>OY992505.1:14242572-14842572 GCA_963921215.1 Scoparia ambigualis
TACTTTCCCTCCATGTGGCATGTCCGTGGGACGCCCTGTATACAATGTGATAGGGGTAGTACTTCTAACCCGTTAAGGCTAAGTACTACATCTAAATTCATGTACAAAAAAATAATATGGGGGTCCTACCCCCTCCCCCTATAATTTATGACCATTTTTACTTTATACGACATCAAAGGTTTCATACGTCGGAGAAACATGAAAAAAATGGCAAACGGTAGCTAATGACACTGGCTAACTAATAAAATACTTTGTTTTGTATGTTTGAGATTATTTTGGTAAGAAAAAAAACATTACTTAATTATTTTGTGATATATTACCACCATATTTTGAACTTTATACAATTGAGATAAGGTCGAAAACCAATAAAGAATTTAAACATGCTGCGCCCGTTTAAGGGTTAAAATCACTTTTTTTTAAAGTCCATATTATTTTTATTGTCGATGAATTTAGATGTAGTACTTAGCCTTAACGGGTTAGAAGTACCACCCCTATCACATTGTATATAGGTAGGTAAAATGTGCTAAATTGTTTCCTTATTTATAAAAGTTTACGACAAGTAAACAATGTTGCAATAGCAATTGAGCTGGGTCGTATCAAAATCATTTTTATCGTATATTGTCTATGTGTATAACCCTGACTATCTAGGTATAAATAAAGTACAATGAAAATAAATATGAACTTAATATTTTAAACTTTAAAACGAAAAACAAATTACGTCTTCTAACGAAAACTCTTTAGGTAATTTATGTTCCCGATCGGCGATGACAAATGTCCACAAACTACTTATTTAAATTAAATTGGAAAAGACGATAAACGTTTTTTCTATTAGTAAACAAACGATCGTAATGCGACACAAGATGAGCTATGAGTCAGGATGATGCCATCCGTTCTTCGGTACTAATGTAATGTATGGCTAATTTTAGCTGCGCAGTTTGCCTACTGGTCACGGCTCATTTGACCTTCCCTCAATCAAGAGATCACACGCGGCATCTAATTTGGTGCGTTTAACGCGGGTACATTAATTCGTAACAACCCCGTCACGTTTGTGCCGTGTCCCCGCTAATGTGCGCCGAATGCAAAGACTACTAATGTCCCACATTGTCGTCCCTAGGGGTGGGACACCCTACGCGCTATGTATTCGAAGCATGAATAGTCCCCGGCGGCATTGATGTCGCGACGGAGTTTGATGACATGATATATGCCTCGTACGCCTTGCCCTATAAACGACCGGTCACGGTGGTCACTATTTTAAATCTATTCTATTAAAATACTGATCTGTTTGGCTTGAGGGAGAGGGCTGCCGAGAATCTGTCGGATGGGGATACCCCTCAGATCATAGAATGATCTGCGGGATACCCTGATATGTATTTTTGACGCCAAGTTGTATTTCTTTGCATTGCTGTGTTTCGGTTTGAAGTCATAACTGAAGTTGCAGTACATGAACTGGGGTGATTACTTTCTATCATACGGACCGTATACCCATTTTTGCAGCTAAGTAGCATAAAAAGAAAACTGCGTTTTTCTAATAACATTTTTAAAAGAAACAATAAGCCAATATGAGGTCTCTCTAGACGCGGGCGTTGGGAATGTGAATCGCTCGATTGATTCCGTTAATTAAAAGCTTCGACTCAGCCGCAAATTCTGCATGTGTTTAGTTATGCACTACCGGCTCAGACTAATTAGAGCACACGAAATATTTATATAGAGATAGATTTAATCAGATGTTTGTTTCCTGCTACACAAATAAGTGATTCTGCTTATAAATGCTTTTTATTTGATACAGACGTAAGTCTCCGATGTAATTATATCTGTGGCTGTATTAATGTAACGTGACAATTATCTGATACGTTATCTTATCTCTTTGAAGTCGTGCGATCAAATAGACGCTAGCGGTGAGTACCTATATTCCTCACCATAAGTTTGTAGATAAAAACGGTGACCCTCTCGATCGCGGCGGCGGCGCGGCGTCCAAATCTCATTATTTATGGTCCAAAGCTCCTCTTTCCCTTTATTGTCTGCAGTTCTCCCTCTCACCTCGGAGCGGGTCTTGCATCTAGCACAAACTAAAAGTCGTGCTTAAATTTTATTCGCGAAACGAACACTCTATTATTCAAAGTACCTTAATGACGTCACGTAAACAGAGTAGAAGATATCAAGACGTTCAATTAGGTCATAAAGTTCAACTGTTTTTGATGCGATTTCTTGTATGTAATCTTGGCCGTTCTAAAGAGAGCAAGGTCAAAATAATAAGCTAATTAAGCACTTGAATTACTACAGTTTTTGATGATCTGATCTGAAGAATGAAGTATTAGCAAATGGCATTTGATTATTCTGTTTGTATAAATGAACAGTCATTTTATTGTTGTTGCTAAAATAAATTAACAAAAAAAAAATAGAAGAAGTTTGATTTCGATTGGCGTTTACTTCGGTAGGTGATAGGGCTTCTAGCTTATCTTAACACAAAACAGTAAACCAATAGTTACGTTTCAACAATACCCAGTTCTTTACTCGTTGAAAGTTCCAGGTAAGCGCTGGTGTCTTCGGGATAAGGTGAGAGTAAGTGAGAGTAAGGCCAAGAATTTTCTCGTTGTGAAATAAGTAAAAATTATTGAGAAAATCTACAAGTTTCATTTAACTCTTATACTATAAAAAAGCGAGGTCAACGTTTTTAAGAAATATACGATAACGTTAAGTACCATAAATAATGTGGAAATTGCTTGCGAAATAATAACGGAATGTTTAAGTTTTGTTACAGAATAAACCTAAAACGTAGTTTTTAGATTGCTTATATTATTTATTCACATTGTATAAACTAAAAGTGAACTATATTGTATTATATGAATTAATATATTAGAGCCATCATTAGTTAATTAAACTTGCTTAGATAAAAAACGACTCTAAATATACGCAAGAGTAACGACCATGTCTCAAAGTAACGTATTCACTTTTATACTTTACATTAAGTTCGGAATTTTGTAAGACCCTTAAGGTTTAAGAGGGGTGCCCGTCTCCCAAGAGATAGGAGCATCTATAGAACGAAAAGCCGTTCACTCAGAGTCAAGTGGATAAACCGGTTGGCAGTGGGAACCATAATCCATGTGGGGTCCACCTTGTGCGCTGGGAAGGGTTTGTTGGACAATGGAAAAACAACTTTAGGCCCTTTTATAACACGCCAATTTGAGCTTTTAACAAACTTGTGTGTTGATGTTGGACATTCAAAAGATGACAAAGGTATTGTAAAAAAATGAAATGTCATTACCACTTTCAAGGCATATGTTATAATGAAATTTATTTCATAAAAATATAAAGTGTCACTAACTAGATTTCATTTGTTTTGTTTCGAATAACTTAGTGTGTTGATATCGCTTAACAGTCACATGATACTGTTACATCATAAAAAATAATAAAAGAAACAAAGGTTTTACAGCGGGTAAATGAAAAAATAAAAGTATTGAAAATAGTTCCATTAGCGAAACTCGAACCTTTCAACAGAGCAGTCAAGCCAATTATTAAATGCGATGCCATCTCTTAGGTATATCCTATTTCAAAGGTATTTTGAATAGTCTATCAGAGAGGCACAAACAACAACAAAACTTACCAAAATAAAAAACAAAATAAGTTATAAATAGTTATAATAAGCGTTTATCTCGATACACTCTTTC
Organism: Scoparia ambigualis; assembly: GCA_963921215.1. Taxonomy (NCBI): domain Eukaryota; kingdom Metazoa; phylum Arthropoda; class Insecta; order Lepidoptera; family Crambidae; genus Scoparia; species Scoparia ambigualis. Next base: position 14,246,238 of record OY992505.1, read on the forward strand.
AAAGCGGCTGTTACGGACGGCACAGTATTATGACCAATTACAGTTTGCCGCATAAGATTTGCATATGCCGTCGCGCAACTAGCGACTGCATCAAGCATAATTGTTTGTGTAATAATAAGAATTAACACATCTGCAGTAATGTATTTGGACCGAGACAGGCCGGAACCGGCGGGTGCAGCGGACCGAACCTCGCTCAAGGTCGCTCGCACCCAAATAATCCACCACATTAATTACATTTAAATAGGTATGCCTAATAATATAATTACAACAATGCAAATATGCGCCATTGTACTCACTAAGTGGATTGCTAAATTAGAATTGGTTAAACGCGAGTGTTTACGGTCACTAGAGCGATTTTGAAAAAGTATAATTTTAGTAGACAGCAACAAGTTTTTTAAAAACGTGTTCTTTAGTTTACACCAAAAATAAACACATATACACTATGCTTTGGTTTAGCTGACTTTTCGGACTAAGCCCATCACACACGTAGCTATAATAACGTACGTACGGTATATTAATATAATAATATATATTAATATACCGTACTATAGCGGTCGCGGTCAAGCTATATAACATATATTATAGCAAGCTACCAAACAAAGAGACTATGCTATAATATATATTTTGCCTTCATTTCATAATACACAATAATATATATTAATATGCAATTATATAAGTTACGAAATATATATTATAGCTGCGTGTGCGGTTACTCGAAAATTTGTATAGAAAATATACCGTAATATTCCTTGCTATAATTTATATTAATATATATTATAGCTACGTGTGTGATGGGCTTAATGCCCTTGTTTGTCACGAATTTATCTAGAGCTTATGAATTTCTATAGTGTTTGGTTTTACGACGGCTGAGCTCATAATGAAGGTTCCGTGGAGACGTAAAACAACGTTTTTTAAAAAAACAATTTTCACAAGACAAGACAACAATTAAAAAAAAACAAGAAATCTCTATCCATCCGTTGCCGGGCCGCTAATAAAAACATTTTATTCATGCAAAAATAAAAGCTGATTTATTACGGTATGGTCGAGCGTAACGGGTAACGGACAAGAAAGGCGGCGCAGCAGCCATTATTATGGTAAACAGCAGCCTGGCATGGCCCATCTACCAGCATCGAACTGCTGCTGTGATCAGCGTGAGATGTTATTACGCTTAAAACATATTGTTAAGACCTATGCTAATAATACAGTCGGCAAACTCTCTACTTTTAGCCGTTTAAGTTGAAATGCTGAGGCAAAGAAATCTACAAGGTAGAGCAGTGTAAATGTGTGTTTGAACACACTTCAGTGACTGTGTTTGGAACTAAAATACATATTCTAACACCAACAAACAGTATATTTTAAACGCTCCAAGAGAATTGTACAATTTATAAATAGTTTCTATTATACCTAAATTCTCGGTCGGTGGTTACAGCAAAAAAGGTTATGATTAAAAATAATGTTAACGATGCTAGCGATAAACAAAACTTTTCTATAATTTCTGTAACAAGTCGCGTGACTGTGTCAATCGCATCTAGATTTCTCCTCTAGAGTTTAAGCAAGAGCGAAATTGTTTCAAATCACGGGTGTTACGCGACGAGAGATGCTCTTTCTATTTTGTTGGTTATTCTTTTTTTTTCCAAAGAGAAAATGTCAGAGAGACATGCGATTGCGACATTGTATCTGTTTCCTAGAATCCTAGATAACTGCTGGATTTATTTGATAACTGAGGGAGTGCTAGTTTTATACATCATTCGATTACGTTTACGAAAACGAAATTATTTTTATGGCAAAATTGCAACTTACCTAGTTTGCCACCATGGGACCTAAAGACAACATCACAAAGCAAATTTTTGTGCACAAAATTTTGTGATTGTAAGTGATCGAAGCGATTGTGGACCTTGCGGCCCCAAATCAGAGCGCAAAAAATTGCTTCGCGGTGTCATCTCTAGCCAATACCTCAATGTAAGGGGGCCCTGCTTCAACACTCGAATTCTCGTTTTCGACATCGTGATCTGGAAGGTGAATAAAACGCACTCAGCACTGAGTATATTCTTGTCATGAGCAGTGAAAGTATCGTTGGCTATCGTGAATGCTCTCTAGTGCTGATGTAGTCATTGGTTCAAGTAGTGGAGTGGCCAGAATCCAGAGCACGTCACTAGACGGAGCCGACGCCGCCGGCTCAGCTTAACAATGATAAAGTGCTGACCTCGAACTTGAATGTCGTCGAACAGAGCGCACGCCGTTTACGGGCTAATTGTAAGCTTACCCATTTAATGTTGAGCCCATTTTTTAAGTGATTTGAATGGCACAAATTTTTTTTATGACTCTTTAAGACCACTTGTGTGAGCTTGATTCCGCTGCAAGTGCCGCTGCAACACATTTGACTGTACGTTTACGCTGGTTGTTATCAAAATTTATGGTAGAGTTTTAAATCATGAGTTTTTTAAACATGACAGGCATGATCGCATGATAAGCAAGCGAACAGAGGTACAGTCTTTAGACTTGTGCTACAATGGTTTGATTAATAATTAATTTGTTTTGCCAATCTTGAGATCACACTATTAAGTCCAGTAATTTTATTGATGACTCTTCATTCTGGAAGTAGTCATCCGGACGGGTTCTTTTCTAGAACCGTACCACTGTACTGGTGATTTATATTGCCTCATCAAGTAAATACATAACACTTACTATAATTATGTTTATGTTTCCTAAAAAAGCAACAGCTGCATCAACACGAGCATTATCTAGCTGACTCATAAAGAGCAATGTTGGAACCGACTCGTCTGGTTTATAAATCGATTCAATAAATACTTGCTCATCGCCATTTATAGCAGCGTATTCTTGATCGACCGTTTGCTTTTCTTTCATTTCGAGAATTGGAGAAGGGGCTGTTGCGCTGTTTATTTTTATAACAAAAGTGTACAAACAATTAAATCCGGTCACGGCGACATTCAGCGCGCTTAGTGCGTATCAGGTATCGATCTGCGGAACGAGTCAACTGCCCCACATTTTACGCTGGCCGCAAATCGCTGCGGGCACACTTGCTTTGGCCACTTATCGGCCTGCAGTCGCCGGGCCGTCGTCGCACAAAGCACTTCCAACACATTCAGTCCCAAGCGGAAGCGCACGTTTACGCTACTCATTTGTTTTCTTAACATTTCTGACAATGGCATTCAAGTCTTCAGTTCCATGTACTTGACCTTTCACTGACACCTACCGTTGTGAATGTCAGGTGCTCATTCTAAACGCATTGTCTGCCGGAAAAATTCCTGTGGCGATTGAATTTTTCAATGTGGCTGTCTAAAAATAACCATGCCCTTTGTATTTTTTTAAATGTATTACTTGAATAAAAATACCAATGGCATCGATTGAAAAACGTTTCAATGTTAGGTCGTAAAGCATTGAGTTTACTGTGCTTCGTTTCATCCAGTTGCGTATTGTTGCATGAATAACGATGCATTTGTTGGGGAACAAAGAATCTGAAACAACACATTGTGTACACCTGAAGGTAAAAGTGAACATTCTTTGGAGCGATACAGAGCACCACTATGCAAATGAGTGAGTTCAAAATATAGTATATCAAGTAGGTATTTATGCTAGCTTGCAGTACAACTCAATAAATGCGATAAGCGTTAAACAAGATAGTGAATTTCGGTTTGACGAATTCAAATGAGTTATATATATGAATATGATTATCAGTTTTTTGTATACTGAAATGTTTGACCTTCATCTCACCTGAAGATAAGTGACACCCCAAGTAACAAATTATCGTTGCATAATAGTTGAGAAAACGTTTTACATTTCCTTTTGGTTGTATAAAGTAGGTCATATAAACGTGTCGTAGACGTTTATACAACGCGAAATAGGCCCATATTAAACGACATTATTGTTATTTACATGTTAAATAAACGTCAGTCAACAACTTTTAAATGTTACATAAAAGTTTTCGACCGACTGTTATCGAACCACTGAAGTCCTATAACAATTGCATAGACATTAGAAGATGACTGTAATGTCGGCTAAGTGTTTAACATCGACTTTTATTGTACACATTCAGTTCATTCCATTCATTCGTTCCTGTGATGTTTGCTGGAAAAGTGTGTGTTATCAAATACAAAATTTAAACGGTATATAAGTTATTATTTACCTAACTAGTTTTACATTTACTTTAACAATATTATACACGAACAGAGTGTAAGGATTAATGTGTGCAGTGCACCTAGTTCTTATGGGACGTTTAGTTTTGTGGTGAAATATAGGTGTGTTGTTGTGAAATCTTTTACGCCCCCTTCGAATTTCTTGAAATTAAATTATTGTAGACTATTGCTTAAAATTTGTTTACATACTAAAATAGCAGCCATCTTGTCTAAGTTAAGAAACGACTTCTATACATCAATTATATAATGAAAAGGTCGCATAATGCGAATTCTTGCGACCAAGATGGTCGGCCATGATAAATTATTTTAGAGTTCCGTGAGATAATAAAAATGAACAGATAACCTTTAATTTAAATAAAACCTTTATACATGGTGTCATATTTTTTTTTATTTATCCAACCTTCAACCTGGCTGCATAATACGACGATATAATAAAGCAGTCGTAAAAATGTTCATGTAACCTATACTCTAACAACACTATTCGACGTTATATGAATCAGTTGTAAAAACGTCTACCTAACCTATACACAGGCACCACTATACGACGTTGTAGGAATCAGTCGTAAAAATGTCTACCTAATCTAAACACAGGTACCACTATTCGACGTTGTATGAATCAGTCTTAAAAACGTCTACTTAACCTATACACAGGCACCACTATACGACGTTGTATAAATCAATCGTAAAAACGTCTACCTAACCTATACACAGGCACTACTATACGACGCTGTATGAATCAGTCGTAAAAACGTCTAACTAACCTATACACAAGCACTACTATACGACGTTGTATAAATCAGTTGTATAAACGTCTACCTAACCTATACACAGGCACCACTATACAACGTTGTATAATACAGTCGTAAAAACTTTTACTTAACCTATATTTTTGTACCATTATACGACGTTGTATAAAGTAGTCGTAAAAACGTTTACTCAACTTATTTAGTGGACCATTTAGTTACAGGACTAAATCGTTGTAGGAATAACGGTTACACAACGTTGTAGTTGTCTAATAACATCAATTCAACAGTTATTTAACCAAAAGTCGTATAACACAGTTTTTATATGACCAATTTGCTAGTTACTGAATCCGAATTTGAAAGCGCTTTTTACCAGGAACTATAAAAGGGCAGTAAAGCTTCCCCTAGAGGGCTGGGACAGCCTGGGATATGTTAATCGGAGAGGAAAAACACAGGACCGGCAATCAAGGGGGCGCGCGAGTGCCCAAAAACACAAACAAAATCTCCGAAATCAAAATGTCCGAGCACAGCCATTTACCCGATACCCCAGCTAGCGCATCAATTATCTATTTAACGTTTTATTGCTATAAATCATGTAGAGAGGCACCATCAGGTAGGTACTTACCTACAGGCTGTTGACGTTGATGATCAGTGATATGATGAGTTATATCTTAATCATTATATATTTATTTCTTACTAATAATTAGGTTTTTACTCTGAACACCCTTACTGGTCGACCGGTAGAGAATGCCTCAGGCCATTAAGTCCGCCTTTTGCTGTAATTTTGCAATAAAGAATAAATAAATAAAATAGGAATAGGCAGACTAAATTTACCTAAAATTATTCTTGTAACACCACCAAATTTGATAGCGGTATTTTGTATATATCGGTATTTCCCAAAAACTCCGGGATTTCTTATTCTACTTAGTACCTTGGAAGTGTTTAAACATACATACATACATACATAGGTTCACGACTATTTACAATTTACAATACTATGAACAATTTTAACTATTTTAGATAAATGAAGTATAGTTTTAAACACTTCCAACCACTTCATTGGTACTGAAAAGAAAAAGAAATCGTGTTTTCTGGAAATTCATTCATGATTAATTCGGGATAATGCCAAAATTACTATGGGACTTGGACCAAGACTGCGACTTTTATAAAATTAGTGGCACCTTAAGGTATATTTAAATAAAAAAATTTGCGAAAAATATAATTTTACTACACTTTGGGATATTAGGGATCTCTTTATTGTTAGTGATCATTTTGAGGTTATAATATTCAAACATTTAACAGATTACAGCTGTTTATGTACCTATTAGTTTATTACACGACTTACAATAATTATTATTCAGAAATAGAAAGTATATTTATTTAACAATACGAAATCATGATTAGAAAGGTTTGTTTTAAGACATCTTTGGTTATTTATTACGCATGATTGGGCAGCTTTTGGCATTCTTTTTGGTGGTATTAACAGCTCCCTGTTATGTCCCGTCAAGAATTTTAGCTAAATACATTCTGCCTATTCCTATCACTGATGATGATACATCATGCATGAAACTAACATTAATGAGTATTACAACACATTGAGTTTTGGCCACTTGAATAAATGAATAATTTATTTTATTATTTTTTGTGAACAATAACGACAAGCCTTTTGTCCGGCTTCATTAGTGAGTCGTGGAACTAGTTACTAGTACCTTGCGTATTGCACAACGTCTGAGCTTCGAGCTCCAAACACCAGATGTACGCTGAGTCACCACGCCTCGTAGGTGTACCCTTTGCCGTGATTCGATTCTGCAAGCCCGCATTGTTAATGATCACACTCGCTCGTATAATTGATTTCTATCGCACCTACGCTGATTAACATCGGAGCCAGGAGTTTTGAGATAGGATATGTTCAGATATACTTACGAGGACGATTTAATTTGTCATTAGTTCTGTTCTATGCAATTCGTGCAATGTATTGTAAATTAATTTTTTTTTATATATTTTAGCGTTTTATTAACGCTAAAATATACTTAAGTAAAATTTTAAACACTAAAAAAAAAACAACAACCACAGGCGGGAATCGAACCACGCACCTTCCGCATTCCGGGTTGCTGCCTTAACCACTTGGCTACCGAGGTCTGGTTTTCACCCGTCGAAATTTGTCAGTGCTTGATGCTTATGTTTTTTTAGTCAACATTGCTTTATCAAATCTTAGAAGTTTTCACCTCTCAGATCCGAAAGAAAAATTTTACTTAAATGTATTGTAAATTAACTAAATAAACATCATGGACTATACTACAAAAAGTGTTTAAGTGCATGTTACAAATATTAACATATGCATTCGCATACGCGAATTGACATTCGCAACATCGATGGCTGATGAAGGTTAACCACGTTTAACACGTGTTTATCATGCGTATGAAATGTTGCATTTATTCTCTTTCTTAACCTCTAGAAACCCAGAAAAAAACAAAAATTCAAATTTTAAAAAAATCACCAGAGTGGGTTTGTTAACAAACAGACAAGTTGGAAAATATAAAGAAAAAAGCTTTAGTGGAAAACTGGGATTTTCTTAATGTTGTGTACAAACTACATAGGTTCTCAATTACTATACTGCACCTGAACTTGAAATAAGCTAATGTTATTCGGTTTTTAGAAGTTAAATGGAGGTATTTTAATAATAAAAGGTCAAGGTTATTAAAATAATCTTAATCTAATTAAAACGTAGCAGTCTTCTTTAGGAACTTTAAGTTTAATTATCACAGTCAGCAGATTTGCTTTTCACTTTTAAATACACAATTTTAAATACCACTAAATTGAACTTTGCCTCAAATGTTCTTAATTTTACTATTAAATCTCAGCAACATAATTAGTTTCCGTTGAAATGGTGATATCTAGCAAAAAATATAAGTAATTCCCAGCATGAAAATGACATTATTTTTTATGAAATTTTAAAAAGCAATTCTTTTTTTGGGTACTGTATAAAAAATATCGCACTTTATACAGTATGCTGTGGTATGTTTTTCGCAGTTTGGATATCTGCACCTGCTTTGCTTATCTTTGCTAAAAACATCTAAATAGGAAAACTTGCATACAGGTAATAGATGAGATAAAGATAAAGATAAAATATTCTTTATTGTACACCAAATTAACAACAAAAGGACAAACACAAAGTAACATACAATTGGCGGCCTTATCGCTAAAGAGCAATTTCTTCCAGGCAACCGTGTTGGACTGGATAGAAAGTGAATTTTTAAAGGGCAGTTCTGGTGCTTCAATTTAAATTAATTAGAATTGGATAAATAAATAAAAATAAATTAACATGCTTAATTTTATCAATATCATATACATTTAAAGGTCCATAAATAAATTCTTATAGAGTTTTCCATTTATTCAAACTAAAATCATAAAAAGACACAGTCAACGTGACAAATAGTGTTCCCTAACCAATCGTTTAAAGCTGTCCAAGGATTGGGCACGCTTAATATCTGTAGGCATTACACAGACGAGCAGCTTGAACGGTAAAAGACTTATCGTAAAATCTGGTGGAATGCATAGGTATTTCCAACTTCAAGTTCTCCGATGATCTCAATACACGAGAATGTGTGTCATCAAGGAAGTTAAAGCGTTCCCTGAGATAAGGTGGAGAAAAGGGATTGAACAGAATACTGTAAAGCAGGGAGACGATATGTAAATTCCGGCGAAGGCGAATTGGCAACCACTTGAGCTTAGTACGAAATTCGGATACGTGATCATATTTGCGTAAACCAAATATAAATCTAATACTAGTTTTGAAGACGTTCAAGCTTATTCAGTTGCTCTTCAGTGAGGTCTAGATAGCTGACATCGGCGTAGTCTAAGACGGGTAGAAGAAGAGATTGTGCTAGCACAGTTTTAGTGGCCATTGGAAGGAAATTGCGCAAACGTTTCAGGGATCCCGGCTGTGGCAAACATTTTTCGGCTCACCTGTTGTAGCTGCGGTGCCCATGTTAGGTTTTTGTCGATCAACACGCCCAGGTTTTTAACGCTGTCAGTAGGAGACAAAGAAACACCATCAAAAGTTATAGAAGGCAAATGCGACCAGTCAATTCTACCTGTCATTGTGGAGCTGCCTATGACTATAATTTGAGTCTTGGTAGGATTTACTTTCAAACCATATGACCTGCTCCACTCGCAAATCATGTTTAAGTCACCGTTGATGATATTGATAGCCTGAGGAAGCTGGTCAGTAGAAGCTTGAGTGTAAATTTGCAAATCATCTGCATAAAGGTGGTAGGACGAAGTTAATTGAGAGGAAATGGAATTGATAAATATAGCGAAAGTAAAGGAGATAAAACGCCACCACCCAAGTGGACAAGGAGTCCTCAATGCAAATCCGCTGTCGGCGTCCAGATAGGTAACTATGAAACCAGTCAATCACCGCTGGAGATATGTTAATAGAGCGGAGTATGCCGAGCAGTACATCAAAGTCGACAGAATTAAAATCATTGCTAAAATCTAGCAAGGCAAGAGCTGTTACTTTACCGTTTTCCATGCCTGCCCTGATATTATCAGTGACATTTACTAGAGCTGTGGTAGTACTGTGGCCTGTGCGAAACCCGGATTGGTATGGATTAAGGAGCTGGTTTTTAAGAAGGAAGGTGGACAATTGGGTATGGACAAGGCGTTCCAGAATTTTAGAAAGGAATGGTAGAATAGAGATTGGCCTATAGTCGGAGAAGGATGACGGTTTGGAGTTTTTGGGTAAGGGAGTGACTTGAGCATCTTTCCAAGTGCTTGGAAAGACACCTGAATCGATGTAGTGGTTAAGGATATGGGAGATGATGGGAAAGATTTCGTCAAGTATGAGCAAGATCATTTTGCGACTGACACAGTCATTGCCAACAGCACTAGAGGTGATCGACATTATGCTCTTCTTAACATCACAGTCGGTGAATTGACGAAAAGAAAAAGACGAGTAATCTGGACATGGGAGAGATGAAAGAAAATTCAGAGTATCAATTTTTCTCGTTGGATCGAAGTCATGCGAAGCACAAAAGTGTTTATTAAGCAAATTGATGTCTATATCTTTACTAGTAGAAGTCTGACGTTGCTTCCCAATGCCCAGGGATCTTAAGAATTTCCAAACTTTCGCTGGATCTTCGTTCTATACTGAGTTGTGAATATATTGGCGTTGTGCATTTCTACACACCTTTTTGCAGTGATTGCGAGCTTTAACGTATTTCTCCCAGTTCCATGGAGTAGGCTGACATTTATACCTGCATTTAGCGGCATTTTTGCGGTCACATATACTTTTAATATCTCTTGTGAGCCATGGTGATGGACGGTGTTTGATTTTGACAGGACGCACTGGAGCATGAAAATCGTACAGTTCGACCAGGGTTGAGACGAAAAGTTCTAGTTTCCGGTCAATTGAGTCGCATTTGAAGATATTTGACCAATCCTTACTAGCGGCATCCTCACGAAGATTTTCAAGATTAATGCCACTAAAATTGCGCTGCAGAAGAATTTTGACCTTAGCTTTAGGGGGACGGGACTTAAACGATACATAAATTAAATTATGGTAAGAGAAGGCATCAGCTGACAATTGCCCATGTTTGGCGACATGTTGAAAAGAAGAGACAATAGCGAGGTCAAGAAGGGAGGGTAAACAATTTGATAAATTATGAGTGGCATTTAATGGTGGAAGATATAATTTACTGGACTGAAGAACAGAAAAAAATAATTTGCCGAACGGGAGTCGTTTTTGAGAAGGCATGTGTTGAAATCTCCCATTAAAATAGTATGACTGTAAGAAGAACAGAGAAGTTCTAATTTGTTTTCAAGAGAAGAAAAGAAATTTATCCGAGAAGAAGGACAGGAGTATACACCAAGAAGGACTTTGGTATGTCGTAGACTAACCTCCAAGAATATGTGTTCGCCGGCGTTTGAAGGTGGCGGCTGCGGTGACATATCCACTACACTAAAAGGAATATGCGTACGAAGGTATATGGCTACACCACCACCACCGCCCACCGTGCGATCATTCCTTATCAGGTTATAGCCCGGCAACGAGTATGAAGTGGAAGGGAGACATGGTTTGAGCCACGACTCAGAGACAAGGATTGCATGGATATTCTTACAGTCAAAACTTGCCAGCATGTCGGTGAAATGAGCCGGACTGCTTTGTACATTTATGTGAACTACATTGAAGTTGCTTGAAACATCCGAGAAACATGAGACCAGAGAGTCGGAGAGGGAAGGAATACTGAGAAAACTATCATTATCACTACTATTAGCTGAAACAAAACTATCAGAATCACTATTAATATACGATAAAGACATGATAAATATATACTTATAAGTTGCTTTGCAGCAGATAAATAATAAATTAAAAATTAAAAAATATTTAAATAAACAAATTAATTAAAAAAATTAAATAAATTAAAAACACCACACTAACCACCCGCTAGCGCTCAAACAGAATAACAAAATTAGAGTATGTTTTATACTCTAAGCAATTTACACATTTATAAAACAGATACAACGGTACACAACGCAACAAGTCAACAAAAGAAAATTAAAAATTCAATAATTACCTATAAAAAGTACATTGCAATGAAACAGAAAACAAAATAATAAAATAATACATGGCTGTATAAGCTGTGGTTTCTTTGCCTACCTAAAAATTCAGAAGGAAAAGAACAGTTTTTGACATTGACAAATGGCGACATTGACAAGACAGTTCAAAACTAGACAATGGTACGGTACAACAAAATATTAAATAAAAAAGGTAGAACCTCGACACGACAACAAAACGCGTAACAGAAAAGAAACTACAACCCACCATTGGCTTTTTCAAACAACCAATCACTTTTTCGCGGCTGTAGCTCGTCTTGTCTTCGGAGCAGTCTTCAAAGTGGCGGCCGGCGTCGGCGGCCTAGTCGACTCGATCTCCAACGAACTGACCTCAGCGATGCTAGTGAGACGAGTCCGACTGTTGTTTGGACCGAGGACATGTATGACGCCCTCCGAAGTCCAGCATCTGTTGACACCGAATTTCGCTCTCGCCGCCATGAATGCTCTATGCCGGGACTGTGTTAGAAACTCGGACAAAGTTGTATAAGTGCCTTTCAATTTAGTCTTCGCGAACCAAACTTTATCACGAGTGGTGGCATCTTGGAATTTGGCTATAATAGGACGAGGTATATCCCTTGTGGCAACTGGACGCCCCAATCTATGGCACCTCTTGATGTCAGTTAGTGCAAAGCCGCCTATTTTGAGGTTGTTTGTGATAACCTTTACAACCAATTGTGAGGTGTCTTCATCTGCATGCTCTGGCACGCCGTGGAACATTAAAATTTTCCTACGGCTCTGCATTTCCAGCTTATCAACCGTCTTTGCAAGAACATGTATTTGTGCTTGTAGACCATTTAAAGATGCCAGTATGAATGATTTGAATGTTGAATATTCAGAAACCAAACCTGTGGTGCTTGCGGACGGTGTTTTCTGCAATTCGGCTTCAAAGTTGGATATTCTGCTCTGAAACGTCTCCATTAGTTCCGAGAGTGTGTGCTGAACTTGCTTCATTCTGTTTCCAATGAACTTGTTGCACTTTTAAGGAGATAACACTAGAGCGGGTGAGTTACAGTGCTAGCAATAAGTTTTTATCATAAACATACACTTATTCCCATTTATTGTAAAAATAAGCAATTTAAATTGCAGAGTGTTTAAATTAGCAACTTGTCACTCCAACTACCCACGATCGAAAAAAAAAAAAAAATAGGTACACCGGGATTTTAAATAGTATGGAATTAAGATAAGAACTGATGTAGTAAATATACGACATAGGAAGTGTAACTATCGCCAATAACTTTCGCAATCAGTAAAATATACTTTGTGTTTTGAATTTGAAACAATAAAGTAGATTGAAATGAAACACTTTTTACGGATTAACTCGCGTTTAATTTACTATTTACATAGTTTTTTATATTATCTTTTAAATTAAACGCGAGTTAATCCGTAAAAAGTGTTTCATTTCAATGTGTAGTGCTCGCTTAAACCTCAGAAAACAATATAATAAAGTAGATGTTATTGATATTCATAATATCCAGATCGCTGCCACCTCGTGGCAGCTATTGTCTTAACTTGTTTACAACAGATTGCCAAATGTCAAAAACGTAGAAATGGAGGGGTCTAGTACAGTGTAGCGATCAAATATCTTGGTTTGATGATGAAACTTTAGCTATAATTCATTAGATGTCGGTGTAAGAATTTTTTGTTTTCTATGTTGTATATATACTATTGTTGGCCTCAGGAGGTAGTATTTGGCGTCAGTAAGCATCGGTTTATACATTTTTTTAAATTGTTTCTACACATAGTTTTTAAAATCAAAGTATAACAGATTATAATAGACATTTCAAATACCAAAATGATACAAAATCGCTGTAATGTGCTCAATCAGTAATCACCCAAGTGGATGCAATTTATGTTTTAGCTGTTGAGTAAAAGCATGATAGCAATACCTACCGAGAAAAGTCTTATGCACAGAACAGTACGAGGTTGACGAGGTTATTCGTGTTCAGAGGGGATTAAGGCCAGGTGTATATGCAGGCCACTCCGCCAGTCTCACACTGACGAATGTGATACCGCCGATGTGTGGTGCATTCAATACGGACTAGAAATCTGCGCATGCGCATGTATGTTACAAATCACTAACACGTTCCATTTCTGTAAAATGTACGGTATACATTAACCGCAATGAAACTTATAATGTTTAAGTAGGTACATACTTCTTATAATTGATAGAAAACCTTCTAAAGCGGCAGTCTCAGGTTGAACTCGAGCCTTTTCAAATGGATTAATTTCCTATTGTTCATACTTACACACACTTCTGTTTATTGTTTGTATCCAACTGTGAAAATGAGCCTTCACAATAAAAAATATATGCAATTACGCGTGCTATCGCCGTAATATATGGTCTAGCGTAATTGGAATGGACTCGTGAGGACCGTGAGAACGCATCACAGGCAAGCAAATTAACTTTCCGCCATTACTGTCACGCAAGAAAGAGTCAACCGAACGGCGCTTGCGCCGGTTACGTGTTGCAAATGATTGATTTCTTTTAATCAGCATCATCTATATGAAAAGTTTTACGTGCCTCCGTAATTATTAAATGTGGGTCACTGACCTAACGGGATTAACGATTGCACTCGCGGGCCCCGGTACGTTTCATTTGTCGTGACGTGAGTGTAATGTTGCGACACACATATTATTAGCACGCTAGAAACAAGTTTGCGAGAGATATTACGATAAATGAAAGCCTCTATTAACTGGCCGTCTGTTGTCATCATACCTATCATCTGACACATCGTCATAACGAGTTGAAATATCTGCAGAAAGTATTGTTTTAGATGATTCTTGTAATACCTAGCACGTCTGGATCGGTGTTTTATTCATTAGCAAGGCTGTAAACATTCATTTTGAAAATCATGAAGTGCTTGCACAATTACCTGCGAATCATCAAGAGAAAGTTGAAGACAGATTTCTATACAGACATAATTTCTAGCAATGACTATTGAAATGAATATGTCTTTCCAAGTCCAGTCTTCCCCTTCGCGAGCAGACAAAGGGGACCCCTGTGCATTTCCCATTGGATGGGTTAAACACTGATAAGAATCATAGCAAACAACATACGTAACATTGCAGCGGAACGGTCTAATGGATTTAGAGTAACAAATTATTTTAAAGATTAGTTGTCTATTTAAAAAGGAAGACTAGTTAGTCTTAATCTATCTACATCAGAGCAATGTGTTTAGCAAGGAACTTCAGGTTAAATTTTGTTGGTGCTTACCTATCTATTTAAAAAAAAATAGTTTCTGACCCTATAATATTTTAAGTAGAAGTATACCACTCTCAGATTTACCTTAGTTCCGAATAGAATAGGCAAAAAAAAGGAGAATACTACCACTGAATGGAAATAGCGTCGAATATGTTTTGATGGAACGCAGATTAAGAATTAGATTAGAATGTCTTGGTCGGGCTGAAAGCCTGGCCACCGTAGGCAGGCTGAGGCAGGCCGGCAGACAATCGGGTTGTGCGCCCTTGCGGCTGCGAATAATGGCATCATTGTTTGGACGCTTTTAATTAAAATCGATCGTTTAGTGACACACGATATCTTCTTCGGACGGATTAGATCCGACCCAATTGCGACGCCAGTTACGGATATGGGAACGTTTCAGTAGCCTAATGCCTAAATGAGATTAATTACTTGTGCCTATTCAAATGAAAACAGTATGTTAGTGTACATACTGACATACATCCTACATCATGCCCGCTTTCCCGGAAGGGACCACCAGCTTTCCATTTCCATCCTGACACACTCTGTACGTTTAAGAGGGTTTACGCATTTCGGTTTTCCATACAAACTTCTAAGTCGAAATTTTTAAAAACCAATAAGCAAATTTTAATGAAACTGTGCATGCTCAAGTAACATACTGAGATCTAAATAGTTTGTTGAAAACATTTTTAAAAAACGTTTAAATAACTGAGTTAATGCGATTTTAAACTTTCTATAGTTTTTTTTTTATATAAAAGAGGGAGGCAAACGAGCAGGCGGGTCACCTGATGGAAAGTAATCACCGACGCCCATGGACACCCGCCAAACCAGAGGAATCGCAGATGCGTTGCCGGCCTTTAAGGGAGGAATAGGTTTAAGGAAGGAATAGGAGTTGGGAGGGGGGGAGGGGGGGAAGGGGCCTCCGGAACCCTCACTGGTCGGACGAAACACAACAGCACCAAGTGCCGTTATTTCACGCCGAATATTCGAGAGAGGGTGGTATTACGCGGGGCGAGCCGGCCCAATGCGTGCTGCAACGCAGCGTGGCTCTACCACTCAGTCAGTGTTACTCATTTAGCACCACCCAGGGATCACGTGTAGGGTCTCAAGGGTAAACCTACGGACGCGAGCAACTTTAACCCCCAAAGTGGACTTTAAATCGCAATAATTCAGCTAAATAAACCTTTTTTTAAAATGTTTTCAACAAACTATTTATGTCCCTGTATTTTGCTTTGGCATGCAAAGTTTCATTAAAATTGGCTTATTGGTTTTTAAAAATGTCGACTTGGAAGTTTGTATGGGAAACCGAAATGCGTAACCCCTCTTAACAGAAATAAATAATGTGTACATCATGTAACGTTGGTTTTATGGCAATCGCCAAATGAATTTAGCATTACGTACTAGACAGACTTATACATAAACATTATCTGTGTAACTTAGCACTCGGAAGTGTATTCAGTAAATACGTTTCAACAGACAGTGATGTCATTGTATGGTAGTAAGAACGTAGCAGGCAACATTTTAGCTTTTGTGTTATTTTTTGCGAGTTCTCTCAAGAAAATGTTTACACCGTTCAAGTTAGATTTAGTAGGAACCGAATGTTTAAGGTGCGGCAAGGTCCTCGCAAATGATATCATACCGTAACCTAATCAGGCGTGCGTTGTAAATGACGTGCGCTATCCAATACTTGAGATCATATTTCGGTCCGAAACACCGTTACAATGCTATTTATAGTACATTTAAATTTAACCCCCTACAATCACTCTCCTTTCGCATTCAGAACCTACAGCCAAATTCGATTAAGAATGTTACTTTTTCTTGAAGAGATTCATGAGAAAACAGCTTACTATGCTTTCTTTCTTTCAAAAACAGTAAAAATCCGAGTAAAACTAGATATTTTCACAAAGAAATGACAGAAATTTGTTTACAAACATTCTTCATCGAATTCGGCTGCAGTACAATCAAAATGTGTAATACATTCATAAATATTTTCTTATATTCATTTAACAAAAACACAAATTGTCTAATACTCCTACTTTTACATAAAATAATGATAGGTCAGCTGTTTTAAATGCATAATACTACGCATATGCTCACGTTTATCTTATCGAAAAATACTAAAGATTTGATACAGATGAATTTAGTTACTAAAAGATGTTGTGTCATGCTTTTATTCTCTCACTTTATACTATACTCGTATAGATCTGCTGAAAGTTAACATATTTTAATTATTACCACTACGTGAAAAACTGATTCTAGCAGCTTTCAATGGCCGAATTCCAAACTAAGTATTCATATTTTCTATTTTTTTGTTACACTCTACAAGATCTTTTTATAAAATATAAAGTTATAGTATTTATAATAATTATTATTATGTAACTAATAAATACAATTACTTACTTATTTGTTGTGACCTAGCAGGATATAATTATTATAATGTTATTTATTAGTCATTAAGATTAAGACCTTGAATGTAGAACATAGAAAACAATACAATGACACAGAGGTATGTAAGTACTACATAGGGAGGGTACTGTATTATTGTATAAAATGATATTATATGGATAAATATAATTATAATGATCCATTACATACTTACTGCATAAATAAAATGAAACAATATGAGTCCAGTTTTACCTTTGACTTTGCATTTGTTTCAAATTTAATTAACGACGTTTAAGATCGTCAAAAGACCAGTACTATCTAACTAGGATTAGAGTTAACAAAAAATTTTTCTTTTTGTTATGTTAAAAAAATGAACAATGAACATGAACATTTACTGAATACTTATTATTTTCATAAATACTTATTTATTATTTTACACAAGAGCTGTGTGGTGGCGGCTCTATATGATAAATAGAATACTACCGACCCACATATGGTAATGTGTATCATCTATGTATTGACGAATATGTATACCTGGGACAAACAGTCCAGTTAGGTAGGTACAACTTTAAGAAAGAGGTCAATCGTCGAATCCAAGTCGGCTGGGCAGCGTTCGGTAAGCTACGAAATATCTTCTCGTCCAAAATACCGCAGTGTCTCAAGACGAAAGTCTTCGACCAGTGTGTGTTGCCAGTGATGTCATACGGTATCGAAACGTGGTCGGTCACTATGGGCCTAATTAGCAGGCTCAAAATCCCGCAAAGAGCAATTCAGAGGGCTATGCTCGGGGTTTCTCTACGTGATCGAATCAGAAATGAGGAGATTCGTAGACGAACTGAAGTAACCGACATAGCCCAAAAAGTCGCCAAGCTCAAGTGGCAATGGGCAGGGTACATCGCCCGTAGAACCGGTGGCCGTTGGGGCACAACGGTTCTCGAGTGACGCGCACCGGAAGACGCAGTGTGGGCAGGCCTCCAACAAGGTGGTCCGACGATCTGGTGAAGGTCGCGGGTAGCCGCTGGATGCAAGCAGCACAAGACCGGTTGTGGTGGAGATCCTTGAGGAAGGCCTTTGTCCAGCAGTGGACGTCTTCTGGCTGATGATGATGATGATGAGACTATAGATTGTGCAATCTTATGCATATGTGCATATATCCAACAGCATAGAGCGGTAATGGGCGCACCACCTATCATGCTGAGCACATGTGCAGTTGATATTTGGTGAAACCCTAAGGGGATAATAGTCGTGAGTGATGTATGTAGGTAACCTATGTAATCTTTAGGCTGGCTGGCCTCATACATCCGGAATGGCTCTCCGGATTCATAATCTGAATTCATGTGATTAATTCAGAAAGACCGGAATACCATACAATATCAATATGCTCCACACACATTCTGATTTTTACAGATTATGAAATTTTCAGATCGATCTGTAAGAATGATACTGACGAGCGTTCTGGATTCCGGATCGGAGTATTTAAAATTATGATTCCATAATGAGCGTATTCCTGTACACTTTAATAGAGCGGCAGTGTTTGTGTTTGCATTTCTTTTTTTTGTTTTGTAGAGCCAAAAGCAATGCGATTAGTATTAATTCCTCTGCAATAGAGACGTTTGCATGTGTCGGGAATCACGTGACTACTGATCAATCTAAATTTTTAAGATATGTGTGAGGCAAGGTTTCGGAATTTAGATTATTCCAGATTTATGTGGCCAGCCTTAGAATAAGACCAATCTCTTCACATAATTATGATATGGTTAATAAACGTGTGCGTAACCTGGAATGCCGCTCTATTTATTTATCGCGTTGCACTGGCAGTAAATTATCGAACAATATCGTGGTGAGGCAACCTATAAATGTCGTAATAAATAAAACATTGCGGTGAAACACATATTTGATGACTACAAAAGCCGGTGTTTGTACGCGGAACTAAGTACGCACTTGTATGGTTTTTTTTATTTAAAATAGCTACTAAAGGACTTGTTAATATAGTATCGCGTAAGTGTGACAGGTAGCATGTTTAACTTAATGACTATGTGAATTCGTCAAAAACGTTCCAAGTAGATTGTTGTTAAAAATAATGCACACTGTAGTAGTATTTTTGGGGTTTTGATTTCATTAAAGTTAAATTAAAGATTAATTGAAATTGTTCACTATCTTTATTATGAAAGAAAAGGTAATGACATGAATTTATATTTTCTTTCAGGAACAGTTTTTAGCATAGACATTTAGATTATTAAAAATAAAAGAATGAAGTTTTTTTAATAACTACAACCGAATCGGGTAGTTAACAAAATATGGCCTCTGATCCCTAGTCTAAGAAAGGCGCGCCGACAACAACCCGTTTTCAGCTGCGTATCGGTCTGATTGAAAGGTCAAGGGCCGCCGCTGTTACGAAACTTCGCGCATCGTAGAAATAATCAAAATAAAATCACCTACTGCTAAACTAGTTTCAATTTTAGAAAAATTATTTATAGTCTACTTGCATGCCGTGGCAGCCTTTAAGTTCGGCGATGTTTATTTTCAAGTCTCTGTTTGGTCTTTAAATATTTAAGTATTGTATTTGTGTTTGTCTTGTCAGTTTAACAAATAGTTAAATTAGTGAAATAAATAAAATTAAATGAATAAATAGTAACAAACATCTATTACGCATGTCGAAGTATTGAAATATTGGACAGACTACTATTCATTCTATAGTGTCGTATCAATACTAATGGAAGCAAATCTGAAATAATGGTTTCGGTTTTAAATATATTACCAACAACCAAAAACTCACAACCATTATGTTTGAAACTGGTGTCTATTAGAATACAGATTTTTTTTATATCTAATTTCATTGTACCGAAAACTGTTACACGATTTTTAATATATATTTTTTTCAATTCATCAAATAGTTAATCATCGCTGTTTTATATCATAGAAAAACGTTTCTTAAAAAAATCTTTTAAAGTACTTTTGATTACCAGAAAAACGAACGAAACGAACTTACATTTCATTAAAGTATTATGTTATCGATTAAACTATTCGTAAAAACATATTACAATGTGTATCGGAACCCATAATACTTTTTCACTTAACAACTTTTTATCGTTGTAACGTTTCATCGAACGATGCATTCGCCTGTTGACGATAAATTGTGTTGCGATCAGTTCTATATTAATAATTTTCCCTACCTAATTGTAGATAATTAATATTTGAGGAAATGCAATTGCGATGTAATCTAAATCTAGAATTTGTTAAATATTGTACAAAAAGTTCTGCGAATCATTTTATGGGTAATGAAAATCGTTGAAAGGAATTGCGATAAAATGATGGATTCCCGTTTGAAACGCCACTTTATATTAGTGTGATGATACAACTTAAAAATTAGACATTGAGATTAAGTGCAACATTAGAATCTTGCTCTAAATGTTATATTTATATTACACGATAGTGTCTGGAGCTAAAACTAACTTTCACGTTGGCCATTGTCACCCTTTTCTAACACGTAACTTAATTGATAGCCTGTATCATGAATCGTTGATCTATAATCTGAAATAGCTGTTGGATGTACCAACAGCATAGAGCGGCGATGGGCTTACCACCTGTCACGCTGAGCACATGTGCAGTCGCTATTTGGTGAAAAGTGGGTTATGGTAGAGGACTGCTTTTGCTGTTCTCATTGCCTATGCCTAGTCTCTGACTAACCTTAATTTAACTCTTAATTTATGAGCCGATTTGTACACATTTATTTATTCTATCGTTTATAATCCTATACTTATAAAATTCTATATAATCCTCATATCCCCGTAGAATTCAGATTGTGTCCCGTTTACCTTATAGTGACAGTTGAGAATAAAATGTTTACGACTCTGTATCTATACTCATGCCTCCCTTTCTTCCTTTTTTAAATTTGTATGTTGTAGTTGTATGATGTTTAATGTACAGTAAGTACTAGATTTAAAAAATCACTGAATGTGTATCTTAATTTGTTTTACTGCAACATGCGAGAAAGAGAAACCATCACAAATTGAAACGAAAATAAGTCTGAAATTGATAAAAAGAAATATCAGCAGTTTCATCATTGTTTCGGTCGAATATGGAATGAGTATTTAGGTTTCCGTGTTCCAGTTTCGTCATATATTTTCTATGAGCTACTTATTGACTTAGTGGATTCCATAGCTTTTGTATGCATCGCCGGGCTTTATAGGCCAATATGGGGCGGAGCTCAACGCTTATTGAAACCCGTGTGTGGCGCTCGTCTGGTGATCGACAAATGGCCGCTGATCCTGGACCGCCGGAGCGCGTCACGTCCATTCCAGCTGCGCAACACGAGATAATGTCGCGGACGATATTCTATCTTCCTTCGATGGCGGGAACGACAAACTATCTCGGTTACATTTGTCAAAACTTGATAAAATTATGTTGCATGTTAGGGTTTATAGACAAAAATACCACAGACAAGCAAAAACTTATGTCTATTTTTGACATATCGTGTATACACATAACACGAGAAAACGGGTCGAGTTTTCTCGTGTTGGGCATGCTAGGCCCGCAGGTATTATACTAAGAAGAGACGACACCGCGAAGCAAGTTTTTGCGAAATGAGTTGCGGCTCAAGGGCTGTAATCGCCTTATTGATAGTGTTGTCATCCGTCCGGGTTTCCCCGGATTTGTAATAGTTTAGAGGGCATCCAGGGAGCGTCTGGGCGGGACTTCATTTGTAGTCCGGGTTTAAAAATTTAAAGATGACTAAATTTAATTTTAAGGTTTGAAAATAAATAAAAATGTGATTTATGACATTTTCAACTGTTTTTTATTACACTGAATATGTTTAAAAAAAACCTGTTGACATGTCCAGGTACTGGGCTCTAAAATTCGGGGTTTTCACGCGTCTTGTCCCGGTTGCCAAATTTTAGAGAGGCAACCCTACTTATTGATAGTGTGAGTGATCCAAGCGATTGTGAAGCTTGCGGCCGCAAATCAGTGCGCAAAAATTGCTTTGCGGTGTTATTCCTCGTTATAATACCTGAATGGTCACGTCACGCCCGTCGCCAGCCAACAATGATTAACCCTCCGACCCTGCTCCAACTCATTCCTTATGGCACTTTTTCCAAGTCTAAAATTAAAATAAACCATTTTATATACGGACATCATTAGTGGAAAAGGTCGCTTTTTGTTTCGTATTTTATTTTATGGTTGTATTCAGACCGTGACACTAGACAAGCTTTACTAAGAAATATAGATCTAATGACAAAAATATATTAAATTCTCATGTTCAGCAGTCTTCTCGCTCGGTCACACTTGTAGAGGTAAAATAGGTATGACACATTGAGATACAATAAACGAGAGAAGACACCGCGAAGCAAGTTTGTGCGCAACTAAGGTGCAGACACTGAGGCGTTTGCAGTAGTGATGTATAAGCCTCGAGTCTTTGAGTTCTAATTTTGAGACTCAAGTCAGATTTGCAGGGCTCTGCAAGCTTGATAGGCTCGGAGTCCCGAGTCTAGTTGAGCGCGAGCTCTATGAGCAACAACTCGAGCCTTCAAAAGAGCGCGAGTTTTAAAATGAACTCTTTTGAAACTATTTTATTTCGCTGATTTTAATTTTTTTTTCACGTTTTCAAATTCGAATTTCATGATTAAAATAATTGTGAATCAGTGTTATAAATGAACAATCATTGCTTTTTAAACAAACTCATCATTGTTTTGTATTAACATGCTAACTTTAAAACATCAAATAACTCAACACAACAAATGACTAGAGCTCAAAAAAAGACTCGTGCTCTAATGTCACGCTCGAGGCTCACTTAAACTCGGAGTCGTCGCGAGCTCTGCAAAAGACTCCGAGCCTCAAGTAATAGGACTCGGAGAGCTCGAGTCTTGTACACCACTAGACTTTGCAGCCCATAGGTTGCACCTTAGTGCGCACAAACTTGCTTCGCGGTGTCTTCTCTAAGTAGTTTATTGTACCTCAATGGTATGACATAATATGTTTTGACCCTGGTTTTTGTGAAAAATTGTTCAGTGTAGCTTAGTCTGAACAAAACTTAAAAAAGAAAATCGCTTAACAAATCAAACTTACTAATGTATTTTGTTTTGAAAACGCTACAATGTTAAATGTTCATTTACCACAAACCTTGAGGTTCCTACTGCATGTTTCACATTTTTTGTTGTATTTGTTTTTTACAATGGCGTGCTAAACGAAACACAAAACCAAAACATATAGGTATGCAAATAACATGACTTCTTCCTTACTTATAAGTAGGCATATGCCTAGATTCCGCTACCGCTTAATTCTAAAAATACTATGAAGGTAAATAATGCAAAATAAGGTTAGGTATGTTTGTATTGATTAAAAAAGTCTAAAATATCTCGAATGCATCGAAAACAATTACACCATTTTAAAACTAAGAATAACACATGCTTCATTATTATAAATAATCTTTGGTCAATGCAAAACAATGGCTGTTTGTAATTTCCGCTCCGTTGCATATTTACGAATCGGAACGTGGGAATGGCCATTAACTTTACGCGATGCATTCATATTGAAGTATGTAAGTATGTGCAATTCTGTACGTGTTTTTGGGAAATCCTGAAAGCAGTTAAAACAAAATGTTACTGCAAGCAATGTTTATTAACCTACAAATAACAAAAAAATTAGACAAAATAAAATATTTAAAAATACCATAATAGGTAGGTAAGATAGGTAGGCACACAACATTTTTTTTGGGCTCTTTCAAAGTTAGTAGGTACCAAAGTAATATTTGCTTCTTTTAGGTAAACTGAATCTAGTTCAACAATAAAACATTTTAAACAAAATAGAGCTTGAATCGTGAATAAACATCGAAGTCTACTTGCATTCAATTAATTACAAACTAAACCATGAAACATTCGAATACATAATTAATCAATGCAACCCGATTCATTAATTTTAAAAACAAAAGCTGATAGACAGAAACTGTTAAAGAAATGAAAAGAGAGAGATAAAATAACAACTTGTTATAGTAACGTCCATAATACATTTAGCCGGTTTAGCGCGAACGGCTCGTGAACTATTATTACTCGGTGTTATGAGAGGATAGCCGGCTGTTACGCGTCTCAGTGCCGCTGCCGAAACGAATCTACCCGCCCGACGGGCATTGTGATGACGTCACCATATAAGTTCATTTCGTTACACGCCAGTCAAACATGAAATTGCGGCCGGACTGTGAGATCTCACTGTACACCGCTGCTAATGTGTTGAGCGCTGTAAAATCGCAAACAGATTAGCTCGAGAGCCGAGCATAACTATAAAGGTCCCCGTTGTGCTATTGCATGTGAAACGGAGGTCACGTTCGCGGTGAACGCAAGTTCGACGCCCGCCCGCGCTACGGCTAGCACAAAAAACATAGCATAAATCAGCTAACAAAAACAACGCTCGAAACGAAAGCACACATCAAATGGGAATTAAATCGTCAATTACCGGCACAAACAATGCAATGTCATGAATATTGAAGGGGAAAGCGACGCTGGCAGACGATGTCGGAGGCATGACAAATAAATCAAAGTGCAAAATTCTAATTAGGAAATCCGCCGTTAGACTCCATCCCGCCGAAACGTTCGTGTGTAGTGCGGTGCCCATCATTTAAATAAATGAGCTGTGTAATAAATGTAATTCTCGCTTACTTGCCTGTAATGTCTATGGTCTACGGTGTGAGTTTCAAAAAGGTCGCATGTATACACTAAAACTACTTTGTGTAGGAACCTTAATCAATTTACATTGCCGACTTCCTTAACGTTTCCCCAACCTCTAAGCAGACCCTACGGTGCATAATGGAAGAGCTGAGTCAGGTACGGGCAACTCTTTCATTCCCGTGAGGAGGTTTTTTGTTGGCTTGTCGGTACTCCGTCTTCGTCCGAGTACGTTCGCGGCAAAAAAAAAAAGCTGTCCGTAATTATCTCGTTGCATCGAGAGGTTTGCGCCCGATGTTTGTTGTCTTCGCCGCCGGATGTTTCTATTCTGTTGCTCGTTTCTTTTTGTTCTCGGCTTAAGATCGAGAAACAGGTGCGGCCTAACTGTGCTTCAGCTCACAGCCGATGTAATTAATTTGTGGAAACAAACACAAACGAAGCGTCTAACTGCGATTTTAAAATTTTATAAGTGCTCATCGTGTTTGTGAGACTTATTTATACGATAAATTTTATGACTGGTAATTGAAATGTGTTTCTTTGGATTTCCTTGTTTAACTTCAGATACATCTATCACATGGCATTTAAGAACAGTTCGATCTAAGTCTGTGTGATGTGTGAACTAATGATTCTAGTTAATCATCAATCATTTAAGTAAGGGTTTACAAGTTAAATGTAGATATGGTGATGTTAAGTGCTTTGGTTGCCCTAATTTGAAACAATTGCTACACTGCATTATTGGTAGCAGAATTATCTCTAGTGTTGTTAAATTTAATTTGTCACTTGCTTAACCTACTTTAGCTATTGACCTATCTAAGCAATTCAATTAATGTATGGGTCGCACTGTTTCTCAATTCAATTTGAAGTTTTATGGATGTTTGCGCAATAGTCACACTTATTTCAGTTGTTTCGTCACATCAATAAAATTGTTTAAGGCGCTGCTGATAACAGTCAAACGCATTACACTACATGTTTTCATATCCATACAGCAACGCCAAAAAAATATGGATTATTATTAGAAGAATGTTATTGTTTCCAAAAACCCACTCCATAAAGTTTTCTTGATCGAAAGCTAATCCGAACTTAACTCTTAAAATAGCTTGATACATACTCAACTTAATTATTTACGGGATACATCTTAATGTATGCCAATAAAACTTAGCAGGTATACTAATATGTACCTACTACTCGTACATTAAAAAATTGAATCGTATCAGAAATACCAAAAAATCGTTATAAAATTATGCTCAAAGTTACCTCCATCTAGCTATTTTCAGAGTCTTGGGAACTAAGTGCGCACATATGTACCTATACTTCGCTCTCCGGGAAACATGGGAAATGTATATGATTATGAATATACAGCCAGTAGAAACCGATGTCTTTCCACTTCGCGGAGATTTACAGGTTAAAATTTGCCGGTCCGGTGTCTCATGTCATCGGGGCTTTCTAGTGAAATCCTCGGAGCTCCGCGACCAACCGTGACCTCGCATCAATATCCGCTAAGCTCCGTGTAACGTGAGCTGGCGAATCATATTCTACGGCACTTTCAGCGGGAAACGCGAACTAGATCCTCTGATGAATAGTAAACTGAATAAGGCCTTTTGATATTATTAGTTTACTGTTAGAACATTTCAATAGTGGGCGCTAATCTTTTACAGTTTTCAAATTTCAAAACCCGTTAAAGGCACTTTTTTAAAAACGAAGATAATACATGTGTAAATTTTAACAAATAACCAAAAGCATTGGTTCTCGTAGACAACAATAACACCCAATAGCGACTTACTGTTCTAAAGCCACGTGGCGTATCATAAAGCTCTTGTGTTTTAGCGAGATTGGTTATTAACTCGTTCATTAGAAATTAATTACACAAATAAAAGTCTATAAAGTAATTTGTTGAAAAATATTCTTCATCTTTGACTCTAGTATAATCTAACGAATCTATTGGGACTGAACCACGATTTCTGGCAATCAAATCATGTCAAATAATTTAAAATGAATGATTACATTGTGTTGTCAACAATCAAATGTTACAGCGTCACAATTGTTACACGGCATCGTCATTTGAAATTGGCCTCCACCTTTTAATAATAGGCTATTACAATTTATGATTTCAATGGATTAACCGAGATGATCTACGACGTCTGCCGAGGCGACGCTGTCGGCGTTGTCGTCATTGTCGGCATGTCGGCATTGTCGGTGATAAATCGATCCCGCCGGGGTGTCGGCCGGCCGACTTCCAGCGCCGCACGTCCCCGCCATGTCACGAGCGCACTTTCTCCCGCACGATCGCTCCATTTCGTTCGAAACTGCGACAAATCGAACTTTCATCAGAAATTTGAACCTTCGGCACCTTTGGTGTCATAATAATAACTGACAAAGGCTCACGGTGATTCTTTGCAAACCAAGTTTACATTGGTAAACAGCTCCCTATTAATACTATAAAAACTGATAACTATTTCAAATAATCGTCCTAACATTATTTATACTCTAGTCACTGAAATCAACTAGATCTCTAATATGTCAATAGCCTTTAAACCACCTGTTGGACCTAGTCAGTATGGGCAGAAAAATCGCAAACCGAACGCTTTAGCCACTGTGCCAGCCAACTTCAGCTAAGTTAATTCATATTGAAAAGATGGAAGTCATGCATCTTATAACTCAAAATAGAAAAGGAACTTCATTCGAAATGTTAAGTGTCGAGTTAAAATTTCGGGTGTGACGTTATAAAAATATTCCCAGGAAATGTTGACATTCAGATTTATCGCGGCGGCCAGCGACGTGCTCTCTAAACATGGACAAATGAGAACTAACTCACTGTTTGTTGTGGGATTAGTTTGACATTTTTATCTTCTAGATAAGGACATAGATTCGAATGCCAATGAACCTTCATAGTAAATATATCCTTATATTGAATTTAAGGAAGATACATATAATATTATGTTCTACTAAAAATAGAAAGTAAATCCACTAACACGCCCACATTGTTACATTATAACTTCGCATCACAATAACACAAACATGATTCTCCTTTCTAAGCAGAGTGCCCGCCGCGAGCAAGTGACGTTGTAACAAACTTTATAATCATAAGTCGCGACGTATTGCTCATTAAGTCTAGTTCACTCACAAGCATCAGCCAGCGCGCACCACGTGCAGCGGACATGCAGTCATGCAGAGGCGGGGGACATATATCTCCCTCTACCACTACCGTGTAATTATATCCAGGCTGGAATATTAATTTGAGCAATAAATATACGAGCGACGCATTATTTATCTATTGAGCGTATTTTTTTTTCAAACTCGCCTGGGAACACTTGCGCTTTCGCCCGATGCGATTAATTGCCGACGTTATTCAACACATGGTGCATTATTTCACGCTCGGCGCGGCGAGAAGTTTTCCGGTGCAGAATCCATCCGCGGCGGGCCTTTGCCTCTCAAGGCGAAACAAAACACGATTTTGACATTTTTAGCTCGGCCCCGCTTGCATCACTGAACGCCGCGCTATGACGCGTGTCGCAATGCTGTTTATATTGTAACTCAACCTGGCCCTTTTATAGAATAGCTATTGGGACGTGGTGAAACATCAAAGCGCAGCACCGTGAAATATATTTAATTTAATATTGCTTTTTGAAGACCGTTTCCGTGGGTGTACGTTACTTTGCGTTTGGAAATATTTCTCTTCTTTCACAATTCTGAATTGATGCGTAGTTAATGAAATTCGTAGAAATAAAATACTGAAGACATTTTGTGAAACGGAGTTTTATCAAAATAAAAAGCAGAAATGGAAACGTAATTTCCGATGGAATTGATTATAGCATTGTGCGCCCGGTTTATGGCGCGGGAGATCGGTTCCAGTGTTTTTCATTGCAGATCGCATGTAACGTCTTGAACACAATAATCGTAAAAGCCGGTCTCCTTGTCGTTGAGTGTGCAAACTGTCCGCAGGGTGATAAAGGAAAATGCATTACTTCCCCTGAGAGAGCGAATGGGGAGTTTTCCTTAAAACAGCCCTTCAAAATGGCGGCGCAAGCCATTAAATGTTGGCTCGGAAGCCCAAATTTAAAAGTCCACTTTCAACTTAGTTATTAGGGGGTAATAGTTATGTGCGCCGAGATAAAGATGAGATGTTCGTGACAAGTTTTTTTATTTGCGGACCCGAGGAAAGGAAGGAAAAGGTTTCTTTCAAATATTTTTATGATGGGACGTGAATTCTGCGTTATTCGACCTCCGGAGATTCGACTTCGACAATCTTCCTAATGCTGTCTCGTGGGCGTGTCTTCAAATTGACTTCGTTCGATCGCAGCTCTCAATTGGCCGAGGAAAAGTGAATGCTGCATACATAATATGTCAGTGTATAAGTAAACTCCTATATTGCTGACGGTCTTTCAGTGTAATAAAGCAGGTCGGCAACGGCAGCACGCTACTAAATGCAATGGGCGATTTTCCGAGATAAAAAAAAAAGAAATTTGTTCCTAAATGACTTCATAGATGGCGCTTAGTAAAAGGCAATCCATTTAAAGCACGTGTATTATCTGCGTAATGGTTTCAGAAAATGTCAATATTGTGCAACTGTCAAACTGTGCACTAAAACTAAGGAACAAAGAAATAAGTCCTAAAATGAAAATACTATTTTTTTTATTTTTTTGGTTGACAAGTAAATGTGCACAATTTATTACAGCCTTTGTGTACGGCTCGGCTTTCATAAAACGCCATCTATTGAGTGTTTTTGAACTAATTTGTATTTTTTAATTTGAGCTGTCAGAAAATCACCTATTTCAGCAGCCGGCTCTCGGTGCGCTCACACGGTTTATTGCACGCGAGTTGCCTCCGGGTTTTTAACCGTTTAACCGTGTCGCGTAGCGGTGAAAGATACTACTACCCCCCTCCCTTCCCTAGGGTGTCGTAAAAGGCGACTAACGAACTAAAGATTGCACATACATCGAATAGCATAGAGCGGCGATGGGCTCACCACCTGTCACGCTGAGCTCATCTGCAGTCGCTATTTGGTGAAAAATGGACTATAGTAGAGGACTGCCTTTTCTGTCCTCATTGCCTATAGTCTCTGACTAATAATAATAATTCGGGGATAGTAGTCTTGATTATAAATGTATGTATGTATGTGTTTGCCTCCGCGGCGCGCTCGCATCGCTTACCCCGCTTAACATGCTATTCTTTTTGCAAAAATTATGCCGTATGGTTATTCTGCACGAATAACATTACGTCGACGTTTTAATGTTAATAGCTAGGTAGAACATAAAAGGTCATTACTCTCTTACTTATTGCGTAACCTTTATTACTATAATTTTTGTTACTAAATTGTAGTGCTAATCAGATGATAACAACATTAAGTCATCTGGATTGTCTAGTATACGTACCTAATTGCGGCACTTTTATATAGGCTAGGATATAAGTACGTGATATTAGGTTGGAACAATAAGGTGGAAAAAGTAATTTCGAGGAAAGGCAAAACGATAAATTGTGTGAGATCTGTCCCGGCCGGGCCAACTTGCCGGTCATATATTGTCGCGCGGGCGTCATCCGTCCCGGAGCGCCGGGGCCCGGGGCCCGGGGCCGGTAAGGGCGGAACACGTTGTCGCTTCCACCTGCCGTTTCTATTTTATCTTCGAGCAACACTTGATTTACATTCGTTTTGTTTGTTTGGATGTAGGGAATAGGATAATAAGAGCATTTATCTTCGTCTTTCGTCTTTGATAAATTTTTGACTTATTTTATACCAGTTATAACAATAACTGGTGATGTTCACATCCGCCCTTGTAGGTGTTGTATTTAAGGGCCCCAATTTCCAGTCTGAAAATAGCGCTTTTGAACAGGCGATTTGCCTCAGGTGGAACTTAGACTCACGTTCTTTAACAATTCTGGCGACAGCTATTTCAACATTTTCCTATTTTTTCCTGTTACTTTACTTCTTTTCTCATTTACTCTTCTTTCGGTTTCTTTTTATTCATGTGCTGTTTTCAGTTGCGTTACGAGTAGAGCACAATTCTTTACCTGATGGATGCGAATTAAAATAATTGAACAATGAAGTTCTTTGTACAGGCAGCATCAAAAGTAAATTAGCATATGAAATTTTCAAATTATTGTAACGGTTGAAATGACCAGATTTGTCTGACATAGCTGTTGAGTCAAAAGTACATGACAATATACTTTTGCATTATTGCCTTAACCATTTATTATGAACACAAAAAATGTCATATAATTTTGAAATGTTAAATGATGAGTATGTAAAGACACTTACACGTGACTATTACTTTTGCCACCTTGTTTTTGTTCAGCTACTTTGGATGCTGACTGTACGTAGGTAGTGGAAACATGTCTCATATTTTAATTTTAATTGAATACTCAAAGCTTCGTTAGTAAGTATGTTAGTAATTTAGCCGCGCAGCAAACATTTCAGCTTTGTTACTCTCCTCTCTACCATCGTTATTCTTGCATTTAGAGCGTTGTTGAAAGACGAGTTTTCACCCTATCGTGACTGTACTGTTTTAAGAAATTATTCTAGCTACTCAATATGGCAGAAACAATTTTTTCTAAACTTCAATTGATAAATAGAATTGCGTGTTAAGCTCCATTAAATAAAATAAAAAAAATTTAACGCTTCAGATGTAGGGTAAGGTCAGGTGGTAGTTCCATCGTAAAAAAACAGTCGGTAACACCCTGGTCATAACTATCTCTTCGCCATCCACAATACAATTAAAGATAAGCTATTATTAAACGACAATGGTATACCAACAATCTGCAACATCCACAAATGATTATACAATAAATCATTAGAGCGTTAGCTAAGTAGTTTACCTCCTAAAATATATCAGTCAAAACTAACCTACAACACGTAAGCGATTAAGCGGAATAATTCGATTGGGTGATCTAATTAAAAATGTCAAAATAACTTTACGAGTAGTGCATCTATGTACTTATATACATTCAAAACATTCAGAAATGTTATTGCAAAACATCACATTTTACAATGGGTACAACTACGAGTAATGTACTTACATTCAAAACATTCAGAAATGTTATTGCAAAACGTCACATTCTACAATGGGTACAACTTTCAAGGGCATAAAAAGTTAAGATTTCAACCAGTGGCAGCGCAGCGGTAACCCTACTTTCACTATTACGTCGTCTAAATTGGTACACCGCCCAGTCGCCCCTCCCAGGTGCAAAGGAGTTTAGGGGAGGCCTCCGACTCCTCCGAAGCGAGGGTACCTACGTGATGCGTTTTTATGATGAAGACAATCAGGACCGAGGATGGCACGTCCGCGCCTGCTGCGGCTCGACGAGTGTACATGTTTGTTGTCTGCCAGTAACAAGGTTAATATTCTATCTGGCGTAATGGGATTACTGGAGGCGTTCCGCTGAATGGACCTCTTTGTATTGATTGAGTGTTGAAATGGTCTCTTAGTGTGTAATACTTTTTGAAGGTTGACTGTTCACCGTACTTCAGTAAAAAATCTTTAGCTCTTCCATTGGTTGCTCTGGTGAAGACGCCGAACTAAATTAGACAAAAAAATGTCCTCTGTTTATATCTAGAGACGAAGTGGTAATTTATCTTTTAAAACATGCTCGACCATTGACCGACATGACATAAAATTCTCCAAGAGTTTGTTTACAAGAAACATGAAGTATTCTCTAACAAAGTAAAGTCTTAATGTAGTAAGGTCTACAATTGTTAGGAACGATATCCCATCACCATTATCATCAGTTCTAACATACACAGCACATATAGCGATCTGGCTATAACGCTCCACGTTGTTCCAATGCAAGTTTGTGTTTTTAATCGATTGCCAATTTACGTCAGCAGTCGGGGACTAACGGCTTTTAAAGTGCCCTCCGAAGGAAGGAGGTGCTCGAGATATTTTAATTTGGTCAACTATCCGGTTACCCGGCATTGCAAAAGTCCCGCAAGCAAGCCATCGAGCTCCTCAATACCTTTACATTGTTATTTCTGATATATAGATGTGTAGATAAATGATTGCGATCTTTGTTTTTTCATCTTATTTTTATATTAAACTGGAGAGAGATGTGTGACAGTGACGTGACAAATTAGCTCACCAAACATTTTGTGGCTTCTGACGTTAGTTGATTTGTTTTGTATAGCAAGATTACATTACGTATCAACTTTATCTTACATTTCTCATGATTGTTTTTTATAATATAACATTAATTTTGAAATTTAATTGTAGGGCAATGTGGCATTCAATGGCAATTGAATTCAGTTGGGGTTGCAATTAGACCTTTATCAGCTTTCAAGTATATTTGATTTTGAAAAATCCGCTGTTGCTGTTAGCTCCTATCGACCTATACGAGTATAACAATCCGGTAGGTACCGTCGTCATCACAACCGAACTTTCCATACTTTACATGTTAACATGGGCGTGCATGAGCATGGCTTCCCGGGCCAGCCGCTAGCGTGCGTCGGTCCGTCCGTCCGGGGCCGTGCGAAAGTAATTAACGGTACCTATGTCGGGTCAATGACCGACCCTCGTGCCACGTGCTGCTCGTAATATTAGTAAACATCATATCACGCCCCTATCTACCTATTGAGCGGTGCCGTGTGTGTAGCGGATCATAAAAATAATACTACCAACTCCCTCTCTTCTCTTGGGTGCCGTAAAGACGAACGCATAAAGACGCGCATACATCCGACATGGAGCGGAGATGGGCTCACCACCTGAGCTTTGCACATGTGCAGTTTTTTATTATCTACCTATTTTCGTTTAGTCCACTCTCGTCCCCTTGACCTCTAAAAAAAGATTTGTTTCTTTATTTCCTCTCAACCCTTAAGAGGAAACACTACTTCGTCGTGGCATGCAAAATTCTCATACAAAAAACAGAAAAACGACGTTTCGTAGTCCCCTGTTTCCTCCTTCAGAACTGGACCAATTTTTATTACTTTTTCAGCATCGGTTAAAGAAAGATAATTTTTATGTTTGTATGTTTGATTTTTTTTGCATTAAGTCATTTATTTAATAACCAGGAGAGCCTTCAAAATTTACCGAAATCACTCCGTTTTAAGGCGTCTTCAGAAACATTAAGTGGATGGTTTAAAAAAAAATCAAACATACATACATACAAAATCTCTTTCTTTAACCGATGCTGAAAAAGTAATAAAATTGGTCCAGTTCTGAAGGTGGAAACTGGTGACTACGAAACGTCGTTTTTCTGTGTTTTGTATGAAAATTTTGTATGCCACTTCGACGTAGTGTTTCCTCTTAAACATAGTTGACTTGACCCCCAGGGGGCGAGACTGAATTTTCATACTAAGGACAGGCATACTTTGTCCACTTTCAACCCCAAGTTCGGTAAGTACCTAGTGATAGCAGCCTTGCCCGTGGCTGCGGGCGTGCACTTCCAAACGAATTATCAGTTTGCCATTCGCGGTTGACCAGTCCATTATTACTGTCAACATAGCTTATGTATTACCTGCGCATGTAATTTGTGACGTCGATGATAGTAATACCAGGGTAATATGTGGTAATACGGTGGAACGCGATTTGTAGCTATGAAATATTCCGATTTGATAGAATGGGTAATAAAAGAAAAGGCGTCAAAAATTTTGCTTTGAACTTTAATTCGGAATGGATGACAAAAACTTTAAAAAATGCCTCAGGTTTTGCTCGTCTTTTGTGAAGTGATATTTTCAGTTTCGATTTATTCTTAAATAAGCACTTACTATAATTATTCATGCAGGATACTTTCTCTAATGGCTGCTAAACATTGTCTATCTAATTAATGTAATAAAACATTTATATATTAAGTAAAAAAGCCACTCAGTAAAAACAACGATAAAGCAAATTTAAATGTTTTATAATTTAGAAACGTTTGTCCGATACGAGAGTAAAACCCGCGGCCGCCATTCCGCTTTATTGCAACAATCGTAAAAATTGTGCGAAACTCTCGCGAAAGTTTTATAGATATTATTACTATGGCCTATCTCCTTGCTGGAGCTGTCTCGTGATGGGAAACAATTCCCCCCCACTTCGTTAAATAATGCAAAAAGTTTTAACGAATGGGGCGTTTATACTAAACTGTCTAAGTAATAAGTATTTATGTATCTCGGTCGGCGATACTTTTTCCTTCTTGCCTTGAACTTTGCCTTGTTACTGTTGACACAAATTTTATCAATACAATCAAAAAATTGTTGAGCAAAGAGTTGAATTTCTGTTTTAAGATTAATTAATTAAGACGGCGGCGGTATTTTTATAATTAATATACTAATGTAGCTGTGTGGAGGCGGCTCATTCCCCTCAAACCCCAAGCGGTCGCATGAGACCGCACCTACAAAAACACACTTGGCTTTGTACCGTGTTTTCATAGACTTACAGAATACTTTAGTATGAACAAGTTTGATTATTTCGGTTCTGTGGTACATTTTATGCATCGTGATCGCAAAATATCGCATAGTCTATGCTCGATTCTGTCAAATTTGACGTTGACAGTTGCGCCAATTTTTGTGTCAGGTAATTTCCACGAGTGAGTGGTTATAAGAATACTACCGACCTATATCTTTCCTAGGGTGTTGAAAAAGGCGACTAACTGACTAAAGACTGCAAACATCCTACAGCAAAGAGCAGCGATTGGCTCACCACCAGTCACGCTGAGCACACGTGCAGTTGTTATTTGGTGAAATGTGGACTATGGCAGAGGACTAATTTTGCGGTCCTCATTGCTTGGTCTCTGACTAACCCTTAGGGGATAATAGTCGTGATCGTGAGTGTAGGTATGTAATAAGGCTACGGTACTAACATAAAGGCTAACCGTCCAATGACTCGCCAAGCGCATACCCCGCTGAGCAATCTTGTTGGCTTTTTGCCATCAGCCGGAAGTTCTCCGGATATATTACTGTTTTATATTATCCTGAATTATGGCAGCGATGGCTTGTAGTAACTCATTGAGCTGCATGATATTTAAATTTAGTGAATTATTATTAAAACTTGTCCTTGCGAATATTTAAAATATCCCACTATTTATTGAGTACATGTTGGTCACGTATTTTAGCAATAAAGTCATTAAAGATCATTTCATGTTGAATATGTATGGAGAAAACAGAGAAGTCAGTTATGAATTTTATAGTAGGTATCTGCCTAACTAGTAAAAACAGTGAAGCCACTTTCATTCAATATAAATTCGCATTGTGAATTAATATTGCCATACGACACAAATAAAAAAGATAATAATAATATGAAATATGATATGATTTTTCCATAGTGGCTTTTTAAGAGATGCTGAAACGTGAAATAAGTCTGGTCTAGACGGAGCTACAAAACTTCTGTTTATGAGTACCTCTTTAATTCTCTCGCAAAATATTTATCTTGTCGCCGCGCGGGTGCGGAGCGCGGCGTAGCCTACACATTCAAAGGAAATTTTCCGCTTATCATCCTTGACACACTTGCGGCGGCGAGTTCGCGCCTGCAAGGATTATACCTGTATCCCGGACAACAAACAAACAAAAAAAGTATCATCTTGTAAAGAGCGGCACCCTAATGAGGATTATTGCGGTTATATCCCCGCCATAGATATACCTACACGGGGAAAACTTACGAGGCTCGCCTGTGTTGTGCCGTTGATATATCCTCGTTACGTGAAACATTGGTGGCAGGGTAATTAACTAATAATTAGGCAAGCTGAAAAACGGTAAAGTTACGCGCACGTTACGCGGTTTAGTGAGCCGACTTCGAAGTTCGCGTGCCACGACATATAACGAACTCTACTTACAATTATGAAAGTCAAATAAAAGAAATGACTTGTACAAATTCCCTGGCACCGTGTTTTGAACTCATAACGATAAAGTTCGACTTAAAATTAGGTCATTATGTGCTACTTAAACTATAACTGTTTTTCGAAATTGATTTCAGCTCTGGGTGTTTTCATTGTACAACAAGTATGTTTATCCGTTATCTAACCAATGAATGCAAGTTTCAAAAAAAGCTTAACTTGGGCTAGATAAAAGTAAAAAAAACTTGAATCTACCGTGCTATTCTTCTATTGGGTTGTATTAGCGGATCCTCGCGGTTTTACCCGCGTGGTACCCGTTCCCGTGGGAATATCGGGATAAAATATAACCTATGTCACTTGGGACGAATGTAGCTTTCTAATAGTCAAACAATTTTCTAAATCGGTTCTGTAATTTCGGAGCCTATTCAATTCAAACAAACAAACAAAGAAGTCCTCTTTATAATATTTATTAGTACAGATTACGTACTATTAATTGTGCATCATTTAATACTTAGTGGTAAGAGATATGTATGTGTGTGTCGGCTATACTCTACACACACTACGGGGTCATACATAATAATTTTATTTGGCGACCGACGACAGATATTGATGGTGTCCAGTGTCGCGAAGGCTCCCTTACGAATGATATTTGTCGGAGCTCCAACCACTGCGGCTAATAGGCGGGGAGTTTTATTTATATGACAGCTTCATAAAGAGGAATCGACGATAATATGATAGAAATTAATGGGCGTCCCATAACTAAATCTATAAGTTAGCTACAGTGTGCCTTCCTATCCGCCATCTTCCGCGTGATCGTGTTAATCGGTAGACTGACCGCCTAAATAAACTTTCTTGTTTGTTTGCGGAGGGGGAGAGCTCGGAATGTAATTAATGCGAAGCTCTTAAATATGTTTCATTTAAAAAAGGATTTACTGTCAACGAGGTTCCAAGCCGTGGATGTAGTTATTTATTAACAGAATAAATTGCTTTAATGGAAACGGAATAACACTCGAGCCGCTTAGGAAGCTCTTAAAAACTGAAATTAGTAAGAGGGGTGCTCTTGAGATAGCTAAGATTGTAGGTATACAACTTTCAAATATATAGGCACTTGTCTTGGAGGAAAGTGAATCCGGTTGGAGTGGCGATTACGAATGGGAGAGCGTATCGACGTCCCTCAGGAACTACGCGGAAGTTGCTGCGCCATTCTCATTTTCGATTTGTTTATTAATTAGCTTACCCTGTGGACTTAATAATAATAACGGTAGGAACGTACCGCGCCATAAACGTGTTTCTATTATGTGCTAATTGGTATACGACAGCATTACCCACGATTGTTTT
This sequence comes from Scoparia ambigualis, assembly GCA_963921215.1. Taxonomy (NCBI): domain Eukaryota; kingdom Metazoa; phylum Arthropoda; class Insecta; order Lepidoptera; family Crambidae; genus Scoparia; species Scoparia ambigualis. The sequence continues at coordinate 14,284,057 of OY992505.1, forward strand.
CTATATTTGGTGGGCGAGTTAAAATTCAATTTCTTGACAATATAATTATTTTGCATACGTTTGTGTTAAAGGCGAAAATAAAGTTTTGTTCATTCTAAGTGTCTTTGTATTTAATGTTTTGAGTATAAGTATAAGTCTCAAATGTTTTTTAAATGCATAGGTCCCTTGGAAATATGATGAAAAGAAATTATTTTGAGGTAGATAATAAAGAATATTACAAACAACGTGTTGATGAAATTACTTAAAACCTTCAGGTTGTACAAGCTAATTTTAATTAGCGTGTACAAAATCAAGAGTAGAATCGATTCCAATAATAAAAATATAAGTCAGATTTCAATAGAAAAATATTTTCTGCTACGACGTTTTTTTAAAACTTGAGACTATCGTTTTCGTGCAAATTGCAAAAATGCAAATATCTTCTTAAATAACGCCCAAAAAAATATAAGTATCTAAGTTTTTTATAATAAAAAATAAGTTGATATGTCTGAGGTTTTGAGCCATTTCATTAACACGTTGTATAAACACATACTTACTCGAAAAAACAAAACCCTTCTTAGCAGTTATGCAAAAAGGTATAACATTTCACTAACTCTATAAATTCTTTTTGCAGATTATCTGGAGTATCGGAGCACCAGTGCAAGGTATGGAATTTCCATTTTAATTGGCTCAGTTTCTCGATAGCACTTCAAAAATTCTCAATGTTGCCACGGGCTCAGCGGGAACTTTCGTGGATCAATCTGCAGTTAGAACTATCGCTGTTTCTACGAGCTGTCCGTATCGCACATTTTTTCATGGAGTACAAATCGTTTATGAATTTACGGGCCGCCACTCGCCGGCAATGCTGGCTCGTTGCGCTAGGGCTCTCTCTCGTGCAGAACTAGGTTATGGCGAGATAATGGCTGCCCATCCTGCGCTGTTTTTGCACCATTGTTTGCATTCGCCGGCAGTTTGCAGTTCCCAACAATATTTTATTGAAAAACTTCTCGAACTTAACATGTGAGCAATATTTTCAGGCCGTTTGATTGGTTCAGCAGGCCATGTTTTCATTTGTAAAGTTTGTGCTATAGTGTATTTAAAAAAACTATTTTATGTATATTGCGCCAAAACAAGGCTGTTAAACTATGCAAAGCACCTACACAGTTTACCGTTCAGACTGTTTGACATTCCTTATGAAATATTAGCTTATAACAGAGAGAGTCGTAAGTCGAGAAATTGCAAGAACAAATAAAATTATTTACATGGAGCACTTTGTGTCTGTTCCGTGGTCAAACAGTGTGCGGTTTGCAGCAGACAAGTGGTTGCTTGTGCATTTATAATAAATGTACTCTTTACACTTATAGGACCGGGCTAATTTTAACGTAACCCGTTTTCAAATAAAATACCAAATGTAGCCTACGAAGCGTTTTGACTTCAATGACAGTTTTAATTTATGATCAATTACGGTCCCTCCTTCAGGGTAAATAAATTATGAAAGCATTCCCAAGTAACCGCTGTTTGAGCTCTTCGCCGTGAAGAAATCCGAAAGAGGCGACCATGGCATGGCTAAATTAAAGTTTGTTTGTTGTCCGGGCATGTTTGCGAGTCGCGCCGGGCACCGCGCCGCTGACTCCACTGATTTAGGGGGAAACTTTACTTGTTTTGCATTTTACGGGTGCGCGGGGAAAGACGCCCCCGAGATTTGAATATTTCAGAAGTAACGCAACTTCGCTAAGGTGCGTCCCTTTGTGTGCCTTCCGAGCGATTGCCTCACATTCTTCCAGGGGACGTAAATTGAAACAAGCTTTTTAAATGAAGTGCAAACGGAAGGCCTGACGTCGGATCGCAAACGTTTTGTTAAAAAGAATGCAACAGTTAGGTCAGTTCTTTTTCCTGGCAATCGTTTGTTCGCTTTGTACGCGGGCGCTGCAGTGGCCATATCGAATAAGGGTTTGTCTCGGAAACAGGTTAAGTCAATAGCTCGATCGCTACTCATAATAAACGAATGAAATTTCAACGTTCAGCTGAATACCTCTTGCGCTCTATAACTGATTCAGATTTTAATTAACAATGTGTGCTCTCTGCGCGATAGGGATCTGGGATAGGTAGGCAGTTTATCTTTTTTGATATTTCCTTTTTACATTTCAATACGCGCGAGTGTTATGGATATTCGTTACGGAATTTTGTATATTTTTTGCCCAATGTGGCTGCGGCTGGCGGCGACGGGTCTGCGTAATCAATCAGACCAATCAGCCGAGCCAGATATTGTATTCGCAGTCCATCAAGCTGCGGCCGATTTGCTCTACCTTTGCGTCCGTATAATCTTTGGTATTGCTTTGATCTGTTTGCTGGTTATATTCACTTCAATTGCTATTAGGTACATATTGAATAACTTACTTATGTGCTTATGTATGTTTTTAGTTACACACAATACAACTTATAACGCGTTTGTTAAAAGTTACACAGTTGCCAAGTTACAAGGAAATTACCAAATATGTATTATTTAATACGCAAAGTTATAACTTTGAGTATTAAATACAATTAAACGATACTCAACCGTACCGTTATAAGCTACACAAAGATGTAGAATTTCAAACGTTTCCTTTGCACTATACACAATAATTGTAAGAGTACTCCATCGCGATTTCATATGCTTATTAGCAATTACATTTGCAGGGGGAGTCGTCACTCATACAATTATCACTGCGACATACAACACTAATGTGTTGTTTCGCAGCACCTAACGAAGCGTCGAGCAGTAGGTGACAGTATGTAAATGTTAATAATTAATAAAAAGAAGTAGGTACCTACAACTGATGAAATCAGAAGTTACAGTTAACGTTAATGATTATGTAAATACACACAGTGGCACAAGCACCAAGTACCATCACAAGACCTTTAAGGACCATATCCAAAACAGGCATAAAACCGAATGGCTTGATCTACCCGTCATGAGATACTCTAAATCCTTTATAGGCGAAAATGTCCTAAGACGGAGTAAGATCATAATTATGCGGAGATAGTTAAAGGTAATATTATTCTGTGGTTAAAGGCCGGCCCGAATAATCATCGGTGCCACATTTCAAATGCTCCACAGAATGCAGTTGTTTAGCAACAGATAACTTGTGCTGTAGTGGGTTAAGGGGGGTTAGAAGAGTGACATCACTAAGTGCGGTTGATAAATAACACTTTATATCGAAGATAATATACGTACAAGATACTTAAGACTTATTTACTCTTTTCATATGGATGGGTTCATCAGTGATTGTGGTGCACGCAACTACGATAACTCTTGGAACCTCCAAGATATGATTTATGAGGGGTATTCCTAGAAGCGCACCAGACCAAGCGCACCAAAACTATTCCTCTAAGCGTACCACATTAGTTCACGGTAGTGTATATTTTCTTTGACATTAGTGCGCTTGAAAATAGGTAAGTAAGTCGAAGCGCACCAACAGACAAAGTGTGGATAGAGATGTAGTAACTAACAGTAAATATCGACAACAAATAACGCAAGTTTATTTTTAGAGTATGTTAAATTTATAAAATATACTCGTGTTATGGAGTAGAGGTGAAAGAATACTACCACCCTGTCTCTTCCCTTGGGTGTCGTAAAAGGCGACTAACGGACTAAATACTGCACATACATCCAACAGCATAGAGTGGCGATGGCCTCACAAACTGTCACGCTGAGCGCATGTGCAGTCGCTATTTGGTGAAAAGTGGACTATGGTAGAGGACTGCTTTTGCTGTTCTCATTACCTTTCCTAGTCTCTGACTAACCCTTCGTGGATAATAGTCGTGATTTGGATGTATACTCCATGAGCTTAGATTCTTAGAGATAGTATAACTTCTAATTTAAATCTCATAAAATATACCTGTAAGTATATAATATTTCACGTACCTTTTAAGTCATATTAAACAACGCCAATTGTGACAACGAAATAATCTGTGATTTTTTAAATAATAATTACTTAAGTTTATAGTTTACTAAGGTAAAGTCTTTTTTATTATCTTTTTTACTACAAGTGTTATGAATTTTAATTATTCTTAATGTGATTATAAATCAGCCTGTGATTTCATGTACCCTCTAAGTAATTATTAAACAATGCAAATTGTGACAACGAAACAATCTGAAATAAGTATGTTGAAATATTAATTAACTAGTTATAAAAGATATCCAATTATCAATAAGGCACAACAAGAGCTGATTAATAAATAATTCTAAACACTTAACACTAGTAGGGTGTATAATATCATTAAAAATCTTACAATACTTAGAATAATTATCAGTAATAGAGAATATTTTAAAATATTTCATGAAACAACATTGATGGCAATTACTTCTCGTTTATTTCTTTTACTTGATTTTGGCTTGATTGAGGCGCCGATCTACTCTTTTCATTTATGTCACCCTGGTACTTTTAGTTCAAAATAACTGTCATGGTTTAGTCTATTACATAAAGACGTAGTAAGTTGCTTAAGCACCTAGTTCCAGTTCGTTTCTGCTTTCCTGGTAGTTTTAATAAAATATTAGCAATTGCAAAGTTGAATTTAAAGCTTGTATCGATATCATTATTACGAATCTTTTAAGCTCCTCTCTATATTTCACCGTTGGTGCGCTTCGAGGAATAAAAATGTAATATTTTAATTACCTATTTTCAAGCGCACCAATGCGGTGCACTTGGAGGAAGAATTTTGTGCGTTTGCGTCTGGTGCGCTTCAAAACTGGTGCGCTTCAAGGAATACCCCGTTTATGATAAATATCCCGTCCCTCTTATCGAGTGATCAACCCCAAGGTAAATCAGGGGCCCTACTGTACCCCATAAGGCAGTATTACTTTAATCTTACTATGCAAAATTCGTATGGGATTGTGCATAGTAACAGTGTGCTTATGAGCTTAGACCCTGAGAGTTCACCGGGATGGGATGGGATTCCAACGCGCTTCCTAAAATTTTCTAGAGACTTCCTGGTTCCTTTAATCGGCAACCTGGCAAATTTATGCTTTAACACAGGTATTTTCCCAGATGCTCTCAAGTGTTCTATAGTTACCCCGGTTTGCAAGGGTGGAGACAGGGATGACGTAAATAATTACCGTCCTATTTCTGTGCTTACAGCCATTTCGAAAATTATTGAGAGACTACTAAACACTAGACTAATAAAATACTTAAGCAAATACAAGATTTTATCCAGCAACCAGTATGGTTTCAGAAAAGGTTTGTCAACGCAAGACGCTATCAATGATCTCATCTCCAACGTGTCAAACGCTGTCGTTACAGGTCACAAATGTTTAGTAGTCTTTCTCGACCTAAAAAAGGCTTTCGACACGGTCTCTGTCTCTATCCTTGTGAACAGGCTTGAGAGTGTAGGAGTCAGGGACTCTGCCTTATCTCTTTTTAGCAGCTACCTTTCAAATAGAAAACAAGCCGTAAAAATTGATAAATACCTCAGTAAGGAGGAGGATGTTGTGTTCGGAGTCCCGCAGGGCAGTGTCCTTGGTCCAACGCTCTTCTTAATATACATCAACGAATTGTGTAACCTGAGATGTGTTGAAGGGAGGGTACTGTCCTACGCGGACGACACCGCAATAATTTTTACCGGCAAAACTTGGGAAAACGTGAGAGAGACTGCTGAGAGGGGGCTCGTTGGTGTTTTTAACTGGCTAAATGAAAGTCTGCTTACTTTAAATATACAAAAAACTAATTATATCTGTTTTGCGCCATATATAAACTCCCAACCGGACGCTGATTTCAACATTAAATTACATAGTTGCTTCCCTCGTGACTCCCCATGTAATTGTCCTAGTCTACAAAAGGTTAGTTCTACAAAATACTTGGGGGTCATGGTTGACCAAAGACTGAGCTGGCATCCACATTTAGAATTAATCTCGGGTAGGGTCAGAAAGCTGTTGTGGATCTTTAAATCACTTAGGCATATAATGAGTAAGGATCTCCTAAAGAAAATCTACATCGCTCTAGCGCAATCAGTCATTACTTATTGCATCCCATTATGGGGTGGAGCTGATAAAACTAATTTCTTACACCTGGAAAGAGCTCAGAGATCTCTCATATAATTAATGTTTTTCAAACCCTACAGGTTTTCAACTGAATCTCTCTACATGAAAAGCTCATTGTTATCCATTAGAAAACTTTATATATTAAATACCATACTTAAATATCATAAAACTTTACCTTTTAAGCATAAGCTTCTAAACAGGAGACGTAAAGATACTGTAGCCCATGTGCCCCGTACACGCACCGTTTTTGCCCAGAGGCAATACACTTCTCAAGCTCCATTTTTATATAATGAAACCGGATATTGAAGTTGTACCATCTGAAAACCCTCTGCTGCAAGCAGACCTTGACCAAATGGATGATGACAAAAACATATGACGAGACTGAAGACCTTCTGCAGAGAAAGGTATAGATATACAATTCGCTAAACTTTCAGGGACAGACTCTCATGTGGGTGTTACTTTTTAACTGATCCCAAGGTAATAACAGTAGGGCTCACTGAGAGTCCTACTACACCAATTGCTCACACCCGGATATTTGTATTGTCCTGAGTAGGTAATTAACGGAATAATTTATCAGAAGTTGATTTTATTGAGTTCAAAGGAATACCAACATCATAATTTTAACTTTTATTTTTTTGAGGAACATAAATAGTAAAAATCATACACACACTCACACACACCCACACTCTCTCACACACACACACACACACACACACACACACACACACACCACACACACACACACACGCACTCTCTCTCTCTCACACACACACACACACACACACACAACCCCCACACACGCACGCATACACACGCACACAATAAGTTACTCGAATATAATATTTTGATTTTTTTTTTTTAATAGCAGAAGGAGGCAAACGAGCAAGCGGGTCACCTGATGGAAAGTAATCACCGCCGCCCATGGACACCCGCAAAACCAGAGGAATCGCAGACGCGTTGCCGGCCTTTAAGGAAGGAATAGGCTCGTTTCTTGAAGATCACTAAGTCGTAACGGTCCGGAAATACCGCCGCCGAGAGCTGGTTCCACAACACTGTAGATCGAGGCAAGAAATTTCTTGAAAAACGCACAGTAGTAGACCGCCATCCATCAAGGTGATGTGGATGGAATGACAGTCGATTGCGTGAAGGTGCGGTGATTGTTTTTGTGTTGATAAGCTAGCTAGTTAATAAGTTTGGCTACAATGGTTGTACACTAAAATCCTAGACATAAACCAATGGATGAAGAGCGAGGCATTCCCTACACCAGTGTCTCTGACTACTAACCGGGAAGCCCCGTCAACAAATTGTAAGGATTTTTTCTGAATAAAAAACATTTTGATTTGATTTGATTTGAACATTAAAGTAATATGTACTGCTCTAAGAGTTGATGGTAAGGTTCCTGGTGTAACAGTTTTTAAGACTGTGGCATGGCTTTTTTACGATGCATTATTCTAATTCTAATAATTATAAACAGTCGCGACGTGACAGATTAATAACAAGAATAAAATGCATTAGAAGCAATGTTGAGAAATGTTTATCTGGAAATAAAAGTCTAGTAATAGCTATAGTGTGAAAAAAAGTCAGTCAACGTTTTAGTACGTATTACTATTATTTATTCTGTGGTTTTAGTACAAACAATGAAGAAAATGGCTTAAAAATATTTTTATAGCGACAGCAACTTGACAGGAGGTTGTAAATATATCAAAATATAAAAGCCTATTGTGACGTAGTATGAAAATTCCCTTTTTGTGAGTTTCAAACTCTTATTGCTCTTACACAAAAGCCAATGTGACATTCAATATAGACAACTGCATATAGATAGAGTACTGTAAGGACAGCTGTAATTGGATAGTGGCCTCGTCAGTATTATTTAGGACATGGAGACCTTTGAAGTGATAAGCATTTATTATTAACTTCCCAATTTTCTCGGCCTTTACCTCAGTAGGTTTATACCGATAAAATTCGTGATTAACTAGTTCGTAGCTCAGTAGCCACGACCTACCAACCTAGCTACAACCTAGCTATGACCTTATTTTAATAGTTTATTTATGTAATTACTTTTAGTCAGTAGGTACCTACTTTTATTAACTTTACTTGAAGAATCACTTTTTCTATGTCTAAAGCTTGTCTAAAGGTACGAATAACGCTAAGTTCTAGTCCATGTAATACTTAAATGTTTTTTTGCTTACAACCGTAATGGCACCTAATTGTTTTTTTATTACAAAGAAACAAAAAAAATTAAGAGCTGTGTTAAAAGAATATTACCAACTCATCTCTTTTCTCGGGTTTCGTAAATAGCGACTAACAGACTAAAGAGTGCACACTGAACTGTGGCTGTGGACTGCTTTTGCAGCCCTCATTATCTGATTGATTTGATTCATTTTTGATGGATTGATTTCACAAAGGGTTAGTTTTGGGAAAAAAGTGATGACTGTGAGGATATAAAAAAGTCATGTAAGTACTTACTTTCTAGATTTACGAGTATATGTATTGCGCCGCTTTATACCAAAGAGGATATTATCGGAACGCTATAAAACAAAACCTGTCGGAATAAAACTATTGCAGGTGGCAGTGCGGTGGCCTAGTTCAGTAAAAAACCTATCGCAAATGAAAAATATAGGTTTTGTGTCGCAATATTTGAAACAAACACGTAGCAGGGCCGAGGCGCACTTCGCCGATCGCACAACTCCTATCAATTTCCGCGTCACTGGATCGTATTTTTCTCCTGGAAATAAACGGTTTTTGGAACAACGTTTTTTCATGTTTTTGGTACACCGGTTTCTGCAGTTCCATGTGGCATTTTTGTCATCTAACCACGTAGAAATATTAAAAGTAAACTGTAGGTGACTAAATTGAGATAATAAAAAAGTCTGCTTGAAGGTAGTCGCGGGTGCAGCATAAGTATACGGGGCGTTTGGTACAGTGTGACCATTTGTGGCATATATCTGCCATTTGGGCAGATTTGGCACTTAAATTTTAACTCTGGCAGACTACGCTGACGATTAAAATAAGTGGCAGAATTTGGCAGATTTCAAGGAATCTTGCGCCGAGCTTTTTTTGTATTTTAAATAGTGACAAGCTTTGTTTTTTTTTAAATACAAATTTGGTTGCCCCAACTATTATACACGTATGATGAACTATTAGACACATATGACTTTACAATAACTAAAAAGTTTTAACACCCTACACGTACCTAAAGGAGTATTTAATTGTCTATTAAACACAATTTATTTAATTAAGCTAGCATGCTTAGTTTCCGAGATTTATTGGTTTCTATATAACAGGTTTGTTTAAGTGACCCGGATTCATTGCTCTCGAGTGTATTATCAAACACTTCGTACGAAAAACAAGTGAAAAACATTTACGATTAACTTCAATGTTTAGTTTATTTATTTGAAACTTGAAACTACGGCAACATATTACTTCTTAGCTAATTCCACGAATGAGAAATATAACGGTGAAGCAGGCAGTGTAAGAAATCATGAGGAATTTAATTAAAAATAAAATAGGCAAAGGAGGCTAAATATTCCGGCGCTCTCGGTGACCGGGAAAGCGAAAAATGCAGTCTCTGTAAAAGAGAAAATGGCCGGAGAGCGTGGAAGCTTTTCTTTTCTTGCACTAGGATTTTATTGTATCATTCTACCTTTTTTGCTACTTTATATGATACTTAAACAATAATAGCGTATAATCGCTATTGTATAGTCGATTTATGCAGTATATGAGAGCTTTTGGACTTTATAACATTAAGTGGCCGTACTTATTTGACTAAAGTCATAAATCAAACCATGTTCGGATTTTCCAAAAACCCAATAATAGTTTATAAATCAATATATTGTGGGAACGTCACATGGGAACTTTACTCCCTGCATCGAACGGACGATCATCGTTAGCTATTGGTTAGAAAAGAGTCATAATACAGCTTAACCCCTTGGCTGGTACAGCGTAATATATTTTAAATTGATTTTCAATCACATCACTATTCACTATAAGGTTCAAAGTTGGTGGCATTCATATTACTATAAGAAGCTTACGAGGTAAAGTCGCATAAGTAATTTTCAAAGTTCTATTTAGCGAGTAGGCGCTGATGCTTTAATTTGTAAGTTGATTTGCCGATAATGATCATTCTTTCGATGAACGATATGACAAACAATTGTGCTAGATGGTAATTATGTGTTTGTTGTTGCTAGCTATAGCGAAAAAACAGGTGCGGGTTTTGCATGAGGCAAATATTGGTGTGATGAACAATAGAGAATGTACCCGACTCTCTTTAAAGGATGTTTCTAATTAGTACATAAACTCGCAACAGGGCCAGGCCATAGAACAGCAATTTGACTTTTTGCAAATCTGAAATTGTAAAAAAAAACAGCAGTATCATACATTTACGTCGAATAGTATTTGCCGTTTTGTATGGGAGAGCTGATTTTATTAAAACGTTTTAACAGGAATTATATGCCCAATACTTACAATACAACTTGTATGTGCATAGACAGCAGGGTGAATCTACATAATATATAGAATGTACATATAACATCTAGGATAAAATGTTTACTAGAAAAAAACAACCAGTCTCAGGAAAGCTCGAACGGGATTTCCTGAGACTGGTTGTTTTTTTTCTAGTAAACATTTTATCCAATATCTACATAGCATTGTGAATGCCAAATTTCAACAATATATAATAATCATCTCAAACATCTATATAATAATATAGTATATAAATCTATAACATGGGCTAATGATGATGATACACATTTAGTTATCTAGCAATCAGAATATTCTGCTTAGTTTTTAGCTACATTTATTGAAGCGTGATTGTGATGAATATGTGTTAGAGGTTATAACAGGTAATCAAAAGATTTAATAACGTGTTAACGGTGAAATACTCATTAAATACTTACTAGAACGAGTAGGTATGCAAGAGAAATAAGTATATTTTGATAGCACGGTCATAGTAGGTCGGGATGCTGACGGTCCGCAATCGAGTTATAACTCGATTCGGTCTCATCACGCCCGAGGCTCGCCTGCGAGCATCATCGTGGCCGCGCACGCACGGTGCTGCCCTAAGCTAGTTACCCACTAGCGAGAGAACTAGAGACTGACAGAAAATTTATCCAGAAGGTTTATTTTATTGTCCCACTTCAACATCTATCGCATAACCTTTCAAGTAGAAGTAGGTACATTTGATTTGTTATACCTTTCATTTAGAAGTACATTTCATACGTTTGATTAATTTAAAATTAGTGTTAAATAAGCTAAGCAATGTACTTTTAATTGAAAGGTATTGCGAAAGATGTTGAAGATAGGTAATTAGTCCTCTCTTTGGCTTTTTTTGTCTTATAACATGTCTTATAACATTATACAATATATTATATGACATTATTATATTATTTTGTTGACGGATGAAAGGGGAGAGGGAGACCAAAGAAAAGATCGATGGTTAGTGTATAAAAGATGTATACAATGTTAACAGTTACTGTCCAACTTATACCATATTTTTTGTAAACAAATTACTGGTCCTAATGTTAGGTGATAGCCACGTGATAGCTTAGGCATGCTCGTTACGCATAGTACAAAAGCAATGTATCGACTAACGAGCTTACGACAAGACCGTATTTAAGTGTTTGTATTGATTTTCAATATTTGAATGCGGCTACGTGCTGCTAGACAATTGGCTGGCAATGGCGGCGTGCAGCGGAATCGTCGCTAACATTGCCATTCGCCACGCAAATCGCGGGCACTTTTTTTTCGTGCCAAAAATAAAGTTTTTCTCGCCACGAATACTCGTACATCGATATTGTTCTGCACCGACGCAAGAGCTACGTGTTTTTGTATTTGTACGCTGTTATATTTGACTACGTGATTCCATTATAAAATTACTATAAGTATGACGAATAAAAACACACTAAAATACAGGCCTAGCGCTCATTTTCTAGTGTCTATTGTAAAGTTTGTGTTAGGCATGGGTTCACGTAAATAGTATAATAAAGCTATAAGAATTATAAAAAAATCTTGTATCCACGCGTTACATCATTTTGGCTACGACGTTTATTTTTTTATAAATTACGCCTGTTTCTCGGAGGGGTAGGTAGGCCACCGCAGCCAATGGACGTGCGGCACTGAAAGCATCACATACGTGTTGCCGACCCTGAAACTTCAGCTCTAGTACCCTTCGAGACCGAAACTATATTTGAAAGAAGAAGAAAATACAAGAAAAACATACATACATAAGACATCAAAAATAGGAAAGAGCAAAAATTAGTATAAAAATAATAATAAGTGTATTGCCAACTGGGCCCCAGCCTCAGCATAATGATTCAGCGACAAGATCGCTGCCGTTGCTGATATTGGTGTTTACAATTACAGTTACAGCCCGCTAGTGAGGGCCCACCTCTACCGATAGGTAGAGGTGGGCGATAGGTGTCCATGTCTACAGCTTCCTCATTCGATATAGAGAAATTCTAAGCATGCCATATTTTTGTGCATATTATGTGCAATCAAACGTTGCAGTCCTAATTTTTGTGCCACCACAACTTCGTTACTATGAGTTGTTTTATGTGTGTAAGCTGGAGACACGTGTCACCAGCTCGCACACGCCCGTTAAGACCAACCAGTGAGGTTAGGGTTTTGGACTATAGCTAGAAATTTTGTGCATAATTTGTGCACTAGGAACAAAAAAAACTAACCATCACACTCAAATACTGTTGAAACTACGATCATAAAACTGTGTGCGAGCTGGAGACACGGGTCTCCAGCTCGCACAGCTGTATCTTCGTAATTGTTCAAGCTACGGTTATGAGTTATACCTCAAAATTTTGTGCAGAATTTGTGCATAAGGCACAAAAATTTTTAAAACTTTAACTCAAAAGGTTTTTGAGCTATGAAACGATAAGTATGTGTAAGCTGGTGACACGTAACACGGGCTAACACATGGTGAATTATTGTAACTGTATAAGATAGCGCTTCGTTTTAAAGATCAAATAATACGTTATAATTTGTGCACACACGAGGCAAAATTTCAAATTTCTGGGCCTCTTACTTTATAAATTATAAGCCAAAAACTGTTTTCCCGCCAAAAAATTCAAAATAATGGCTCGGAAGCGGCTAAACGCGCGCCGACCGCGCCGTTGCCGTTCCGTGCGCTACACTATTGCAATCGAGTTTGAACTTGTGAGCTAGCTTAATTTAGTGTCATTTTAATTTGCGCTCTCGATCGTTTCGTTTCTATACCGAGAATTTTAGACTAGGAGACTGCTGATATAGGAAATTGGTTAATTTAAAATAAAAGCAGTCTATTTTATTTATGAATGTTCATAAAATATCGCTATGCTTAGTTTTAAGTATTTACAATAACCTCATTAATATGATAAGTAGTGATAAAATTAGTCTGCCTGTATGTTTTTATTACCACGTTTTTATTAGGTAGCTTTCTCGTTTATTTGTTTATTTATTTGTCGACAAATGCAAACGATTTTATACTAGCTTCCCGATGAGCTAGACTTGCAACTTTGAACATAGGTCAGAACAGGATGACAATGCAATATTATGGTGTCATTGAGCTGATCTGATGATTCAGCCGGAAGAAGGCTACAGGTTCTCTGTAAGAAAACCATGCAACCCCATTCAGGCTCATTTGATTAGTTTTGATGAGCACTCTGACGGGAGACGACTAGACGAGGTCCATGGTCTGATGATGAACCCGAAGGAAGGCCACAGAAACTCAGTATTGAAACCATGCAACCCCATCAAGTTTGGGCTCGTTTGATTCATCTTGACGAATACTCTGTTAGAAAGAAGGGTCCAGGGTCTGATGATGGAGCCAGAAGAAGGCCACAGGAACTCGGTATTGAAACCATGCAACCCCATCGAGTTTGGGCTCGTTTGAATCGTCTTGACGAGTACTCTGTTGGGAAATAGTGTTTAGGGTTTGATGATGAAGCCGGAAAAAGCCCACAGGAACTCTATAATAAAACCATGCTACCCCAACGAGTTCGGGGTTGTTTGAATCGCCTTGACGAGTACTTTATCGAGAAATAGTGTTCAGGGTCTGATGATGGAGCCGGAAAAAGGACACAGGAACTTTATAATAATACCACACAACCCCATCGAGTTTGCGCTCGTTTGATTCTTTTACTCCCATAGGAGATGAAGAATTTTTAGTTATGGCACGTTAACGAAAAAACAGTTACTACGCTACGATAACTAAACCATCAACCATTCTGACAAGGGGTCGGTCAGCCATCAACACATAGAAGAATTGGTAACTTGCAAACTTTTTAACTTGTAAATAGAAAAAGTAAGAACTACTTACTACTGGTAAAATAAAAATTTGAAATAGCTTTATTAAAAATAATAAAAGTATCTTTTTTTTCGTTATCTGTGGATTGGGTTTGAAATAGGTACATATAAAATTTAACATCTACCTACTTACTAGCATTTGAAAATAACTTTAGGTACTTACTCATAAGATAACAAAGGTACGCCTACTATTAAACCTAGGTGATCTACTGCGGATGGACAACATCTACATAAAGAAGCCATAACTGGAGGTTAGTATAGGTAAGCAGCAGAACGATTAGATAGAACACAATTAAATTAATTTTTATTATAGTTCTTTTTCTATAGAATTTACAATAATGACGAAAAAGGCCGGCGCACAGGAAAATGCGCGTAATAAAATGCCCGCTTGCAAAGTGTTAAACTATAGCTACATAAATTTAATATCGGTGATAACAGTATCGACCATATCTACGGACTATTAAAAATTCATGCAATATCGTGTTTTTTTCCACTATATAGTTTCAGAACGCATCGAACGTTTATAATAATTTTATTTTATTAAACTTTTACAAGCACATTTGTTTGTTAAAAACTACAGATTAATGATAACTCAATAAATATCAGGGATACGGTACAATATTCTTGAATTCGATCACGTACAATATAGTGATCTCAACGCACACCGAATTCCTGACGCGATATAGTGTTTTCCAAAATAGGTATAGTTTCAGAACGCATCGATATCGGATTTGACGATATTGATGCAATAAATACGTTTCAGTAACCTTATACGATTTGTATCGCCTAGTTACTCCTAATTTTATCGGAAAAAATGGAAGAGGTGATTGGGCTTTATTAGATGTCGGCAAATAATTACTATTTATTGCATCTTTATTATTTTTATTAATTATTAATTCGTAATATTGTATTACTTTTAATACTTTATCGTTACTCCAATCCATAATTATCGAAACAGAATAATATCGATAGTCGTATTTGCAACACGTTCACACCTCTAGTTGTCTAGCAGTCAACTAAAGTGTGCGAACCGAAGGAAATGTGGCCGCACGAACATTATCGCGACAAAATCCTTGATGTGCGGCAATTTACCAACAGCGCGGCGCGTCAACGCCATGATACAACGCGCTAACGCGAAGTGTTTGGCCAAACGTGTCGCGAAAACGCAAATCTTCGCGCTAGCACGATAATGTGGCCCTAGCATTACATTGGGATGCCCCAGCAGACTAATCGCAAAGTCATCGATCACCATAGAGTACATTTATTTTTATTTATTTATTTACATTTAACCATGGGAAGTAATACAATCTAATATTAAAATAAATTACTTTCAATGGTTAAAATTTATTCTGTGACGGTCGATAGCGATTAGTTTGCTGGAAAGCATCCGTTCTTTATCGAATTAGGCTCAAGTATTCAACCATTTTGTCGTTCTGCACTCCTCCATAATGTTTATCATTATGCCAAATCTAATTATTTAATTGTCTCAACAACAAAAAATAACTAAGACATTCGTGTGTGAGATATCTAAAATAAAAAGTAGGGTAGGTTATTAGGTACCTGCCTATAGTAAAACTAAATTAGTCGCGTCGCGCATCGCTGTAACAGACGGCTCCTAGTCTAAAAGTGGCAATAGTGTAGCGCACGGAACGGCAACGGCGCGCTTAGCCGCTTCCGAGCCATTATTTTGAATTTTTTGGCGGGAAAACAGTTTTTGGCTTATAATTTATAAAGTAAGAGGCCCAGAGATTTGAAATTTTGCCTCGTGTGTGCACAAATTATAACGTATTATTTGATCTTTAAAACGAAGCGCTATCTTATACAGTTACAATAATTCACCATGTGTTAGCCCGTGTTACGTGTCACCAGCTTACACATACTTATCGTTTCGTAGCTCAAAAACCTTTTGAGTTAAAGTTTTGAAAATTTTTGTGCCTTATGCACAAATTCTGCACAAAATTTTGAGGTATAACTCATAACCGTAGCTTGAACAATTACGAAGATACAGCTGTGCGAGCTGGAGACCCGTGTCTCCAGCTCGCACACAGTTTTATGATCGTAGTTTCAACAGTATTTGAGTGTGATGGTTAGTTTTTTTTGTTCCTAGTGCACAAATTATGCACAAAATTTCTAGCTATAGTCCAAAACCCTAACCTCACTGGTTTGTCTTAACGGGCGTGTGCGAGCTGGTGACACGTGTCTCCAGCTTACACACATAAAACAACTCATAGTAACGAAGTTGTGGTGGCACAAAAATTAGGACTGAAACCGTTGATTGCACATAATATGCACAAAAATATGGCATGCTTAGAATTTCTCTATGTCGAATGAGGAAGCTGTAGACATGGACACGGGCGATAGATATATAATCTGTTTACGAATCGCACGCGTCGCCGCGCGCCGCACGCCGCCCGCCGCTCGCCGCCCGCCGCTCGCTCGCCTGATCGAAACTTAATTGGGCGACATCACCTGTCGCACCACAACCCTATTAAAATAAACTTTGTTATGCACACCGTAAGGATACTTTTACATTAATTATAATTGTGTTTGCTGTAACATTTACAGTAACTATTGGTTATTTGTCGTCCTCAATCAATTTAAATAACATTTGGTCTATGCTTGTACGAGTATGTTCTTAACACTTTAATACTAAGTTTAGTCTCGTTTATAACTTTATTTTAAACAAAGTTATTAACGGGGCTAAACGCTACTTATTTATTTTACTCATATTCTGTATTCAAGCCATAACTTTTACACCCAATGTTTCGACTGAGTTACGCCGGGTTACAAGGGATGCCTGTTCGCGTTAAACCCCTTTAAATAGTTACTTTAATTTAATTACTATGTATTTAAAAGTGGCTAGAAATAAAACTAACTTATTACGAAAAAAAACTAATTAAAACATTGTTTAGCATCTATGAACTTTAAACACCATAAATGTTTTTACTTGTTTTCATCACTCAAACCATTCAGTGAAATAGACTTTTAACGGAGAGAGGTAAGTATCAATAAATTTATTGCAGCCGTACTTATTCTCAGCTTTCTTATTTGCACCGGAGAGTCGTAAATTACTATGAAGATAGCAGATAATGGATTCAATAGTCGCTATGTTTAAGACTCGTTGTCTGGATCGATGGAAATCGGTAAGTTTTCTTAATCTTAATATTAAATACGTCCATACATTTTCAAATAACGTCGTTTGAGCAATAGCGGCTTGAATACAAATTCGGGTAACTAACTCAACTGGTAGAGCAAATGGTCTCAGGTTCGAATTCTACCTGAGGCTGTCACGTTATTCTAGTGTAAATATGTTTTTATGAATGCAAAAATATTAAAAAGGCTTAATAGTCAAAACACGAATTTAGGCAAATAACCATAAATAATGTTTATGCTCCTTGGATTTTTCACAGTAAATCTACTTCTTAATTTAATTGACCTCTCTGCATCAGAAGGACATTTGAGGCAACTTGCGTAAATCAAATAATTTATTATTAACACGTCATTGTACTTTTGATGTCGTTTAAAGTTAATAAAGACTGAATGACTCTACATACATAATTATTTACTTAACTCTATTCAAGATATTCGTGCAAAGCGGCCTTATTTGACTTTCGCATGTTTACGTTTGTTACATATTTGATTATATCGGAGCACACAGCAGCTAATTACAGCATATGCCAAACTAATTACAGAAACTAATTTTTTCACAGTGGTCCTTAAATAGAAAACTGCATGCGTTTGAGGTAAAATCATTTCGATGAACTGCGAAAAGTTAACTGCCAGGCAATTGCTGTAATTACTGGCTTATGGAGCGCTCTCAAATATAATTACGTATCATTATGTGAATACTTAAGGAGCGGGTTTTATCGGTTTAATATGTAGTTACAACTAGTGTAGACAATCAAATGAGTTGATTTCTTTATCTAATAACCATAAAACATAGCGTAATATTATGTAGATTAAAATTTATAAACTTACTATCTTAATTAACACGAAATCAAAAAGTACACCGGTGTACTCGTACTTCGATAATTTTTTTTTACTGTGAATAGGTTTGCTCGTAATCCCAATCAAGCCCAGGGGCTAAGACAGGATCCACGATGGAGCGAGCTAACCCAGAAGGTGCCTATTCCCTCTTGTTTTGAAGGTGGACGGGTTATAAGTACTCGGAAACACAGACGCAGGGAGGGAGTTCCACTCCTTTGCTGTGCGCAGTATAAAAATTGTTGAGTAGCGCTTTGTGCGGCATTTAGGAATATCCACCAAGAAAGGGTGGTAGCCCGCAGTGAGTCTGGATGTCCGATGGAAGAAGGGGGATGGCGGTATGAGCTCATGCAGCTCCAGAGCACACTATCCGAAGTACAGTCTGTAAAAGAACGACAGGCAGATTTTATATGATCGAAGCCGGTGTATATATAATTTTACATCGGTAGGTATATTCAGACTAGTAGTTACCGCCTGGTGCTTGTCCAAGTATACAAAGAGTGACAACATGACAAATAGAGTCTCTGTCCTTGTAACGAAAAATATTGATTAAAGTTTTAAAAATATTTTTTTAGCTGAGTTATAAAATATCGTACACCTTTCAGAAAATTCAATTTTAATTATGAATTACGTACAATCACGCTCGTGGTCGGTTAAGTAGAAAATTGGATGGCAAGAGGAAAGTTCAGTGTTGCGTGTAAAAATAAAATTTTCATATTAAATGGAAAAGCAAAAGCTGGAAATACACATTTAAAGCATTTTACAACATTGCATTACTACTTACTCACTGCGTTCAGAGGTTACTCGGTTCACATAAAAAATTGGAGCGATAAATGATCCAATCAAAAAATTGTCTTTACAAAAAAAAACATAGCGCGGCTTTTTTAGATAAAATTCATTTTCTTTGGTGATTATAAGGTTTATTGACTTAATAAAGTAGTAATAAAGCAGTAATTTTTTATCGGACATAGATTTCACGTATAGTAAGCTGTTCCATTGCATGCCATTGTAGGTAAGTGTGACCTTACTTTACCGCAAACAATCTTAAATAATGGCAAGATTTAAAATGGCACATGTTACTATTTAATCGTCTGCGCTTTGGATTTGCTAGTGCTTGGAAGTATGCGATGCGTGAATTAACCTTTGGAGTCTACAACAATGTTTTTGATCTACTGTGTTGCGAGGTTTCCCACAGTTCAATCACTCCGAGTCATAACTTCCGACCTAGTGGGTACTCAATATATCAATGAACTAACGAGGAAACTGCGTTACTTACGTCTCAATCAATGCACAGTAATTACCCAACGATTACTTCGGCACAAAGCTGTGAACTAAAATGATGTTGAAATTGAAATCGATATTGAAATACTAGCTGGTGATCGCTATTCGTTTATGTTGTGTGAATTTTATCTGCATTGTGTCATACATGTTTGTATGTACAACTATCATGTTTTATAAAATTGTGTTGCATTAATTATTGGGAGCCATTAATTATTATTTTAAATGAAGCTGTATCTCTGCTTATTAATTCAACAAATTTTATTTTTTTACCCGTTTGTCATCATAACCGTATCGCGTGGCGGTGAAAGAATACTACCACCGCCTCTCATCCCTTAGATGTCGTAAAAGGCGACTAACGGACTAAATACTGTACATACTACCAACAGAATAGAGCGGCGATGGGCTTATATTGGCTCTACCATCGCCGCTCTACGCTACTGGATGTATGTGCATTCTGCTTTCTGTTCGTGGTCTTTTACGACACCCAAAAGTGTAGGTTGTCCTTTGGATAATGAGCCGCCTGCACCACACATCTCCAAGGTATTTACTAAGACGTCTTTATGGTTTACTTCTATTGTTTCAGTTTTGTATAACCGGGCGTCCGTTTATCAATCCTGATTCTAATTCAATTCAAGGGTGCTTGCGATTGGTCCATGGAGAGGTTACAGAATCATCACAGATACACATTACACATATCTGTCGCGCGCAGTAAACGATCAAAATTCGCGTCTCCCAGTCTGCCGCTGCCGACCCGAGCGTTACAAAGTCAAATTGAAATGTCACTCATACAGTACAAAACAGCTTGTTTCCCGTTTAACCTAATACCTACCGATACAAATTAAATTGTTTCGAACATGTAATTTCGTGAGCATGACTGCTTGTGCTTACGAGAGCACAATGAATTTATGGGAATTACATACTTAGGTACTAACACATTGTGAAGTTATTTAATTTTGATTCAATTTGATAATTTCAAAATCCGATACCGACAAATTCTCGCCCCTGAAATATACTTACCGAAGCCGAAATATTGTCGAATATGCAAATACTTCGCAGGCAAAGGCTCCAACTTGCTGAAAATCTGAACTGGCATATTCTACATATATATAAGCGAAGCGATCCGACGGAAATCTAGTTAAAACGGCGACGCTGAAGTGCCGCTCCAGTGTAATTAAATGCAACTTAGGGACAACTTAGGATCCATTGCATAAGACAATCTGCGCTATCCAGTTTTTCATCAACCGATGGATTTGAGGCCAACTCGTAATCCCCGGCTGAGCGCGGCCTGCGGGTGCCACCTCCACTGAAATATGGATTACGTCGATTCATTTGAAATTCAGAAGAGGTCTCCATCGCTTTCTCATTCGTTATGATGAAGTTCTTAATATTAGTTTCATATTATCTCTCTCGGTCAATTGTTATTTGATCTTATTTAGTTTCATTGTTACATCAGTTTAATTATTGACTCTGCTTTAGTGTTTTATAAGCCGTCACACATACTACGTATTAGTCACAACTGGGGTTTCCAACCTACTGATAAGCCAAGCCTACCTCGGTCTAGAGCACCACAAATCGTCCAGACTCATATCAAGAAGAAATGGATAATATTATCCAGAGCAGCTCACTCTTTATAACAACACAGTATACAGCCGTATAATAAAAGTAAGACAGTCGTACAAAGCCAATAGGATGGGGTAGCGAACACCTGAATGGTGTCATTTCGTTCCGGGACGCCTTTTATGGTTCGCCGCGAGACGGCCTCGCGCCTCGGCCCTCGTCCCACTTCGGACTCGGCGAGAACGAGCCGGGAACAATGCAGGCGGCGCGTGTAACCTTTCACCTTCCCACCTTCACGGTCAGAAATCATAACTGGTGCATTTGAAAGTCACTATTACGAAAGAACACATTGATCAACTGAGGCGGAGCGAGATTTAGCGATCTTGGTGTGTCAGTAAATGTTTTGTGAACGCTGTCATCGTTGCTCTCAGGGTTTTATATTGTTGCATACCAATATGAAGTAATACTTCCTATCTGTCCTCATTAGCTCTTAAACATCCCACTATTGGGCTCAGGACTACTGATTAATATAGTCCACGTAGTGCACATAGGGAAAGTGTTTCATAGGCTCGCCATGATGTTTCAATTTTGGCTTTGATCGCAAGAGCTAAGCGACTTCACAACAGCTCATAATGAACCACCACCATCGTATTATACCTATTTAATTTAAAAATAGATTTTCCCAATTTTTACTAGAATAATCTCTTACTATCTTTAGCAGATGTCGCTCACGCTCTTATATTTCTTCAACAAACGTTCCAGTGTTATTATATGAATGATGCGGCACACAGTATTCTCGCCACGAGTGAATTTCATCCCTCGACTTGAACGTTTGTACCGGTTTAGTTCCCAAACGATGGCATTACGGTAACAGTTCAGACTTATCCGACCTATAGTTGTTGCTGAGAAATGTACTCGTTATATGCGGAGTTGAATTGACCAAACTTTACATTGCCTCAATGTCGTTTGCCAAATTGGCAATCGACGCTCTGTTGTTGTCGAAAAGGACATCTTTTCAAATGAATGAAAGCAGGTAAATATTTTTTTTTATTTTGAAGTAAAATATGGAAACGTACGTGTTGTATTTTATTTAGGAGTAAAACCATGAAAATATTTTAAACAATAACGGATTAACACCGAACACTATATGTACGTCTAAATGTACACACACAACGCCAATTACTTTAATATTGGCAACGTAATATATACATGAAACTTAGAATTAAGATGTAGAATATGAATACTCGTACATATTATGTTAATGTTTAATTTTCCACTCAACAAAAAGAGTAAGGTACTCTCTAATGATCGACTTTCGGCGTTGTCTGCGTCACCGCTGATTTTGTCGGCAATACCAAGTTTCTTCGACGATCCGCTTCAGCATCTGCGTATATGTATCTGTCGACTTCCGAGTCCTGAACATTAAAGGTATTGTTTGAAAAGTGTCAATAGGCGGTGGATTTAGCTGTTATCGATTTGGATCCCATTCAAACCAGGATGAGTTGCTTTACGTAATTAAAGATGGAAATATTAGATTTGTTCAAAACACTACAAGGCAACAACCGTGTAGCGTAGCGGTAAAAGAATACGGGTGGTTGTATTCTATATATACCAACCTACCCTTTCTCTTTCCTTGGGTGTCGTAAAAGGCGACTAACGGGCTAATGACTAAACATACATCCGACAGCATAGAGCGGCTATGGGCTCACCACCTGTCACTCTGAGCACATGTGCAGTCTCTGTTTGGTGAAAAGTGGACTATGGTAGTCTCTGACTAACCCTTCGGGGATAATAGTCGTGATTATACTGTATGTATTATATGTATGTACTGCATGGCAAGGGCTTCCATCTTTGCATACAAAGCTATCGCTAAAATTTCTTGATATTGTTTGGCCGTCTCTTTTGCATTGAGTGTATTTGGTTACATTGAGTGTATTCTTTTTTTTTATTAAGGCCAATTGTTTTACTGAGTTGCATCAGTCAACGTAGACTTTGTACTCAGTGGAACTAGGTAGCACACTTTTTTTTACCGCTGGCGCACATTCTCATAGACAATATGGATATCCTGTGGAGAAACAGTCAACATCATAACACGCGTACAGGACCAGTATTTACTGACTCTCTGCCCTTTTCATATAGAAGAACGAAAATAACATTGTTGTAGCTAGGGTTGCCAACATAAAAATTAATAATAAAGTAAGAAAGTATTTTAAGGTAAGATTAGAAATATTAAACAGTATTTGAGAAAAATGGACAGTTTTTTTTTAAAGATTTAAATACCTATTGCTATGGTTACACTGAAAGAAATTATTAGTTGGTTTTACCATATTTCAACAAAATTTTAGGGTTAATATAGCACCTACTCTTGAGTTTTGTTGAATGAACAAAAACTGTATTGTTGATCAGTTACGCTAATTTGAACTTATTACATTTATTTTTGTTGTTTTAACGTATTTATTTTGTAAATTTAACTTTAAAAATGGTTATTTCAACAACTTGAACAGTAAAATCAACAATTACCTATTTAATTATGCATGAATTGTTACGCCAACATGTACAAATAGGTAAAAACAACTGTTTTCATATCAACAAAAACTTTTCTGTGAAAACAACAATTTGGTCATGTTGCATTAACCCATCACTTTGTTAATTCAACTAATGTGTCGCCAACCCGTGCAAAATCAACCTTTTTGTTCTTTCAGTGTATAGATCAGTACATTATTAGGTTACGATGGGACTGACATAACCTGTGGTAAAAGTCCCTAAATACTATAAAAATAAAAAAGGTAAGTAGGTGCACAGTGCACAGTGATACTAAAACAGTATTTTGGATACTTTAATTTTTGTTCAACAGTAACAAGTATAATGCAGTGAAGAACAGTTTAAAACAGTGAAAAACACCTACTGTTTTTAACAGTATATGTAAATAGTAAATTAAACGCGAGTTAATCCGTAAAAAAGTGTTTCATTTCAGTGTGTAGTGCTCGCTTAAACCTCAGAAAACAAAACAGTATAATTGGCAACCCTAGTTGCAGCGGACTTACAACTTTATCAGGAATGCTTACGGAAGAGCCTTTCTGCTGCAGTTCAGTTTTTTCGGTGGAGTCCTGCTGAACTCCTTTTTCTACACTTGAAGGTGCGTATGAGGTCGTGGTTTCTATATAAGATAAAATAATAAAAAAGCTTTTTCCTATATCTTTAAAACAAAATGTCCTTAATTAAAAGGTAAATTAATGGGTATTGATATCTTATTTTTAAAAAGAAAAGTGTCATGCTCTCTCAACGTGTCTTTGCGCGGTGGTGGAAATATACATAAGAAAATAAAGGCAGAAAATAAATGCCCTTGCCTGCTGTGTATAGGCCAAAACATGGCCTAAACTGAATAAATGACATTGCTTTTTCTTGATTCAATTGCAATTAATATTATATACTTTTATTTCATAATATGTCCTAGGTATAGAAAGTTTATGCCAGTTTATGTTATGAAGCCAGTTTAATTAATTAATTTCAATTTATTCAAGAAGAAATTATTATATTATAGAACAATAAACACTAATATTTTTGGAAAAGATCATTGTCTCTGTGGTTCATTAAACCAGGAAACACCATAATTAGTTGGAAATATTTCTTCGCATTGTTATGGCGCATAAGTAGTTTAGTTATATTATATTTTCCACGAATTTACTTACTTAAATTTTCGGCCACTACAATGTTATTAAAGTATTCAGCCAATGATTCCAATCTCTCCAATGCTTCTAGAAAACACAATGAAAGTGTTATAGTGGTTTGTTAAATTACTTAAGTATATCGAAATATACGTTTTGAAAGCTATAAATATTCTCAGTTACTTACTTCCTCCATGATGCGGTTTAAGATTCATAAATCGACTCTCCACTGAAAATAAGACATAATGCCAGTTACGAGTTTATGTTCCTTTTGCATTGTTGTACAAATGTGGGTATGTTACAAGATACTAAATTAGACTTACGGATTTTTTCAACTTCTTCATCAACAAGGGATATTCCTACTAAAACCAATAAAAAAATTTTGAGTATAAAATATTTCAGACAAGACAAGAAAAGATTCAAAAGATATCCAAGTAATACTTATTTTCTCTCTAAATGTTGTGCTAATATTCTTCAAAGTCTTAAGTAGTCATGAACAAGGCTTACAAAGTAATTGTTTGTAAATATTTTACGAGTAGTAAAGACTGTACCTATCTTATCCATACCATAGAAAAGTTACTAATTTTATCTTTTACTTAGACAGTATGGTAAATGTTTTAATGGTAAATGCTATAGATTTGATTTCTTAACCGGAATTTTATCAGATAAGAGCTATGTAACCTTAGGGCTTAGATGTACATAACTCGGTCGTTTCTGGTTTACATAATTCGTCTTGTACTGTTCGTATTAATTAGTTTAAGCTGCTCAGATTGGGATTAGATCGAGCTTGTGTGACGTGCTTACTACTATTATTACAATTCTCCCAATTTCACAATTGCCAAATAATATTACAAAAGCTTACACATTTTCCGGAATTGTTGAATTTCGCGAGAATGTTCATCCGGTCTATGAGGGATTCCCAGGGCTGAAAATTGTAAAAGCATTTGATCAAGCTATAGCTTTTTATATCGAGATTATTTTAAAGTATATTATATTTTAGGAGTACAAACTTATCCAATGTTCTATTCGATAAAAATGGTTGTGTGTTACAAACTGACTTTTTATAGTAAAATCTCACTGTTCAAGCCTTTATTATTTAATTACCACTGTCGATATATAGAAGTTGTAGAGGCGGGGAATTTGTAGTGGGGTCGTCTCGTAGTAGAACCTGTCTAGTACCAACAACAATTTAGTATTACAACCTTTTAGTATTTTCTTAAACTGACTGAACACAACAGTCCTTTGTTGCTTTGGCGACAGACTTAGATAATTCCGGTTACTGACTATGCGCACTAAAAAAAGCCCTATCATTAACAATAACCGACAACTCTCAGCATATATTATTATGACCCAACTGGGAATGAAACTCGCGACCGTTGCATCGGCGTTTGAAAGATTTATGTACAACTTACAGTCAAGTGAATCTTTTTTTCCGTGTTTCCTGAAACGACTGTTGCACTTTGTCTGCAGGTTGCAAGTATCTAAATCACCTGGATTTGTACACACATATTTCCATGTGCATACCGGTATTTTCGGCTCTGAAAATTTGCTTTTTGTAATACAACTGTTAGACGTTTTTGCAGTAAGCTGTTCGGAACTTTATAGCGTCGCCATATGTTTCAAATGATAAATATTTAAATTAAAGCATGTTTTAATGATTTTTTTTATAAACTTAAAACTTTTGAGACGTACTATAGCACTTTTACGGGGACCAATCGGTTTCCTAATACATTGCAGAGCAAGTTGTTGCTACTTCAGTGATATATGTGCGCGTCTTCAGTTATGTTAAGGACACAGCTGTGGAAATAAAATAAGAGGTAGAAGCTTTTAAAGTTCTTGAAAACAAATATATTTTTATCAGGGGCTAGATGGCTACGTTGGCACTGTATACCTTGAGATTTTGTAAAGCAAATTTGGCAGTCGATACAATTTTTTGAGGATCTAAGGGAGTATCTAGACGAATTTTATTGTATTTAAAAGTCGTACAGGCAAAATTTATCTGGATTAGAGTTATACTGTTAAAGTAAAGGCAAATTACCTTCTGCCACGCCCGATAAAGTGGTCCTTGTATTTTTACTTCTTTTTTTCAATTTCAATCGTTTTTCATTGACTTTGCGTTTTTTATTGACATTCCGTTTCTTATTGACTTTATTATTTGTGTCTGAAAATTATCTATTTTGTTATTTAACATTATAAAACCAACCCGGATGTGACGGAAATAAGCTTGATTTTAACTATTGTTAGGTTATTACCTAACCTGGATAAAAAATCTTCAAATGATTTTTTATTACAAAATTTAACACTGTAATTAATATTATTGCTAGGAGAGCTAAGTAGATAGTTATACAATGTGATAGGGGTGGTACTTCTAACCCGTTAAGGATAAGTACTACATCTAAATTCATCGACAAAAAAAATAATATGGGGGGTCCAACCCCCTCCCCCTATAATAAAAGGTTTCATACGTCGGAGAAACATGATAAAAATGGCAAACGGTAGCTAATGACACTGGCTAACTAATAAATTACTTTATTTCGTATGTTTGAGATTATTTTGGTGAGAAAAAAATCATTACTTAATTATGTTGTAATTTAAAATTACTTTTTTTAAGTCCATATTATTTTTTTTGTCGATGAATTTAGATGTAGTACTTAGCCTTAACAGGTAAGAAGTACCATAAAAATGAGTCATAAAAAATCACAAGCAAATGATCCTGTTCATAGTTGCGTTGCATATTATAACATCAGAGCAGTACTTATTATACAAATTTTCTTTCAGAATAAATAAGAATACCTCTAACAACTTTCTTCCTGTATCGTTGTATATTCTTCGTCGTTTCTTTCTTATGATTTTTACCTATTTTGCTTTCTCTTACACGTACTCCGTTTCCATTTTTGATTTTTCTTAGTATTTCTTGAAGCAACTTTTTCGCTCCTGGACTATTTTTTTCTGTTTTTTTAGCTGCAAAATTATGTAAAACAGACGAAAAATAAATTTTGAAATTACTACAAAGAGTAGCGAGTAGTGATGGCGGCTAAGGCGTTCGATTTGCGATTTTGCCAGTCAATAAGATTGTTGTTTCGGTGGACTTAAAAGGCCTATTACATCTCGACTTTGATTTTTGCGTAAAATGCCCATTTTCGCATTTTGTAGTAATTTTTCAGTGCTATTTATCGTTTTTATCGAAATAGGATAATAAATTCATGCTTAATATAACAAATCTCCACTCTACGAGAATAAGCTGAGTGCGGACGGCCGGTGCATCGCATTTAGTAGTAATTTTGCAGTTGTATTTATATTTTTTCACGGAATAGGACAATAAATTCATTATAAAATTTTTATTTCTCATGAATATCACAATAATTATTCTGAAATTTAGTTCAATAATATTATCGTAGATAGAAGAAATTCACAATTAACTTAAAGCGATTTTTGAAGTTTATTGGTTTACAATAGTTTTTATGATATCTAAAAATTCCGAGGCCACGACGAACTATACGACTATACAGGAAACATCATTCAGTAACGTTAATAGACATCATTTTCATTTTTATAAAATTTATTTATTATTTATTTAATTTGTCCGGCACAATAAAAATAACTCGTGGATACCGGGCGAACGAAAGGTCACGTGTCGGTGCAAGTGCATTGCCCGGCCGCCTGGTATCGTAATTTGTCAGAGTTCAAATTCGCGGTCCCGGTCGACTGACGATGATCAACGGTATTTTTGTGGATATGTTTGATCAATTTTAGTTTCTTTATCATACACATAAAAAAAAAAAAAAATTTGTAGCTCTAGATTAAGTTACTCTTCTTACGTTACAACATTCTATTTTTTTTATTTTATTTGTTGAGAACAATAGTTCAATCTAGGATATCAAAAAAGTGCCTTCGCGCATTTTATGAAAATCTTTCTCTGCAATTTTGGGTTTAATTAAAAAGTTAAGCAAAATTTACAAAAAGCGAGGCCGCTTCAAACTATTCTAATAGCTATTCTACACTATTCAATAAGTCAAAATTGTAAATGTATTTTTGTACTGAGATCAAGAACGCCAAAATTGGCCATTTTACGCAAAAATCACAGTCGATATGTAATAGGCCTCTTAAAACAACCATCAAGTGCAAATGTTAAAGGTTCATTGAATTAGTACTTACTCCTACTTAGTCCCGTAGATACCATGTCTGGATAGCTACCACCCTCAAACCTAGTGGTACTGCCAAGCAGTAGTGCCCTGAATTGCTTTGTTGGACACTTCGCAACTAACTGTAGGTAGGTACTTATATTATTGAGCATACAGGGTCCATACTTGAGAACCTGATGTTCGCAACGTGCAAGCTGCACCCATGCTTATACATGCGTCACTAGGCTTTGATGACCACTCACCTTCAGCGACACTGATTATTACATATAGAGGACGAACAAAAAATTGCCAATGCAACATAATTGCAATACCTTTACTTCGACTCCTAAGTACTACTTTCTTCTTCATCTTGGGTTTGCCATTCTTTTTTAACACTGTGAATAATGCAAGTAAAAGTTTAAATATTTTCAATAACACCTTCTTAATCTTATTTGCAAGTCAAAACATATCGAGATAAAATTACTTACGAAGATATTTACTTTTCTTCGGTTCGCTATTTAGATCAATATTCTGACCTAAGAAATACAAAAAAAATATATTAGTTACTTAATTATACATACATGTAATCACGACTAATACCCCTGAAGGGTTAGTCAGAGACTACATAGTCAATGAGGACCGCAAAAGCAGTGCTCTGCCATAGTCCACTTTTCACCAAATAGCGACTACACTGTGTTTGCGTGGCAGGTGGTGACCCCATCGCCGCTCTCTGCTCTAAAATGTATGTGCAGTCTTTAGTCCGTCAGTAGCCTTTTACGACACCCAAGGGAAGAGGGGGTGGTTATTCTTTAACCGCTACGCGGTTTTAGTTGCGCTTGATTGTAAATAAGAATTAATAAATTATTATTTCTTTATTATTTAAATTTTGCATTCACAATGCTATATAAATATAGGATAAAATGTTTACTAGAAAAAAAAACAACCAGTCTCAGGAAAGCTATATATATTTATCCTATATGTATATAGCATTGTGAATGCAAAATTTCAATAATAAAGATATTTATAAGCAATTACGACTTTATCGATTGTTAAATACTCGCAATAGTGTTTCTTTCGAATGTGAGGGTAGGAGTAGGAGCATTCACAGTGACGTAATACCGCTGGCTTGCAGCGTATCAACTACTAGAAAAAATTCAACAAATCTTCTGGGCTCTCGGTAGCTCAGCGGTTAGAGCAGTGGACCGGCAATCCAGAGGTCACGGGTTCGAATCCCGTTCGAGCTTTCCTGAGACTGGTTGTTTTTTTCTAGTAAACATTTTATCCTAAATTATAATTTATTTAGCTCACCGTTATAATTAATAACTGTCACTTGATCGACTGAGTCATCATATAGATTCATGTGTGTTCTAAGATTAGCAACTGAAATGGGAAATTTTAAAATGAAAGCATTAGACAAAATAATGATACTTAGCATAAAAATGTATTGATAGATAAACATACCTTCACCACTGAGTGAGAGCGCCTGCAACGCATCCAGGCCGGATATATCATAGGCTAAAAAAATATGACATCAACATATCAATATAATATACATAAAAATAATGTAAAGATGTTGATACTTTGAAAAATAAATTTAATGATAGTAAAATAAACTAATAAAAATATGATGTAAAGTCTGAAATAAAATAATTTTTATTTAATTTTAATAGTTAGTATGATTTTTTATATTGGTTTGAATATAAGATATAAAAAAGAATTACCAGTCAGTATTACAATACGCTTCTGAGTTATAACTGTAATCATAAAAGATATATAAAATGCAAAGTAAACATTACGATTAGAACACAGATAAATAAATGAGTTGCACATTGATTTCTAGTAGTGACACCGATTACGTTACAATGTTTAACTAATCAAATAATAGTATAAATAATTAAACAGCTTATTATTGTTATAAAATTATATTATGTTATTCTACATTCATAAATTGCTACTTACAGAAAGACTGAAACAGCTTGTCAGCTAACATTTGGGGACTCTTCGCTGAACTTACTATCCCTTTCCCTTCTGTAATCTCAAATGTTTTATTAAAACCATGTTATTAACATATTAAGATAAATTGTTTTATTTAAAAGTCTTCTGAGTTTTGATAAATTTTAACTTGTTACTTACGCCCCGGTTCCTCGACTGCGATTAGAAAAAGTGCATTAATTCATAAGTTATAAATAAATATAGAAAATGTGATAAGTATAAGAAATTAATCAATTAATGGACTACCTTTTGCAATCAGTTTTTCAGCGACCGGTAGCAACTCCGCAGGAGTGAAAACATCTCCTGCAAATTAAGTTATTATCGATATTAATTTTTCATGCTCCTTGCTTTCAAAATTATATTTTTAAAGAGATCCTACTTTATGCCATTGCATTTGTAACTCGGTAATGGATTACTTACCGGCTGCAAGAGCTCTGTCCTTGTCACCTGGAAAATTCGAGCGATAACACGGTTATTACAATCGTTAGTAGTAGCCTATATGGCACATTCTCATTTACCACGTTTTTTGGATATTCCATTGAAAAAGTCATACTGTCATTGGGAAGAGCAATAAAAGTTTGCTACTGTTCGATACCTAAACACTTTTTACATATGGTCAAACTTTAAATGTATTAATTGTGTAAATATATTTTTGTCAAATGCCTGTCAAACAAGCATTTTCTCAAATACATGGCGTGGGACTTTCTATCTTCGTGACAAAAAGTATCTCTGAGATACCGAATCTCCAATATAAATGATTTGTAAGGTTTGTTTCTCGTGAGTAATGATTTTTTGTATCTTATTCTATGTTTTGTACATAAAAAACCACAACGGTTTTGTTTTAAATCCGTTATTAGTACGTGAGCCGATAAGTTGTCTCAGATTGTGTTGCGCTTACTCAGATCGCTTGTATTCGTAAACGGTGAGTGCTACCTTCTTCCCTTCCCCGCACATCGGTAGGGCCAGTGCCGTCGCTGACATCTTGTGGGAAGGATGCGCTGCTCGATGTTTGGTGTTTGCTCACGAAGGTTAGTACCATTACAGCCACGTATTTATTCGGTGCAACTCTCAGATACATGGTATTGTTTTACCAACTTTATAACTATAGTAATGTTTTCTATATTTTATGTGAATTGCTTTTGCTATCCCATAAATAATGAGCAATAAATATTTAATTATTGTTTGTTAGTTTTTTCTTTAACTGTAAAATAAGTCTTTGTCCTCAAATACCTGGCCTCATATACGTGGCTGCCGTGGCACTTGCATGCCATGTTTCTGAGAAAATACTCATGTTTTTGAGAGAATCATGTAATGTGGGAGTCCACTGTTGGGATTGGGTTACATATCTTACCAATTCGTATGGGGTATTCGAACGAACCATCTGAAAGAGGTAAAGTTTCTCGGGGCAAGATCATTTTCGGTTCTCACACTTATTATTAAATGTATGTTAAATTTTTCATAATAATTAAAAACATGACTTCGTTAGGCTAGTTTGAAGACCAATTAATATGAGACTGATTATTTTAAAATTGTGTTTAGGGTATAATTTAATGATATACCGAAAAGTTCCTGTGATCAAAATAAAAACTTAATTTTTTTTTTATATCTTGTCCTACCTAACTTGTATAAATATTTCACATTACTTATATTATTACCTTCAGTAATATTTTATAAATTCAAAGTGCTTTAGTAACTACTTTACGAATTCAAATAATTATAATTAAATATTATATAGCTTAATGCCAAATACTTTGCTCTCTGCAATCTCTCAATTCGCTGTAGCAGCGTAACTGGTTTCAGTAAATTAATTATTTTTGCATTTTTTTGCCAAAACAACTCTCTGCCAATCTTTAAACCGTAGTTTGAGTCACAAATACTTGCAAAAAATAGTGGGATTCAGTTTTATCAATTTTAGGCAGTAATTTTATGGCACATTTTGCTAAATACGCAATTGTATTTTATGATCCTAGGTATGTATATTACTGTTTTTTAGATTATTTAATACAAATAGACATAATTAACGAAAAAGTATGAGCCTCGTTATTTGAAAAACGATACTCTTCAGATACATTGACACAAATAGTGGGACTCAAATAACTTCGAAACTACTGGTTAAAAAACTGGGCCTTGGCATTCATTATGTTTCAAATTGAATAAACTTTCATATGCCATGGTTATTATTGCTAAATACTTAAAATAAAAAATTGACACGTTTCTAAGAAGAGAACACTTTTCTAGGAGAATTACCCATATCACAGATAAACTATATGAAACATTCCTCCCATAAACAGTCCCACTGTAGGTACTGTATTAGGACCTCCATCATTAAAATATGTGAGTAAATCCTAACGGTGCAATTGAAATAGTATAGGCTGCTGATGATGATATTGTAAGAATTAATGTCACCGATTCAGAAATAAACACTCTTGGTCTTAGGATCGAATATAAAAAGGAAGATTATAATTACATAAGTTAAAGTGTTAAACGACAAATTATTCTGTTTTCTTGTGGTTTTAAACAATTGTAGGCAACCTGTTTGATTTTCATTTTCTTCATTATTATCTTCTTCTTGTGGCACAGGAGTGACATCAGCGCCATTTTCTGCGGTTTCCTCTGGAACATTATTGTCAATGTCACTGTCGGCTTGATCGTTTGAAGCTGTTGCTGCTTCCGCGGACTCATCTGCTGTTAAAGAAATATATGATATATGTTAAGATATTAGAATTAAAAGAAGTATAATTTACTGTGTTTGATCGAAAAACTTTGGGGTACTTTTAAAATTCACGTTAAAAATAATAAAAATTATTCCAACACATATTTTTTAAACGAGTAAAGTTCATAATTATTGCACAAAACTTACTCTGTTTAGGATCGAGAGTGGAATCGATTCCACTTATAAAAAATATGGGTTAGTTTTAATCACAAATATATTTTTTATTACTTATGCTGACTTTTAAAATTACTTTACTCATTTGGTTTCTTAGCAACGTTACATTCAAAGTTTGAATGCAATTTTGATGGCAACATCGCTCGCACTTGCAGGCCTAGATCGCGCGTGATTGCCATACAATGTCTAATATGCAAGAATTGCAAGAAAACATAAAAAAGCATGATGTCGCCGGATACATTCTTATTTTATCCATGAAAATTTATTATATTCATTTAAATAATTATTTTATAAAAATAGGTTTGGGGTGACTGAGACTTTAATTATCACGTTGTATATATCGTTTAATCCTATATTCAATACCACAAACTTTATTCCGTTATTTAATGTTTATTCCGTACTTTTATACAAAACTGCAAAGTAACTTACAACCTTTCTCTGTAGATTGAGCTGCGTATACCTGAGTAATAAAAAATAATAATTATATCTCTCCTCAAAAAAGCGATAGGGATTATTTATTTAAAGTTTACATTGCGTCTTTTATATTAATAAATACCTTTCTGTGCATTACATAAACCCATTATATAGATTTTTTTGCTTTATGAACGTTGCTGTATTAATGGAACATACAAAATGACTACAGATGGTTGATTAAAAGAAAAACAATAAGTGATAAAATAAAATTAGACACGTGTTCTACGAAAGTTATTTGAACATTTAACATTGACAAAGTTGATTGACTTCTGTGTATAGTAAATAAAATCACATGTTGGCTTCACGCAAGCGTGATTTATAAATAGCAATTTGTTCTATAAAATTATACATAAATTAAGTCTAACGAAAAAACATCATCATCATTAACAAAAAATATAAAAATATCGTCATGATTATATTTATGAGCCTTATTAGTCAGTAATAAATAAATTTAATAAAAATACATAATATTAAATAAACTAAGTAGGTATATCCCATTCGAGCACTTATTACACAATACTTACAACATTAATAATAGTAACAAAAAGTAACAAAATTGCTATATTTCCTGCCATATCTTTCTCTATATCACATGTTTTCTATTAACTAGTGTTGTACAAATTCGCCGCAAAACCACAATCTGCGGGGAAATATAATTACAATCGTTAATCAAAAGGCAGTGACCGTGTAATTTATCAACTTTGGGCTCAATATGGCTGAAAGATTGCTTATTGTACAGCTGAATGGTTTTTATTAAGCACCTCTCGAGTGATCGTTATTTGTTAAGAATTTGTAAGGAATGGATCCACATTCCACGAAATTCCGTGACGAGGATCACAAATAGCATTTTCGTCTTTTCCTTCCTTGGTTTAGCTAATTTATAAAAGCGAACGTAAATAAAACGACATTTCTCTAAAAAATATCCGTGTGTAGAGATTTCACAAAGAATATGGGTTTAGTATATTATGTAGTATCTTTTATAAGTAAATTAAAGTTTTTCTAGGAAATTTACTTTAAAGAAAAAAATTAACATGACAAATTTAAACAAATAAATGGTACTTACAAATAAAATAATTCGAATAATTATATTATATTGCCTAGTGAACAGTGTTCTATTTTTAAAAACTTGATAATTCAATTCTGCAACTATGATCGATCAAGGTGAAAGAATATATAATTATCCTATTTTCAACTGCATGGCATAATATTGTCCATGTCAACTGGTTAGTTAAACCAATCACTAGATTTTAAAATTCGTTCTTATATTCTGTATTAAAAACTTTTGCATCCTCAAAGCTCAGGATATTTATTCGCAGTCCAATACACCGAACTTTGCTTTTATGACTTTTATGGTTACATCTAAAAAGCGATGGAAGCGAAGCGTTTCTGTATATTGGATTGCAACAAGAAATCATGGTGATACTGCAGTGTCATAAACAATGTAAATGTCAGAATAAATGCCATTAGCGAGTTCACAGTAAATGTTATCCTATGACCTTTGAAGTAAGGAACATTATTCCGAATTACTTTTTTAACTTCGGTCTAGTTATCACGATTAGTGTGCTTCTAAATACATTAGCGAGTTACGTATACCGCACTCACCGGGCGGTTGGGTGTAGGCGGTTTTAAAGGTCAGATAAGCCGCCTAGATCCCTAAGGTATAAAGTATCGGTGGTGTGGGCAGATGTTTATTAAAACTTATTTGGTCATTGTTTTGTTAATTCTTTTCTTTCACGGGTCACACCAGAAATAAAAGGTAGCTTTTGATATCTGGCACAGTCTGTTTTTTCCCTTAATTTAAGTAACAAATGAAACCTCCATTTTTTAAACCGTAATAAGAATACTTAACTACCTACAACTTTTTCCCAGTAATAAAATGATGACGTTTTGTGATTATAGTCAGATACAGTATTTTTACTCAATGACTGAGGGACTGGCAATTTTATTTCTAAACTAGCGGCCGCTCGCGGTTTCACCCGCGTTGTTCCCGTTCCCGTGGGAATATTGGGATAAAAAGTATTCTATGTGTTAATCCAGGTTATAAACTATCTGTATGCCGAATTTCATCCAAATCCATTTTGTTGTTTTTAAATGAAAGAGGAACAAACATCCATCCATACATAAAAACTTTCGCGTTTATAATATTAGTAGGACTGTCGTAACACAAAATGCTATAAACATTGTTGTTATGGCGCCAGACCTTAGATAAGATGGTGGTAGCTGGCCAGGTAGACTTAACCAGCCCTACCACGAATCGAAACCGGGACCTGAGCTCTGAGACCAGTGTCTTAGCCACTACACCATAGAGACGGTTAAAAATGTACCCGTTTATCCAGCGATTACTTAGCTAAACAGGCAGATAATTCCAATTTATCTGTTTGGTTACGCTTTTTCGCTATAAGCATCCCTCTCTGGCCGTAACGCCTTCCATTTGCGGTGTGCTCTTACTCACCTTGGTAATTAAGCGATAGGAGCAGCCCAAAACGGCCTTTGTTGCCATGCTAAAGCGAGCCGTTTGCGCCAATGTTGCTAGATTAATTAAATTACGAAGGCGATTCATTCCATTTATTTTATGAAGCAAATACTTACTCCGCTTGTAAGTGAACCATTGTCGTGTAGTCTCGTGATCTGTTTATTTTTTTGTTTTGTTCTCTCTTTTAGGAAACGGATGTAACAGCCTGCAGTAACTTTTTCTTTGTCTGATGATAGTTTGTTAGTTAAATTAGATGATTATTTATGCTTAGAAAATTATGAAGAATGTTTCCTTCGATTTCTTTGTGTTTTTCAGTAAAGTTACGGGATTTTACTGTAACCGCAGCCTTCTTGAGAAATGTTAAGGGCCAATGTTCGCAGAGTAGTTTCATTTTCAAATTGTCATGCACGAATACCTTTAATAATCTTGGACTTTTACACGACAATGTACAACAAAGCAAAACTAAAAATAAAACTGTTCAGTTTTTAGCTCAAAAGTCTATCTTGTTAATTTTTGATGGGTTGCCATATGAAACACAAACGATGCCATTTTATATTCTGTATCGTTTCATTGATTCATGAATTTTTCATTGAAATCAGATGTGTCTGTTATCATTGGTTTGTGTTTTAATTAAGACTGCATAAATAGCAATTGTCAGATATATAATTTGTAATTGCGAGATCTTCCGTAACAAAAACAGACACTACGGGGTATAAAGCCAAGTCATAGAAGACTATTGCGTCGATTTGTTATGAACTTTGTTGATTGGATGTCACTTTCACGTACGTGATATAAAACTATAATAATACATGGAATTACAAAACGATTTCTATGGGTGCCGGTGAAAGGTTGAGGAGCGATGACCCACGGCCACAAAACAGATACGCACAGAAGGCTCGGTCTACACAAAGCCCGTTAACAAGCGTCTGACGGAGTGCTACGGCCAAAGCGCAGGCAACGAGACATGCATTAGACCGACTTATACTGATTACGGAGTACTAGTTTTCTTAATTATTCAATCGAGGTTTTATTACTTTTTACCGGTGGCAGGATTCTCTCTAGAATCCTACTGGATGGCCATTTAAATTACAGGGTATATTAAATTCCGCACAGGTTTGTTTCGTATGAACGTTTTCGGAAAAAAAATCTTTAAACATAAAACTTAAAAATACTAGTCACAAGATACTTAAATACAAAAAGAAAAATAGTTATGTTGAACTCGTCCGAAATAATCGCACTCCACTCCAGAGCAGTCATAGATCACCGCACGCACGCGTCTAGTCTGTACGTGTGCATGCACGTAAAACACATAAAAAACAAGATGCACAATATCTTTATTATTGAAATTTTTGCATTCACAATGCTATATAGATATGGGATAAAATGTTTACTAGAAAAAAAAACAAAAAAACAAAGCTCGAATGGGATTCGGATTTTTTTTCTAGTTTATATTTTATCTTAGATGCACAATCTACGCTCTCAAAAT
The DNA here is from genome assembly GCA_963921215.1 of Scoparia ambigualis. Taxonomy (NCBI): domain Eukaryota; kingdom Metazoa; phylum Arthropoda; class Insecta; order Lepidoptera; family Crambidae; genus Scoparia; species Scoparia ambigualis. Next base: position 14,322,261 of record OY992505.1, read on the forward strand.
GTCCGCACAAAAAGAGTACCTATTCGATTAGCAAAGTGACGAAGTGCTCCTTTATAATTGCTATTCTGCCAAAACATTTACAGTATGCACTATTTAAACTCTATCTAGATGGCGCACTATGTGATGTATTGTACTTAAATATCTTAAGTAAAACATTTTTTCATTTATGATATTATATTGAATCTTTGTTATGTAAGTATATAGTATTTTTGTAGATCTGTGTATTTTGTATATTCTATTTATGAAGTTGGTTGTAAGTAGTTGTTTATTATTCATTCTATTCTTCAAAGTCAAATTCAATTCAATCAAAAAAGTTACATAACTTTTTTGATTTATCGCCTTACCTAAGTCTCCTTACCGGTTGACTGGTAGAGAATGTCTTGTGGCGTTAAGTTCGCCTTTTCCAGTTTTTTATGTGCAATAAAGATTAAATAAATAAATATACGTCAAATGAATATGTGAAACCTGGCCACTATTCCGCTACGATTTAGTATGAGATCGTTGAGCCTACTTTTTATGATTTTTATAGGCGTGCGCCTGTAAAAGCGCTAAGCATAATGTAGCAAGCCTTCTGACCGTAGCTCTTGGGTGCTGCGCGGGCGCCGGTAGCCGCGACCGCGACCCATTGTATTACAGTTTCGCCATTTAGCGTGACTCTCGCCTCAGAGAAAAGATGCTAACACCTCAAATTGCTAACAAGTTTCGTAAAGAGCGCATTGTCCGTATGATCTAGATTCTTTTGTTGCACCAACGTTGATTTTTTTCGACGCTAGCTATCTGGAGCGTCGAGTGCAGATTGATAAAGGTACGCGATTAGGAATCCACGTGCCGACTGCCGACCCGGGCGACTGTTTCTGTTTTAATTAAATGTGGAAGTGAAAAGGAGGATGCCGTGTTGCTTTGTTAGACTTCGAGCGACATATCTCCGGCCTATTATGAGATTCTTTGAGCAATTTATCTTTTCTATCAGATTGGATTCAATTGCCGTAATGAAGAAAAAGAAAAGTGGCAGGTTAAGGGCGTCGTTACGCCGTCTACGCTAGAGCGTGTGAAAAGTTTCTCGTAAACCTTGTGAGTGGGAAAAGTGCACAACAAAATTGAAATGTCACTGGCTAACAGAAGTATTAAGAGCAACATTCGATTTAAAATGTGTTTTTTAAGTATTACTTTCAGCATTAACGTGAAATTTCTTAGTATCTGTTAAACCCCTTCATAAAATAAACCGCGAAAGTTAAACAATATCTTTGAATGGTCCGCACCATTTCTCAAATTGTTAGATTCACATTCGGACGTTTTGAACCATAAATGTAGCATGTGTTGCCATGAGCCTGTATAAGTACTAAAGAACCGTAAATAATAACCTATATAATAACATAGGTATGTTAAGGAAGTAATATGAGCCAATATATAACATTAACGTGTTATAATAGTAATGTGAGTATTGGCTCGTGGCAGGCACCACATGCTATTTCTAGTACAAAACGTCCGAATGTGAATCTAACAATTTGGGAAATGATACGGATCCCTCCAAAGTTTTAATTGCAATTACACGCTTTGGAAGTTATGCTACCTTTCGTATAGCGTTATTGCGATTGTTCCGCCTATAGTTGTGTATGTTTTGGAAACCTATCCTTACGCATAATGGGATAAGTTTTGTATGAAATATAAAGTATTTGCTAACCGTCGTCATAAATGTAATTTTTTTTTATATAAAACTTTCTACTGAACTGTCTATGTAAAGCTTAAAACTCAAAGTAGCGATAATTACGTCATTTTAAATTACTTACTCTTAATTTGTTGGTTAAGTATCTACGGGTGATATAATATTTTTAGATTTGATACAATATTTTAAGTATTCTAACACCTAGCTACGTAAAATATTATATAAACAAATATTATATATTTTAAGTAGTTCTATTAGAAAAAATATATTAAAGGGTGTTATGCACAAAATACTTACATAAAAATAAAAAATTGTCTAAGATGCCTATATTTAATAGTTTATGTAAACATCATTAAGTATTGTGGTACATATAAGAACGATGTATGGAAAAGTTTCGATTTACACAACACAGAAGAAGCTTTCCTACCCAAAAGGGAGAGGCGTAATTGTATGCCTAGTGGGTAACTGGAGAACAGTGTAAGCACAGGCTGTCAGTTTATACAGCAATATGTGTGCCGGGGTGTCAAGGCCAACATAGAAGGGAAATACTTTATTTAGTACCCAAAAGCTATCTATGCAATAAAAACATTCTATCATTGTTATAGATACAGCTTAGTACTTGTTGTAATTATGTAATTTTACATTTTGAAGTGTTTTTTGTACAAAATACAACTATATAATATAGGCAGCAATACAACTAAATATAAGGTTAATAACGATTGTCTACACTGGAGATTTATGGGTTTACGAAATCGTAGTTCGCCAGCTACCAACCTTTGTGCAAAACCTTTTCTTATAAAACTTTTGCCATCCATACACGCCAACAAGACGAAAATTTCAGCAACAAATTAAACAAGTGAGTAAAGATAGGATTCATCCGGATATCCTAAAGCGGTGCACGGCCCGCCCACGTCCCATAATTTTACGGCAGACGATAGGGATCCGACGCGCCGTCTAGACGCGACAGACGGGCTAGACCCGTTCCACAACCTCTCGGCTAAACTGCCGACGCACTGTGCCACCTTATGAACCAGTCTGGCAACGAGTCCGCGGCCAGGACACAGCCAGTAATGCAACTAAGGTGTGATTTTAGACGGCACCACTCACGCCTCGAGCTATGGGCTGAAGACGCCACGGCCGCAATCGTAAGAGCTCCTCAGGTATAAAGTAGATTGATATCCTATCAGGCATACGGCAATACGATCGCGAGTAGGCGGCGCATGATATATCCCGCGAGATTTATTCGTGACAGACGAAGGTTTCAACGGAGCATTTAAGCCCCAATTTTATTTACTCGATAAAATGCATTCTTTACTGGCTTGGGGGATTAGATAATGGACAGACTCGTATCGCCTAAAACCCCAAGGTGCAGTCGCATATGCGAATAACATGGGACTGATAAAAGCTTTCTCTTCCTCCCTTGCTTTAACGGCAATTCGAGGAGTCATCTAGTGTGAATGACGACCCAGGTAATGCAATCACCTGGCACTATTTAATAATTTAAAAACTGCAGGACGATTTCCCCCCTCCCCCTCTCTCAATCCACCTCAAGCGCCAACCCCCTACGAAATCCTGAACCCATCAATGACATACATTCATAGCCTGCCAAACATTATTTTCCAAACATGGTCTAGCCAGAGCACTCCAAATACACAATCAAATCAGAAACGACTTATGTCTGAATACATTCGCCCGGCAGCATCATTGTTACAGAACAAAACAAGTAAAGCCATTATCTAAACCTGAACAATTCCTCTCGCTTCAAACACACAAGTATCAATTTGTGCAATCTCAGACCACTTACCACAAAAACAATGACGCATTTCACATGCGCTCACTTTGTTGCGAGAAAAAAGTACTCCATAGAGATCTAAAGCGGTCAATATTGGCTTCCAATTTAGAAGCGTTCCCATTGAAAAAGCAACACGAAGCTTTTACTTCATAAAACACAATTATGTAGTTCTATTTGCGCAGTCTAACACGGTTCTGGTTTTTAAAACACTCTGCTTAGTTAAGTTAGACGTCTTGTATTAACATTTCACGCTTAGTTTGCCTTAAATAAGAATATTCCAAAGTTTGTCCCGCATTGTGGATGAGGCAACTTGCGTTAAAAAAGGCTTAAGGCGGTTTCGGAGCGCAGTTGGAGATATCGGCTGCCGCAAGTGCTCTTGTCTCTAAACGCATTCCAGCGTCTCAGTCCGCTTTTGACAAAGCGAATTGAAATCCACAAGACACTCGTTGTCTCTCAGGGGCTCAGCAGCAGCTTAAGTCGTGAATTCAAGCAAATTATATCCGCATAGGATGTGCAATAACATTTTTGGAGTTTAAGTTTTGACTTTGCTACCACGTGACCCTTCCTGTTCGCCTTTCGAAATATTGTTTTCGATTGAATACCGCTCCGTGTCTGTCGCTCTTCATTTTGAGCTATATTTGATCGCATCACAATAGACTGTGCACTCCAGCTATCCGATGCGTCTTTGTTTCACAACGGTATCTACCAGACCGAACCTAGCCAGACAATCTTTGTTGTTTGTATCTAACGTAGATGCTTCAGCCTTTTGTAAACATTTATGTGTAACTAAAGTAAAACATACAGCAAGCATGGAACTTTTGAAATAGTTGCTTTTAAAGAAATTCGTTACAGTATTTTATATTTAACTGCCTTCAAAAAGGTGGAGGTTTTCAATTCACTTTTGTATAAAGGTTTCTTTGGGAAATAAAATACATTGAAGTGACGACGCTGACGTAGGAATAAATTTATTAAAATTACAAATTTAGGAAACATTAACGTTCAGCTTATTACAAAGCAACTGTGACATCAAAATCTAGTCTGATAGTGGAAGCGGACTCGACCAATCGATACTTTATCTGTGTCGATCCCCCACATCGTCTGTCGAACATTGGAACATCGATAGAATCGCGGAAATGTGCCTTTACCATTTAATATTCCAGATTTATCGCTTGGAAACGCCACGATTTGGAAGGATTCAATTTACTTTGGAAGTTATTACTTTTTTCTTAGAATTTTGTGGGACAGATATCGTTTTCTAAATTGTGCCTTAATTGATTTTCAAGGTCGTAAATTGTTAGTTCATCCGTAAAAATTAATAGGGAACGATTTCACTTTGTTTCTTTAATATATTTTATTAGTGATTCTTAGTTATAAAAATGTAAGATGTCTACATTGACAAGTAACATCTACGTCTATATGTTATAAAAGGTGTCCTGTTAGAATTTAGTCTTGTTATAAATCTTACAGTTACACACTGTAGGTACTTTACACAATGTACTCTAGGTTGACATGAACATCTATAAAAGCTAAGCGGTGGACTATCGTAATAGTAGACACAATAGAAATTCAATTGTTAGCAACCTCTGGGTGTCTTTGAGACAGACGAGGGCCTAATAGGGAACGATTTGAGTTTGTTACCGTTATAAGGTGTCTTATTAGAGCCTTAGTGCAAAACCACGTTTAGCGCGTGGCGTGGCATGCAAAATTCTCATTCTAAACACAGAATAACGACGTATGATATTTTTGCATTAAGTCATTTATTTAATAACCAGGAGCCTCCAAAATTTAGCGAAATCACTCCGTTTTAAGGTGTCTTCAGAAACGTTAAGTGGCTGGTTAAAAAAATAATCAAACATACAGACATACAAAATCTCTTTCTTTAACCGATGCTGAAAAAGTAATAAAAATTGGTCCAGTTCTGAAGGAGGAAACAGGGGACTACAAAACGTCGTTTTTTTGTGTTTTGTATGAGAACTTTGCATGCTACTTCGACGTAGTGTTTCCTCTTATGCTAGGTTTACAAGGGCTTAGTAGTTAAGCGACAAGTCGATACGTGGTGGGGGTATCGACTTGTAGCTTAGTAATTAGGATCGATTTCTATTCACTTGCACCATTCGCAAACACTAAAACTAAGCACTAATCAGCACGTTTACACATTGGGACTTAGTGATGGTAAGCATTAGCTACTACGCCCGTGTTAACCTAGCATGAAGCATGGTCCTTACGTAACTAACATTTAAACGGCATTCCCGCAACCGTATGTCGGTGACGCACGGCGACGATGCAACGTGCGAAAGCGCCTCGCAGTCTGTTCCCTGCGGTTTGCGTTTTATTGTTGTACAAAAAAACAATAAGAAGTAAGTCAAGTTCATAGTAATTGACGTCCAATGTCAGTGTGGAGAGGGCCGCTGTTCCCAGGCGAAGCGACAGCTGCGTCCGGGAACGGGATGCGACGTCACGGATGTTATGTACAACATACATACATGCGACTCAGCGTTGCCTTTCCGAAGTGAAAACAAAACATTTTCTACGAGTTGGTTACTTTCTATGATAAGTGTATTACGCATAAGTACACGGTTAAGAGAGTGTCACGTTTAACAATAAGATACTTATAATACTTATTATAATACAAATAGCAACAAATACGAATAAAGAACTTCGCAAATACAGTTCTTAATAAATACTAAAATCAAACTATATTGTCATCAAAAGAAAGTTATTTCCGTTCACAAAAGGTTTATTTCACACGTACCTGGACTAACAGCATAACGTGCCTTCTGAAAAACCATTATTCAAATAGACTAAATAGCAATTCAGTAAATGTTGATACATTTTCCACGAATAGGATTCGTACCTGCATATTTCTAATACCGGGTCAAGGTCAGGTGCACTACCAACTACTTATGATGTCTATGGTTTGCAACAAAATTTCCGTTTTTTATCCGTATGTACCTTATAAAAGGAGGCAAACGAGCAGGCGGGTCACCTGATGGAGAGCAATCACCGCCGTCTATGGACACCCGCGAAGCCAGAGGAGTCGCAGATGCATTGCCAGCCTTTAAGGAAGGCATTACTGACTTAAATTATAACAAATAAATAGACCAAATAGTTTACATACACATTTATATGATTCGTTTTTGTTATTGCATGACTCTCGCTCCTTTGCTTAAACTTCTCGTGAACCGGAAGGGAGCCTGCCACGGACTGCATGTCATTACGTACCCGTTGTAGTGTTAATTAAGTGTGATGTCACATGCAGTTATCAGTGCAACTTAATTAACAAACAAAATCTCGAAAACGTATTAAAATTATTATTGCACACTGTTTTTTTTACTAGAATATAATAAACGTGTAGTGTAGTGCCCTACAGACACGTTATATTATTTACAAAACTTTAAGATGTTGATGGCGATGGGCTCACCACCTGTCACGCTGAGCTCATGTGCAGTCGCTATTTGGTGAAAAGTGGACTATGGTAGAGGAAGAGGACTGCTTTTGCTGTCCTCATTGCCTAGTCTCTGATTAACTCTTGGGGGATAATAGTTGTAATTATTATCACTAAAAGCCATATCTTCTAAGCAACCTGCTACGGATTATAAGAAAATTAATGATTTTTATTATTTTACCTTGTGAGTCATTATACCGATCAGGCGATTGCTGTAACGCTACAGATACATAATGTAACGCAGCAAAAAGTCTGATAACCTAGAATTCTAGCTTGCTCCGATAAAAAAATACTTTTATTACCCCGTCAGCTGCCGTAAAACCAAACACAATAGAAACCAGACACAATTAAATAAATTGTTAGTTACCTCTAGAAGTCTTCGTGACACAAGGGGCTACATATCACGACCATTTTACGACTATTATCCCCGAAGGGTTAGTCAGAGACAAGGCAATGAGGACCTCAAAAGCAGACCTCTACCATAGTCCACATTTCACCAAATAGCGACTGCACATTGTGCTCAGCGTAACAGGTGGTGAGTACATCGCCGCTTTATGCATCCTAGAGCATAGAACGGCGATTATTGAAATAGACCAAATAGAAATTTGGTAAATAAGTACCGGGTCAAGATTAGGTGCACTTCTAACTTTGATATACATACATACATATAATCACGACTATTATCCCCGAAGGGTTAGTCAGAGACTATATAGTCAACGAGCAAAGCAAAAGCAGTTAGTCCACTTTTCACCAAATAGCGACTGCACATGCACAGCGTGTCAGGTGGAGAGCTTATCGCTGCTCTATGCTGTTGAAAGTGTGTGCGGCTAACGACTGAGCCCGTTAGTATCCTTTTACGAGACCCATAGGGGAAGAGAAGGGGTGGTAGTATTCTTTCACCGCTACGCGACACGGTTGCAAGGTTCTACGTTAATATTTTTTTCTCGTAGAAATGTTTTAAAGGAAGTTGTCAGTCCAAAATAAGCTTTCTAAAAGTTCGAACGGAAAACGAGCCTGTCTCGGTATCTCAATTGGAAGAATAGTCTCTCGCATTTTATAATGTATTCCTCCTCCTTTGCCGGTAGCCTGTTGCATCAATTCCAACACAGAATTGTATTTTTTTTCTTTTATTTATTACTAGCGGCCGCTCGCGGTTTCACCCGCGTGGTTCCCGTTCCCGTGGGAATATCGAAATAAAAAGTATCCTATGTGTTAATCCAGGTTATAAACTATCTGTATGCCGAATTTCATCTAAATCCATTCAGTAGTTTTTACGTGAAAGAGTAACAAGCATCCTTCCATACTTACAAACTTTCGCGTTTATAATATTAGTACGATATTTGCTAGGGTAACAATTATTCATCTTTAAGATAAGATAAGGATAGTTATTTTTCGTCGGGGCATTTATTTTTATCAGTCTCATTTTCTAATACATACATAGCCTTATAATATCTAATTTTCTATCTTAATTTATACATTTTATTACCTACTAGCGGTCCACCCGCGCCTTCGTCCGCGCTAACTTAGAAATACTGTCAAAATTCAGCCATTTTGTACAAAATATCTCAAACTACATACAAAAACCATCTTCAGATATCCCTTTTTCTGTTAATGAAAACCGCATAAATTTCCATTGCGTGGCTTAGAATAAAACGGATATACAGACACATGAAAACGGCTACTTTACTTTATAACATGTAAACATAACTACTGTATTTCAAATTATCACACCGTGTTACGATTTGCTCTTATTTATGGCATACTAGCGGATCCTCGCGGTTTTACCCGTGCGGTATCTTTTCCCGTGGGAATATCGGGATAAAATATAGCCTATGTCACTTGGAAAGAATGTAGCTTTCTAATGGTCAAAGAATTTTCTAAATTGGTCCAGTAGTTTCGGAGCCTATTCAATACAAACAAACAAACAAACAAATCTTTCCTATTAGTATAGATAACAGTATTATGATCAATCTAACCGAAATCAGAAAAATGTATATTATTTGTGTAAGCTTGATTTTTTATTCATGCGTTATCGGTTCGACAGAAAACTTTGGGTAACCAAAGAAAACTTTGGGTAACCATTTATTTTTATTTAAAGCCCGGGCAATGACTCCACTGCAATAGTCCTGGTGCGAAGACAACGGTGGAGCCGTAGAGACGTTAGCATCAGTCACCCTCGCCCTACCGGCTCACAAAGTGCTTCTTCACGCCCCGTTTCAAGGACCGCATGATATAGGAAGGATGTTCTCTTGTAGACTATTCCATTTTTTGAAGATGCGACAAAGATAAGTTGCTAGCGATTTAAAAAATTTAACGCAAACGCAGCAGCTAGCAAAAGCTAGTACTGTTTTATTTGACACCAACCACACGAATATCTATATTTTACTCGTTGCCGTTTCGAGCATTCACTACTGCAAAACAAACTGTCGGCTTACAACACAACTCGACAGTATAACTTTGTTTGTTTTAAATGTTGTAGAAACTGGAACGATGTCTACCGGAATAGCTCGGCGAAGAACCGACGCCGACGCTCCTAAATGCAGATAATAGACAAGTGTTTGGTTTATAGACTTACTGCCGGCAGCGAGACGTCTGTACATGAAATATACTTATAAAGACAATACACATTTTACAAGGCGTTTGTAATAGACATTCAAATTTTAAGTAAAAAAAGAAAAAATGAAAAAGGACAGTGTCACTCATTTAGCACCACCCAAGTGTCACGTTTAGGGTCTCAAGAGTTAACCTACGAATGCGATTACTATTAAATGCAATAAAAATATATTTGTATCAGAGTAATTCAAAACTCAGAGTACAAAATAGACCAGAGGGAGCCTACAATAGCTGCGCACTGTGTCCATAAACAAAGAGAGCGCATATATACTGCACCAAACGTTAAAAATTTCCACGAGCAGGAATCAAACCGCACTTAAGAGCACTACCAACAACAATATTTCCGCGATTTTCCAGGTTATTCCAAATATTAATGAGTAAATGCCTATTCCATAACATATATTTTTTTTAAAACAAAAAGTTGGGAAGACGACAAATTGTGGAGTTTTTTTTCTATTTATGTAAACTAATTAACGCCGGACATATAACACCTTTTGATTTTCACCTCCTCAACTAATACCAAAGACGTCAGAGTTTTCTTTTTTTATGATTTCTTATGCCCGGGAGAACAGCACACCACTAGATGGCACTCTTACTGTACTTTTGATTTTCACCTCTTCAACTAATACCAAAGACGTCAGAGTTTTCTTTTTTTATGATTTCTTATGCCCGGGAGAACAGCACACCACTAGATGGTACTCTTAATGTACTTTTGATTTTCACCTCCTCAACTAATACCAAAGACGTCAGAGTTTTCTTTTTTTATGACTTCTTATGCCCGGTAGAACAGCACACCACTAGATGGTACTCTTAATGTACTTAGTTGCTATTCGAGGAACATTTATTACTTTAATTGTTCCTAGAAGAGAAATTGGCAAAAAACCCTGGTAGTCGCTCTACGAGAAATACTCCAGTTATTTTTCGCCTGGTTGCTATTCGATCAGTTGCTCTTCCCGGAATCTCTCAATATCTATTGAACCACGGATTTTTGCATTACACCAAAACATCTCCCGGGTAGTCTTCGTATAAATATTTAAACCCTGTTTTGTAGTCTAGGTTTTACGAGAACACTACACATTGAATTTATATTGAAAAATATTTACAGATAAAATAAAAAATAGAGATTTAAAAAGTTTCATAACACCTTCATATTATGAAATATGGACAAAAAATGTTTATAACCAATGCTGTCTCTAACTGCATCAGGCTTAAACCAGTTAAAATTGTAGTTTACGTTTATTTATTTATTTAGTAATTTATTATCTTATCTTATCTTATCTGGTGGGGCCTGCAGAGGTCTCCCTCTTGCAGTAGCACGTCGACCCATTGGGATCTTTTGTGCCACCCCGTCCTATCACTCTGCCTCCTCAGTGAAGATAATTGCCATAAGCTTGGCAATGTCCTTGAGGGCGAAGAGCCTAAAATCTTCTGGTTTGGGGTAGGCCGATCCCAGAAGATTCATTCTTTTCCTGGCAAAAGAGTCGCAGTCACACAGTATGTGCTGCATAGGCTCCGTTTCCCCTCCACATGCCCTGCGCAGGTTGTCTGTTGCTAGTTGCATTTTGTGGAGCATTTGTTTAGTGGCATAGTGCCCAGTCAGGGCAGTAATTTATTAGGTAAACAAACAGTTTTAGTAATACGTTTTAAATTAAAATGGAAAGAGTTGGCATATGACATAACTTCTTGGTTTGCATAGGGTAAGGATGTATGCAAACTGGCCGTTTACGATCAGGCACGGCTAATTTACTTCTTTAAACATTAGCGGTTTTAAAAAGTAAAATGGTCATAAAAATTGTTTGTAATAATAAATTGTTGAAGCAGACTTCCCAATTGCATGATACGGATACAACATGGCTCCTGTTAACGACGTCATCGGCCTACATTTTGGACGAACTGGGTGATTATAACTCGAAATAGAACTAATAAACTCCTTCCTGCGGCTTTGTGAACGACGACATATTACAAACAGGCGAAAGTCGTTTCTCTGTATCATAACGATTAGTTTTAATACTATTGAGAACTATTCGGGCTTTTGTGTAGTTTTCCAATACATTAACCACTAGCGACCGAATGCGACTTCGTCCGCATAAGCACTACTAGCCCGCAAGAGATTTCTGAAAATCCTGTCTTATCTCATGCTTACGTCATGAAAGGACCTGCCTACAAAATTTCAGCGATAAAAGTCTAGCGGAATTGGATGTATGTACAATCATTCTTCAGACAGTCAGTTTGTTCGAAAAAATTACAAAAGGCAACGAAAACCATCAATAAGACACAATTGAATGTAAACAAAGCATTTTGTCTTGTATTTCGAATGTCATGTTTGGCAAAGTTATTACACAAGTAATGTTATTTGCGTTACTCCAGAGAGGCTTAATTAACAAAGTCGAAATATAATTAGAGATCCTATTAAGAATTCAAATCGAGGAACAGTTGAAATACGCATTGTCATTATCTGCCTTGTCGGGCCAGAGTCGACCTAGAGGGGAAGCAATGATGAATCAATAACAATAATCATTTGTTATCTTCAAGTCGGTTGTCAATATGTCTCTATTTGGAATGTTGAGGGAATTAGTTATTATACTCGTATACTAATAGGATATACTACAAATAAGGAGTTCGAAGGTGCAGCGGCTTGCTCAGCGGATTGCGATTTTAAATTATTGTAATGCCGGGTGGGTAATTCGGACGTTGATCCCGGTTGATTCCGTTGTTTGGCAATCGTTAAATCCCACTAACATTGGGCCAGGGTTGGTAGTGGCTCGATGTACAAGATGTACAAGAAAGTGTCATGAGGAAAGAAAGGCCTTTTTATTTTATATACATGAGAAAATATATTACGCATATCACTGCGCCCGGGTAGATGCAGATGGTTATGAGGGACTGATCCCACATTCCATTTTACACACAACGAATCTTGGTTTTTCCCCACACTTGCCGTCAGGGTGATCAGGGACACATGGAATTTTGTGACTCGTTTCCTTGTCGCCCCTCAAAAAGATGGAGTAGTCTACCAGCACACGTATTCCCTCCTTCCTTCAAACTAAGCGTGAAGAGGCACTTTGTACGTCTTTTACGCTGCATCAGTAATCCTCGCGCCTAGGCGTCATTTGCCGGGCTTCATATATTTAAAAGTCCTATTCAGGATAGGACCTTCTGGAGAGCCCTGGTCCGCAAATCTGTTTTTGGTGGCCACGAGGACCACCTTAGTCATGAGGACTCGACGAAGAAGAAAAAGATTATTTTTTTTTAAACATGAGAAAAGTCCCGAGCCATCAGTGGGACGGCTTGTGATGTATTTGGTAAACTAGTCTCCAAGACAGCGATCGGACAAAGTAGACCAATTAATTAGGTAACTTTCAGTAAGTACATAAGTAGTAACTACTAACCGAACCTAAGGAGAACTCAATAAGTAGACTAAGTTTAAGGCAGGCTCATCAGAAGTTTCGGTGCACAAGATTTGGAATATTGAGGGAATTTGTTAGTTCTGTCATATTGTTAATATGAACTAACAAATAAAAAAAAATTGAGAAACATTAAATAAAGCGTAGATTTTTTACAATAATAAATAGGGTGTAGGGTATACAATTATACAATATAATAATAAAAAAAAAATGTGTGTTTTAAACCAAAAAGTTAAATGAGCAACTCAAAAATCAAAATATGAATTAATTTTATAGTAAACTTAAGGAAAATTTTAAACACTGAAAAAGACGACAACCTCAGGCGGGAATCGAACCACGCACCTTCCGCATTCCGGGCGGCTCCTTAACCACTTGGCTACCGAGGTCTGAGCCGCCCGGAATGCGGAAGCTTGGTTCGATTCCCGCCTGAGGTTGTCGTCTTTTTTCAGTGTTTAAAATTTTCTTTAAGTATATTTAAGCGTTAATAAAACGCTAAAATATAATTTAAAAATAACATTAATTTATAGTAAACTTTTGTATAATAATATTTAACACATACTTTTATTAGTATTTCTACCTTAAATTACTTTTGAATGAACTTTCAATTGCACATAGACGAACATATTAAACATTAAACGTATCTCTCAAAGTCACATAATCATAATGGTTGCTCGAATCGTGTCAATGCCGAATATTGCTCACTAATGACGCTTCAATAATTGATGAATATATTTGGCACTACAGGCCGCCCGTGACATTAAAACTGAATGACGTTCAACCACTTCCTGTCTCCGCAGTGGGCTCTGACACAGCGGGATTACAATCAGCCGCCTGTAGTGGCTCAAGGGGACTCGAGCCGAGTGCCTGGAGATCGCAACACCCTCTCGGGGACTCTGGAAATATCAATATATACAGGCCTACTTCCTTCCCCTCCATAGATTGCTTAGACACTCGCCGAGAGCACTCTGCAAAAGCCCAGTTTACGATACGCCAACTCCAAACTTTGTTACTGTTTTCGATGTCAAGAAGTCGATACGACTTATGTTAGAGCTGTATGTTGCTAACTTGGTTTATTTTAAAATAACAGTCTCGTTTGTACTTCAACGTTCATAATAACAGTCTTCTGAAGTTTTTGTGAACCATACAATTTTAATGAAACACTGTTTATCTGACGCTACCGCCAAATTATAACGGTAATGTGATACAAGGACTTGGACTTGTTATTGTGTTATACTTATTATGTATCTAATTTCAATTGCTTTTCAAACTACTTAGAGATGAATTGTTGTTCTTCGACGAGTATTTAGGGCATTTCAAAAGAAAACGCGTACTAATCCGTATCAAACCGCTTACTTAAATATAATTTCACAAACAAAAGAGCGCATTTCACAGGGGATAGTAGCCGCTAGACCACATGAGTAAAGAAATACTCATCTGGCTATACTACAGAGTTAGTTAAGTTTAAACCACTGAAGTTTTGTGATACTTGGTTGATTGAATCTGGAATATATACTTAAGTAAATACCTAGTAATGCAAATGGCCACTAGCAGCGCATCGCTAATAAAGTTATTGAGATATTATTTCGTCGGTGTTCCGATTGAGCTAATAAATTTTCATGGAAATTTTTACTTGGTCGTATACCAGAATGGGAGTCACGGAGGAGTTTGGCGGGCTGCCAGCCGGAAGCCAATCCCGGCTCGGAGTCAGGACATTTTGATACCCCCGCTTTATCACAGTATTGTGTACATAGCTTCCATTAGCCTGCCCTGATAGATTTGTTGCGTTAATGTTTCGTATCAGTAAATTTTAGGATAAAGCCATTAGTTTCTGTCAAATTAACTACGAATGAATAATATGTATGGCTGTAAGTATCTCATTGTAGTGATCCGAATATATTTTAGATGAGTGTTGTGGTAACGCAACATGATCTTGTTAGGCCACACAATGCGATTATAAATTTGGTTCAAAACGGATATGTGCTTTAATATCAAAACTTTAAAAAATTTCAATTTAAAAGTAACAGCTTCACTGGGTTTTAGAAAAGTTCTGTAAAACATCTTTAAAGTTCTGGGTAAATAATGTGTCGTTTAGTTTACTGCAGAAAGTCTTCATATTGTGCTGTGTAAAGATAGGTAGTGTTTATTGAAACAAGGTAAGAAACTATTTACCAAAAAAGGAAATTCTTTTTTACCTTAGAGCCTTCTCAAAAACGCACTTTCATCCTTTGCTACGTGTCGACTGACAGATAAACAAACTACTAAAATAAACTACAAAAACTGAAGAAGCGAAAGTATTTAGTAACTACGAGTTTTGCATTAAAATTAGGAGTTCAGTTTTAAAAAGCCGGATATGATGATGCTTCGTTATTCTCGTATGTCTCCCGACGACGCTCCGTAAATTGCGTCCGTCCGCCGTATACCTGCTTTACGGAATACTTTCACGAGCAGTGCCCGGCACATTTTTCGACATTTATATTATTCGCAACAGTATTTTAAGCCCACGTTACATACGCATGATCTGTTTAAGCGTATCTATCTTTCGCACACAGGGTAGAAGCGAGATAACTTTTGTTTTGTTATACAAAATACAGCAATCACGAGCATAAATATTTTACCTAGTTAGTATGGACAAGTCAGCAATAATAATTATAAGTGCAGGATATAATATATGGATTTAACAATTTCTGACTACACAACCGCAGCAAAACAACTTATACACAACTTATAATAATTAAAAAGATATGTACGTTTATATGATATGTGACAACTTGAAGCAAGAAAAGATGGCGACGGCGACGCAGCCCGCAGGAGTTTCAAAACAATGTAATACTTACTTACATATTTCTTAGTAGTAAGCAAATATCACATTTACTTTCAGTCTATTTCAGTTTTAACCCGTAAATATCAGACTAATTAATCTCTTTACATAATATAACTTAGATACCTTTTTACATAATACTATTCGTCTAATGATCACTAGCATTAAAATAATTATTGATAGATTATAATGTTGTATGTCCGTGATCATATTGGCGCAAGCAACAGTCCCGAAATATCGCAAACTGGAAAGACAACAATAAATATTTAGTCAAATTATTCCAATCAAAATGAATGTTGGCAGGTTAGAGCGTAGATTAATACAATTATAGATAAAAGTAATATGTCAAGGATAAATGGTTATTTGGCAAAATTTGTTAACATTAAATTGGGCAACCTCGTCAACTTAATACAAACACCAGAACGAAGTGATGACTAATGAATATTCAGAAATGTTAAAACAACACTGTTTAGTTTCTCGAAGTTTCTAATACGACTGCTGAACTACTTCGATTAGATTATAATTGAATTATTTATTTATCCTATTAAAATATTATCATAGAATACATAATGAATATTATGCACACAAAATTAAAAGACAGTAGGTACCGTGTTTATATAAGTACTGTGTATCGTTATTTGAATATAAAAATGGCGTTAAAAAACGTATGTAAACGTACGTAGGTAATGTATAAAAGATGTTTCGTTTTTCGTTTGTTAGTAGCAAGTAACAATTGTTATAAAAATCGAAAAATGCAGACAGTCTGAATATAACTTTTTATAAATATTTATACTTATGACACAGTGCAAAGAGAATACTTACGACAAATATATGTACATATTTATACGCATTCCAGTGGTTAGTGAAATATTATGCTTCAAAGTTCAATGTTCACGTAAAAAGAAAACAAAAGCTAAAATCTTATATTTGAAAAGAATAAAACTTTCCCTAGAAGAAAAAAGTTAATCCAGCACGTACCTTATAAAAACAAGAAAAAAAAACAAAAAAACTCCAATGCAGAAAAACACAATTAGGGAGAAAGTGCCGGTGATTCCGCGATACCTTCGCGGCAGTCATTACTTTTTATGAACTACTACAAGTTTTCTAGTCGGTTAAAAGTAAAAATTGCATCTCTCTCACCTGGACCAAGATTACGGCCAATGTAACATTAAACACAACTCGCTGCTTGCACTTGTTTAGAATTCGAATTACCAAAAGAAAATAGAATTTTATAGTCGTTGTTAACTGACCTATCGCACTGTTGCTGAATTAGATACTTAAACATTTAACACTAATGGTACGGAGCCGGCGCGATACGACTTTGATCAACAAATGAATATTAATTAAGTGTGGCTTATTTTAAATTAGTATTTTGCATTCTATATGTTAACCTCTCGTCTGTGAGAAACCCTACTAAAAATTGAAATACAATGGTGTCTGGCATCTTTAACCCCTCAGTCTTGGATTTTTTTTGACAGTTTTTTCACACTAACTGTCAACGTCAAATTTGACAGAATCGAGCATAGACTATGCGATATTTTGCGATAACAATACATAAGATGAACCACAGAACCGAAATAACCAAACTTGTTCATACTAAAGTAGTCTATGAAAACACGGTACAAAGTATAATGTGTGTTTTTGTAGGTGCGGTCTCATGCGACCGCTTGGGGTTTGAGGGGTTTTTATGTCGAATATGAAAATTTTACTTGAAGCGTCTCGGTAGCCAAACGGATAGATGCTCGGTTTAAATACAAGTAAATAATTGTGGTTCAATCCCATAGCTCTGCCAATGCTGACACAAGCATTTTAACTTTCTGATGGATGAGTAAGTATTAATAAAAATACAACTTGCCTCATAGGTATATTCGAACTTACCACCTTTGCAATCCAGAAGGCCTACAGTCATCTCTCAGAGCAGTACTTAAATGTTACTAAAAATTCGTATGCGAAATTGCATAGCAAGATTATAGTAATACACGTAACGTTGTAACTGCTAGAAGAGATAACAGTATGCCGGCGGCATTGACTACTCTTCCAATATAGCTACCGAGAAATTGAAAATTTAAGAAATCATCTATACTAAAATAGAATTCACATTTTTTTTCTCATTGCAGTAATTCAAACTAGGGGATCACTCTAATGTTTGCTGCGCTGCTCTCCCGTTCCCGTTCCTCTAAGGGACACCTTGCAAAAGAGCTTACCCGCTCCGATTAGCTAATCTCCAAATTACAGTTTCTGTTTATCTTCCTTGAACGTATTACGGATTAGACTCTTCGGCTCGGTGCACGGCAGCTTAATCAATACCGCCACCTAAAGTGCACGCCTTAATTGCTAAATTTAAGCAAGGACCTCCCCTTCTAGGTACGTTATCACATCGACGTAAAGGAGTAATGAGGATGTTCTGCCTTCATTAAGGTAGGGCGGAGGCATTTTCTCTCACGGCTGTGAAATGCTAATTCCGCTCTGTACACCCAATATAAGCCTGTCAGTACACCCTTGGCCTTTTTCCCCGTCAGCTGAAAGTTGAAGCTGATTGTTTGCGTACATGATTCCGCCGAAATCGATATTTCGGTGCCTTTGTTCGCAGAATAAATGAACGGCTAACAATAACCATAGTAACAATAGTGCGCCGTTACTAATTTTACGCCGGACAGGTAAAACTGAACTGTGAAAAGTTGGCTAAAGTAGCAGATTCGCAGGTTTAGTTAATCCGCAAACTGATCTTTTTGAGTAGTTTGAGATATTTGTAAAGCTTAGTTATTGTAACGTCATGATTACAGCCCAATTCAGTTAGAGGAGGAAGGATCATCCAAGGATTTATATTCCGAGAGGACGATTTTTGATCTTACAGGCGCGCGGCGTTCTTGATATTAAAAATGACATAAAGTACACTATAACATTATAACCGTATAGTATTTTTATCTTTAACTTCAGTTACCTACCTACATAAAGTTTGAGAATCAGAGTCTACCGGTTTCTTCGAATACGAGTACCGAATAAAATACCTTTTGAGAGTTCCGAGTATCAACATAATAACCCGCAACTTCGACAAGCACTAGGATTTACTTCATAATTAATTTCAATGTATGAAAATTACTGTCAACCGCGCCAAACGTGCGCTATTTATATAAATTGTAATATGCATGGGTAACTATACTGTAATCTAATCCTTATAACTACTCGTATATGTGAAAGATAAAAATGTGCGTCAAGTCATTTAAGGACTGTTACCGCTTACCCCTCCAAACTTAACAAATACGTATAAAATTGAAACTAAGCGGGACCCTCGTCAAATTATACGGAGAGATTAAGCGTCCTCTTGCCACTACGTTTCAGTTTATTACTTTTAGCTAGCTTTTATGTGGATAATAAATTTAGGGATCAGGAGTATTTAATTTTGCAAATATTTGTAGTATTATTTTTAAAACCTACAACAACACAACCAAGGACTTTAAATTTAGTTCATACTTAGACACTGGTGTGGAATTTTGCACACAACCCGACTGGATTGCACGTCACTGATTTTGGATCGTACACACATCCTTTATATAAAACTTTATATCAGTAGTTAGTTGTTAAGTCCGCCTGGCTAGCTTTACCACTATCTTATCTAAGTCGGTCACCATAACAACAATGTTAATAGCATTGTCGTGCTCCGACAGTTTAGAGATAAGATAGCGAGTTCCTCAGTGGTTGAGGATTCCGGCTGAAGCGCGCTTCCACCTTCGGCCACATTGTCACTTACCATCAGGTGAGATGAAGGCCAAGCGCTTCCCCGTAGCTTATAAAAAAGTAACAAAATCTCTTGTCTGCTTATTATTTTGCACGGAGAGGTAGATTTCAAGGAAGCACTGATATAGATGGCTCCAGACATGTCTAGGGATAATAAAACAACATTTTTGCAGCACTCTCGTGAACTCGAGATCTCTTTAGTACCACAACCCTTTTTAGGGATCTGTACATCCAATGAAAACGTGAAAATAAAGCGTCTGTAAATAAAAAGAATTGTAACAAATATAAAGACTTAATGATAATTTCAAAACGCGTATTTGAAAATGTAAGGCATTTTTTGTTGCGATAGTTTTCTTATTATGTTAAGAAGAAAACTATTGCAAAAGTTGAATTTGATAACTCAACTTAACTTTAACCGTACAACGAATAGCGTGCTATATAAACAATAGACTGTGCACTTTAACACAACAAAATTTTACGTGTAATTATAAATTGTATTTGTAAGGAAAAACATCTTTGTTGCCACTAACGTTTTTACTGCTGTACTGTCAAATATGTAGACCAATATCGGAAATAAATACTGCACTAACGTAGACTATGTAATATAATAATGTATGTTGAACAACAAGTAGTCTGTTTTTTGTAACCGTGTCGCGTAATACTACCACCCCTCTCTTCCCTTGGGTGTCGTAAAAGGCGACTAACGGACTAAAGGCTGCACATACATCCAACAGCATATAGCGGCGATGGGCTTACCACCTGTCACGCTAAGCACATGTGGAGTCGCTATTTGGCTAAAGGTGGACTATGATAGAGGACTGCTTTTGCTGTCCTCATTGCCTAGTCTCTGACTAACCCAAGGGATAATAGTCGTGATTATATGTATTAATATATAAATAGGAATCTTATATTTTCTGAAAAGTTCTACTATCTTTCATAGAGGTTGATGGCATATACTGTTATCTATACATATAGGTACATCATACATCACGCTTGATGCCCGGATTTATAGACAGAGACCACAGCTTTTCATTAGCTCCGTCCTCCTCGCACATTTCTTTGCTTCATTTGCTCTCGTATCTTACTTTGAAACATAATGATAATAATGTGTTCGTTCTTTGTTTCAGATTATGGCCTATTAGGAATATAATAATACACCACTACGCCTAATTCCAGGTAAGAAATAACATATTATACTGCCGTACTCAGAGACGTCAATTAAGTTTTAATGACAATAGTCTCCTTGAGTATAGTAATGAGTATAGACTCCTTTAAAAATATATCGAAGGGTACGAACGACGTAAATGGGCTTGCTACTAGAAAATTACAATCTTTATTACCACCTTAACTGTCTCTATCATTTACATGAAGTTCTCTCAAAACTGGTAGACTATTTTCTAGGGCAACTGTAGGGACGCTGTGATAAAATCTTGCAACATCTTTTTTGTATCTCACTCTTTATTGGTCGGCCTCAGTGCACGTACTTAGTCGTACAGCCTGCAGGCTTTCTCCAGTATCAATATTTTGTACTAAGAAACCATAATGTTTTATTCTATATATTTATAACTATTTATTACGGCTAAGGAACGTTTTACCGTTACAATTTATATGCAAGTTTGTTACACGAGAAGTAAATCATCAGCACAATATTTTCCTGTTAACCTGTGAATGTGCATCTAGTATAATATGAACAATCACAGGTACAGACTTGCTAATACATCAAATGACTTGCAATAAAAAATGACTAATTAAAAAAGGTACATACACAAACAAAGTGTTGTGGCCAAGAGCAAGCCCATTTATTTAAAAAAAAAGTTAGCATGATAACAATTAATCAAGTAAATTAATCTTGAAACTAAAACATATTTTGTCACAATATGCAAGAAGTCATAGATTTTCCGTTCCTTCCGTGGAAGTTTATGCACAGCTCCGCGTATCTCCGCGCTCTATGCTTTTAGTCAGCACTAGCAGAAACAAATAAAAGCAATACCAATATATTTAAAGTTCACATATAAAACTTGCATAGGAACTAAAAACTAATTTTGTTTTAGTAACAATTTAATTTTTTACTAATACCTTGCAGTCAACGCATACCTACAAGCTTGCGCTTGCGGCTTCGGTACGCGTACGGCGATTGACAGGTCTGACATAAAGACATGACAAGTAGTTTAACATCTGCCTACTCACATCACACTTTACGTCAAATGAGACAGAAGACTTCTTGGCAAGAAAGTGAAGCGTCATGTCTGCTCTGCAGTTTGTTTTATTTTCTAAAATGTGTGTTTTGTCGAACATTAATGTTAAATAATGGTGGTTTATTAGCTAAGACTTTAAACTATCGCGTTGCATTGCATTAAAACTATTTTAACGGGACCTAACACGATTAATTTTTGTAAGTAAGTACATATCTAATTACTGCTTGACGTTTCGGCCGCGATGCTGCGGCCGTGGTCACAAGCGAACTCAAGCAGTAAGTAGATATGTACTTACTTACAAAAAATAATCGTGTTAGGTCCCGTTAAAATAGTTTTAATGGTTTATTAGCGTTCGTAAACGTGCATGAGTTGAAAAACAAATTAAACAAAACAGTGCGATCACAGCCGCTACGCCATCTTCTCCAATGTCCTCCATGTAATGTCAGTTGCTTTCCTATTTAGAGCTACTCAGATTCGGACTACTTCTTCTTTCTCAGCATAAAGTAACTAGATGTCGGGAAGATAGAAAACTGAATAACAATGTATGCTGAAGCTGTATGGTTGGGGCTCATTAATAGAATACGAGTACTACCAACCCATCTTTTGTCTTGAATGTCGTAAAAAGCGACTAACGGACCAAAGACTGCACATACATCCAACACCATAGAGAGGCGATGGGCACAACACCTGTCACGCTGAGCATATATCCAGTTGTTATTTGGTGAAACGTGAACTGTGACAGTGGACTGCATTTTCAGTCCTCATTACCTCTGACCCTATTCTACTAGGTATAGTAACTTTATGCCTCTGACTTAAGGGATAAGTTACTATAGGTACCTACTAGGTATAGTAACTTTATGCCTCTGACTTAGGAGATAAAGTTACTATATGTACCTAGTACCTATTAGGTATAGTAACTTTATGCCTCTGACTTAGAGGATAAAGTTACCATAGGTACCTACTAGGTCTAGTTACTTTATGACTCTGACTTAGGGGATAAAGTAACTATAGGTACCTACTAGGTATAGTAACTTTATGCCTCTGACTTAGGGGATAAATAGTCGTGAGTGTATGTTTAAGTATGTATAAAATGTGCAGCAATTTTGATAATATAACTAATCCTTGTCTTAGCGGGCAGCATTTCGTAATACGGCTCAGCTTTTGTTGGCACCGGGGCGTCTAAGCTGGCTATGGATTTGTCTAACAGCATTAGCAGACATTCATGACAGGTCACTGGTGCTGTATCTGGGTCATGCTGCAGCCTCCATTGTTGAATCAATAACTATGCAGCATATACTGTGCTGTGCGGTCGCGAACATATCATAACGTAATTTGACCTAAAAGGAGAATCGGCAATCAGACCTCTTTGGAGCACCTGCTCGTTTAAATGTGCGTCAAATTTTCTAGAGAAAAAAATCGAGATATTTATAGAACTCTTATTTTAGCCAGCAGAGAGAGCTAGATAACTATTAGCCAACAGACCGCCTGCGACTTTAAAAGCGTGAACACCCGTATACCGCCATAATTATGTTTATATACAGTATAATAAACAGCCTATGTCCATCCTGCAGGTCCTTTCTAAATATTGGTAAAAGATTTTTAAAAATCGGTGGTATAGTTTCGAACATTGCCTCGTATATCAATCAATACCTACCATACAGCATACAATCCTACTCCTACTAAAATTATAAACGCGAAAGTTTGTAAGTATGGATGGATGTTTGTTACTCTTTCACGTAAAAACTACAGAATGGATTTGGATGAAATTCGGCATACATATAGTTTATAATCTGGATTAACAAATAGGATACTTTTAATCCCGATATTCCCACGGTAACGTATGGAAGGATGTTTGTTACTCGTTCACCTAAAAACTACTGAATGGATTTGGATGAAATTCAGCATAGAGATAGTTTATAAGCTGGAGTAACACATAGGATACTTTTTATCCCGATATTCCCGGGAAAGGGAACCACGCAGGTGAAACTGCGAGCGTCCGCTTGTATATTATAATTACATACATACCCAGATTCGCAACTTTTATCCCCAAAGGGTTAGTCTCTGACTAACCCTTTGGGGATAAAAGTTAGTCAGAGACTAACCCTCTGAGGATATAGGACCGCAGAAGCAGTCCACTGCCATAGTCCATGTTTCACCAAATTGCAACTGCACATGTGCTCGGCGTGATAGGCGGTGAACCCATCGCCGCTCTACGCTGTTAGCAAGAGTCAAGAGTCAAGAGTCAAAATATACTTGTATTTATTCAATAAACTCAATTAATAAGTACTTTAAAACGTCCAAATATTTTTTAAACTACCACCCATTCAGGACATCATTTTTTAACTGTGGCAAAGAACGGGCGCATGAAACCACAGCGAGCTGTATGTGCGGTCTTTATTCCGTTAGTCGCTTTTTACGACACCCAATGGAACACACGGCTACTCTATCTCATCATCATCATCATTAGCCTATTAACGTCCCACTACTGGGCACAGGCCTCCCACGTGGACAATGCACGAGGGGATATTAGGCTATAACCCACCACGCTGGCCCACTGCGGGTCAGTGGGTTTTAACGACTGTCATCTTACGACAACGACCGGGACCAACGGCTTAACGTGCCTTCCGAAGCACGGAGGAGCTCGAGATGTTTTAAATTTGGTCACCCATCCAGCGACCAGGCATTGCGAAAGTTGCTTAACGGGCAAGTTCGCAAGCCGAACGCGCTAGCCGCTGCGCCATCGAGCTTCTCCTACTCTATCTAATAAAAACCATTTATCATAATTGTTAGAGATATTAGACTTGAGGTTGCGAACAACTGAAGTGTTAAAAGCAAACACTACGTGGAAGTGGCATGCAAAATTCTCATACAAAAAACAGAAAAACGACGTTTCGTAGTCCCTCTTCATAACTTGACCAATTTTTATTACTTTTTCAGCATCGGTTAAAGAAAAAGATTTTCTAAGTCTGTATGTTTGATTTTTTGCATTAAGTCATTTATTTAATAACCAGGAGCCTTTAAAATTTACCAAAATCACGCCGTTTTAAGGCGTCTTCAGAAATCTAAGTGGCTTGTTAAAAAAAAAATCAAACATACAAACAAAGAAAATCTCTTTCTTTAAGCGATTCTGAAAAAGTAATAAAAATTGGTCCAGTTCTGAAGGAGGAAACAGAGGACTACGAAACGTCGTTTTTCTGTGTTTTATATGAGAATTTTGCATGCCACTTCGACGTAGTGTTTCCTCTTAAGTAAGGTATATAAGGACAACTAAGCTTATCTCAAGAGTTCTTTTTAAAATGTATCTAGTTGTACAGGATTACATTTTTCTAAGTAGACGTCTACCATCTTAGCTTTTACAGCGCAAAATTTTTAATGTCGTACATCAAAGTCAATGTAAGGGTTAATGTATTTTGTCACAAAGTGATATAGCAAACAGTCTTTAGCGATACGTTAGTAATTTCTCTATGTACAACTGGCATTCTCTTCTAATATAATGTAAGTATGCAATTTACATTTCATTAACTATTAGTAGTTCATCCTGTTAATAGAAAAAAGTACTTGCTTGGCGTCGCAGTTAGGATAAATAAATAAATATAAAGTATCAGACAACGCAAAAAAACACAACAAGCCTGGTTTTAGAAGGTTTTTATAAAGTAAGTTTTATAAGTTACAACTCCTTGCCTTTGTAGAACTGTGAACGTCCTTCGGCTGATGATGATAAAGTTACACATGTCTACACATATCTACATACATATATTATATTCACGACTATTATCCCCGAAGAGTTAGTCAGAGACTAATAGGCAATGAGGACAGCAAAAGCAGTCCTCTATCATATTCACAGAATAATACATAGTCCACTTTTCACCAAATAGCGACTGCACATGTTCTCAGCGTGACAGGTGGTGAGCCCATAGCCGCTCTTTGCTGTTGGATGTATGTGCAGTCTTTATTCCGTTAGTCGCCTTTTACGACATCCAAGGGAAGTGGTAGTATTCTTTCACCGACACGGATAACAAATTGTGTCTATATTATTTTTAAATACAGGAAGTAACTATAGGCATATACTTGCTTATATGTATATTTTAATATAAATTGGGGAAGCGCTTAGCCTTTAGGGTAGTACTATTATTTATTCTGTGCTTTAGGTACCTACCTCTACGTATAGACGGAGTGCCAGAATCTCTCCTACTATGCAACTTGTCATGTTATCTATCTGCGGGAATATAACAATTATTATTATAACTTAACTAATGGCGTCGCGTTTAGCATTAAGCCAATTTCAAGTGGTATATATATATTTTAAAAGAACATTTAGTATTGTAAGGTAGATTGAATTAAAATGGAGTCCATTGGAGTCTCACAACCGCGTGTTGTTGCTAAAAGAACACGGGAGAAACTCCGAATATAACAATGATGTTAGTGTGCTCAGCGTGACAGGTGGTGAGCCCATCGCCGATTTATACTGTTGGATGTATGTGCAGTCTTTAATCTTTTATTTATTCTGTGCTGTTAGTCGCCTTTACGACACCCAAGGTTGGTAGTATTCTTTCACACAGCACAGCAGCTTTTTACCAAGTAAAAAAAGACCAGTGCGTGATCCAACCACTTGGCCAGAAACTCAGTTTTACAGTAGGCATATTCTTGAGTCTTGCATTCGTATTGTAATGATAAAGTAAGCAGTTGAGTAGCTGCTAAGTCAATATACGAGTGTGAAAACGTGACTACCCCATGCTTTCAATATGCACTCGGTACCACTTTAAAATGTAAGCAGTTAACTTGATTTATGCATTTTACATCTGGATTTACACGAAAGACGTCGTGCTCAAAACGATCGCGTTGGCATAGCAATTCGATATGAGTATATATTCGAAGAGCTTTAATTTTTATTGCAAAATTGACCTTAATACAACGTGATAAGGTCACAGTATTGCAATATTGAAAATCCTCGGAATGTTCGCACCAGCTAAGAGGTTGTTAAGGAAAAAATGTAGCATTAACTACGCTCGACGTAGGGCTCTTGTCGGAAACTCAAAGATTAGTCTTCTAATTATGCAAATTTCCTTTGACGGAAGTAGAGATTTCGATGAAAAATATTTTCATGTCAAAAAGTAAGCTTTTTGACGAATACAAACAATATTTCCTTTAAGTATTTAAAATCATGTTTAATATAAGTAGTTTATGAAGACGTTTCAATACTCGTGATTTTCTGATTTTAAAGTATATTGTATTGTAAATAGTAGCTTATCTTTCTAAAGTATACGGTATGTAGTAGAAAAGTGTTTACACAAGATTTGTGAATCCTTTGTTCGAACGATACGTTTTACTTTTACTACCACACAAACATTGGTAACTAACATCCAGTCATACATAGGTGAATTACTTCGTCCAATTTAGTGTGAACAATGCTTTCATTGTTTCGCGTCAGATTTATTTGCAGCCGCTTTCACTGCGAAACGAAAGTTTGTTGGCCGTTTGAGCGGCGCGATCTGAATCGGAGCTTTGTCTTGTGCGTAAAGAATACCTTGAACGCCCGGTTAACTCGATGGTGGACGAGCGTCTGACGCGCGCTCCTTTGTTATTGTAACAAAGTGATGCCTTTTGAACTCTAGTTTATTTTCTTAACTTTTGTTTATGAAGTAAGTTATTATTGAATTTTATTGTAGTAGTCAGCATCAAAAGTAGCTTAGCATATAACATTTTCAAATGATTGTTACGGTTGAAATGACCAGACTTGTCTGACATAGCTGTTGAGTCTAAAATACATGACGAATACATGAAGTTATAATTATGAACACAAAAAATGTCATATAAATCTGAAATGTTAAATGATGAGTATCACACGTGACTATTACTTTTGCCACCTTGTTTTTGTTAAGTTACTTTTGATGCTGACTGTACCACGTCAGGAATACGTAAAACAAGTGAGAGTAGATTCTTATAACGTATTACTTTTCAAAGGCATATGAACATCGCTTCTTATTTGAAATTATTATCTAAGTTTTGACGTCTATTTTGAGTATATAGAGACTATAAAATCTATTCTAATTAGAATCTGAGAGCATCCTAAAAATATCATTTTTATCGAAAAGCTTTGCATAGGAATGGCGCTCAAATAGCCTTGACCACTCCTCTATTTCAATAAATCTATCGCAGAATAAAAGATGAAGGGATTCTGTATGCACATTTTTATGTTCTCCGTAGTTACACCTTTTCTACGTATACCTAACGAAAAATACACACGTACCTGAGGGCCTACTCTCTTTCTCCGAAACGAAATTTCGGTCGATTTTCGTTAGCAATTTATATCGCTTTCCATTATTTTTAAAGTTTCAAACAATTTTCTAAAAACAATAATCTAAATGCTAAACCTATTTATTATGAACGAAAGTAGAATGACCATTTTACTATGGGAGTTAGGCTAGTTTTTTAGCTAGCTAGCGTAACACAGCGCTTTAATGAAATAAATAGTAATCAATAGCAGCAATGCTCTGAATTATGTAGAAAAAACAACATTACTATATCATGCGGGAGTCTGAAGCTATCTTAATTTTTAGCTTAAGACTTTTTAGGTATTTTGAGGTTATGACAACTGTTATCGTATGACTATCAGTTTAATTCAGCATTTACTTAACACTTGACTCTTAACGCGGCGTTCTATAGAAAACCTTTTTTAAAAGTAATCATTATAATATAAGAGAACACTTTTGATATGTGAATGATTAAGACGCAATAGATATCGAATAAGCTGGTTTGGTCATTTTCCTTTCGGAAGGAATAGAAACCGCTGTATAGCAAACGAAAATCGGCCGTAAATTAATTTCGAAAAAAGAGAGTAAGGCCCTCTGTTCTTTATCGGTTTGTGTCCATAGGAAACACATTTATTCAGAAAAGGTGTATGGGTATATCGGAATGTAACCATTGAGAGTACCCAAATAAATAAACGCAAACTCCCGAACCAATATAATGTCATTCACGTGACGTGTAATTGATAGATACATTTCATGGTTTCCAGAGGCGCGTCAGGGGCACTTCCTAAACTTGAGGCTCGTGAAATTTTCTTCATTTATTATTAACTGTGAATTACTCGAGATCCACGTTTTTTGCCCCAGCGGGCCTCTCATGCCCTTTTACTTATTCAACACGAGTCCTTATTTAAAGCCATCCAATAATTCCTGCACATTCATTGTTAATAACGACGAGGAAAATGCAGTAACGAATTTCCAAACATTTAATTAGAGCGCTAATAAATTAAAAAGCTTTTAAGTATCCTTCTTTTTATTCAACCAGTGAAAACCTTTAATTGGTCTTTTTAAGAGAAGCCCATGTATTTACGCAATTCCAAGATAAAAGGTCTTCTTTTCGTTTTTATATATTTCAGGGCAATCCAATCAAGATTGCTGTGCTTTGCAACAAAATAAATTTCTTTTTCTAATAATAATATGTAGCTTGCGTCATCCTCAGTATGTTGGAAAAACGCAATTTTGTTATGTCTCTACGATGGGTTTTGCAATTAATCTTCAGCGTACATTACCATGTTCCGCGGCACCCTTAATGTCCTTCGTACGTTATCTATCACTTAAGAATTCACTCCTGCGGATTTATGTGGTGAGTTCCCCGTATCTCACTTTCATTAATTCCAACAAGATTCCTTTCAGCGCTAATTCTCTTAAAAGGTCCCGATCGTAGCAGTGCTACGAAACTTCAAAGAGACATTCCGCCTCTCAACTCGTATCCTTGAACTTACAATGGTTGAGAGCTTTCGCGGTAGTTGGAAAAATCATGTACTTAATACTTGAAATGCACGTTAAAATTTCAGTGGAATAAATAATGCCACTTGAAAACTGAACGGGAACAACGCTGCGTAATGCAGCACACAATGTTTTACACTAGGCCGTGATGAGCTCGAAGAAGTTTGTTTTGCAACAACAAACATGTTTTGGTTCCGAGTGCGCATAACTATGTGCCCGCGTAGGGTGAACTTTGTTATTTCGGCGGGCGCCAACCGCCTAATCATAACAGCAGAATTTCCCCATATTTGGCTCGGTGCTTGTAAATTGTGAACAGCATTCGCCCCCGACGGCGGCGGCGCGCGTGCGTGGCTACTCTGGCCCTCTTTGATACACCTTTGATGTCTGCGGCACAATGCTATCACTGTTTATCTCTGTACGCCAAACAAATTTGTTTTCCGCTACAAAATAGACTTTTAATGAGCACTTTCAACTTTTGAGTTATTGTTATGTTGGTACAGACATGTTACAGACGTTTTGTTACTAACTAATGGCAACGTTGCTTCCTTAACTAATTGTTTGGTAAAGCTATGATACGTAAACCTAACCTTGATATCAGTGCCTTAAACCGTTTTTACTTAGTTTTGTTTTAGATATTAACATATATTATCTACCTATAAATATAAAAATGGATAAAATTATAGGCTAATAAGTGATACGTTAAACGTCTTTAGTGTGAGCGTACATGGCAACTTTATCAAAAGTTGCCATGTACGCTTAATATAATTATTATGTACTTATTACAATGAATAATCGTTAGTTGTTGAGCTTTTATCTTAACTACCCATTCCCATAGAGAAAGTTTAATATCATATCAAGTAAATCACAACTTCAGAGTTCCTAATTAACAGTAATTATATGCGTTCACGAAACTACTTCCCGCAGTATCTTTCACAATTAGGTACACTTTGTGTGCAACACATTGACGCTGTACGAGTCTAAGTAGGTAATTAATGACATTATGTTTTCTGACAACTTACAATATTACTTGACTTTTTAAACAATGGTAATAATTATCCATCGTTTTCATATATTTTCGGGTGTTGTTTATTTGATATTTTATTTAAAAAAAAATTTTTTTTGTATGTACCTTACCTTAACTTACATTTATGCACACAAATACACTCAGCGGCAAGGAATCTGGGCCAAGCTCTTATCTTGCGAAATCAAAAGTTTTAAGTGATTATTATAGTAATTGTCGCTTGTTAGGGTAGGTTAAAGTTACGTATAGGTTAATTTTAAGTAGGTTATTCATAATGTTTGAATGCCCTTTGTGCACTATTTTAGAAATTAGTTGAAATGGAATTTTGTGCAATAAAATTGATGTTAAAATTTGGAATTATGTGAACTTTAACGTTAATTTATTTAACTCTTGTGTTTTAGTAGGTAGTGGTAATTTAAGACTTTAACTTGTAAAAAAGCAACAAACATGCCTTTAACGCCTGCCGGTTTTACAATTAAGAGTTGCTAGAAGTAGAGTAGCAAATTGTGCGATTTTTAACTTCTAGCCTACTTCACATAGAAAAAAATGTGGCGTCTTTGTGATGAATGATGCGTCTTTGTTTGCATTTATTTTGTCTTGCTTGTTTGTTTGAAATTCGGTCTATTACAAAAGTCATTATAGCGTGCCCCGGAGAACATTGTATTTGACCGAGATAAAAAGAAGCCTCTGGCGCTGTCAGGCCCTCCAAAGTAACCTCATAAAAAGTTAAACCATCTACTACGTGCTATTTCAATATAACACCTTTCTTTACGACCGACTTTTCTATAATTAAAAAGTAAAACAATAAATATCTTATTTTCAGTCACAGATGCCGATGAGACAAAATATATGTATCTATAGGTTAGGTACTAATATTACAAAGAGAAAAGATTAGATTGTTTGTTTGCATTGAATAGGCTCCGAAACTACTAACCGATTTGAAAAATTCTTTCACCGCTGGGAAGCTACACTATCTCCGGGTGACATAGGCTATAATAATATAATATTGTCAAAAATTCGTCACGGGTACGGGGTCCACGCGGACGAAGTCGCGAGCTTGGGGTTAGTCCATCTAGTTTTACTTAGTGGCCAATTCAACATATTGAGATTCAACATAATGGTAATACAACTAAATGGGAATTCAACTTTTATAAAAATCAACGTAACGCGAGTTCAACTTAGTGGCCAATTCAACATATTGAGATTCAATTTAATGGGAATCCAATTTTTATAAAAATCAACCTAATGGGAGTTCAACTTAATGGTCCTGAAGGCTTGCGCTGACGTTGAAACTTACCGCTCTGTCTCGTTGTTTATCTAATTGGACAAACTTCTATTTTTTTTTCGAATCCAATAAGTTAAATTGAGCGGTATAACTAATGAAACTTCTTTCGTCCATTCTGTTATACTGTATAACTAATAGTATAACTAGATGGACTAACCCCGAGCTTGCCGCTAGTATGGAAATAAATTAAAGAGCTGTGAGGTGCGGCTCACTATTATAAGATCCATCCTGGTTGGTTCACAATTTCTTACTAGATAAATGTTACTATTCTGTAAATTCATTTCTTTGTAGATGTAAGAACTTATTTTTTATAAATAGTTTAATTTGTAAGGATTTGGACATTTCGCATTATATTTGTTTGACATTCATTATTATTGAATTTGAATTAAGATATTTTTATTGGTATTTATTACGTACTTTTTTGACATTGTATATATTTTATGACATAGCTATAAATTTTCTTAATTTCAAATACCTTGGACATTTTTTATATTTCCATTAATTAAATATTAGCACGCCACATACGTGGCAGACATGTTACGAGACCTTTGTTATATATACCACATGTTTTTGAGAATAAATAAATTTATTTATTATTTATTTAAATTTATGTATTTATTATCCCATCCAACCAATCTCTTCCCTTGGGTGTCGTAAAAGGCGACAAACGGACTGAGGACTGTACATACCCGGCAACGCGTCTGCGATTCCTCTAGTTTGCATGTGTCCATGGGCGGCTGTGATTACTCTCCATCAGGTGACCCGCTTGCTCGTTTGCCTCCTGCTGCTATAAATAAAAACATACACGAAAAAACTGATGACCTCCGTGGTACAGTGGTTAGCGCGCCGGGTCTGGCGTCGGCCATTCTCTGAGGTCCCGGGTACATTTCCCGGTCGGGTCAATATAGATAACTGTTTTTCTGAATTGATTTCGGGTCTGGTTGTTTATCTATGTTTATGTATATTTATCCGTTATCTAGTTTAACCATATCAACGAGTTTCAATGGAAGCTTATCTTGGGCTGGATAATTGTTGAGCGTAAAACAATTTTTTTTTTTTAATTTTATACATCCCTCAGCACAAAGCGGCAATGGGCTCACTACCTGAGCACATGTGCAGTTGTTAATTTGTAAAAGTGGACCTCTTTTTTATCTGTGGCAGTGCACTACCGTTTCTCATTCCCTAGTCTCTGACTAACCCTTTGGGAATAATAGTCGTGAGTATATAATATATGTATGGAAATAAATTACTTAATACGTATATGTTTAGATAGATAAATAAAACGTAACTCTCAACCTGGAACAGGTAAAACGCTTGTGACTGCTACTGCCACCTCCTAATACAGTAAAACTTTTATCTTAAAAATTCGTATGGGAATATGCGTACCTATTAAGATTAAAATAATACTAACTAGATTATTGTTTTTTTTTTCAGTGTTTAAAATTTTACTTAAGTATATTTAAGCGTTAATAAAACGCTAAAATATATATTTAAAAACAAAACAAAAAAAAACATTAGTCTTTAAACGCAGCTTCATATTAACCA
This sequence comes from Scoparia ambigualis, assembly GCA_963921215.1. Lineage (NCBI taxonomy): Eukaryota > Metazoa > Arthropoda > Insecta > Lepidoptera > Crambidae > Scoparia > Scoparia ambigualis. The sequence goes on from OY992505.1 coordinate 14,355,528, forward strand.
ACGCAGCTTCATCTTAACCGAATGTTCAAATATTTGTAAAAATATTTCTATCGGATCTCAGAGGTGAAGACTTGTAAGATTTGATGAAGCAATGTTAACTAAAAACATAAGCATCAAGCACTGACAAATTTCGACGGGTGAAAAACAGACCTCGGTAGCCAAGTGGTTAAGGCATCCGCCCGGAATGCGGAAGGTGCGTGGTTCGATTACCACCTGAGGTCGTCTTTTGTCAGTGTTTAAAATTTTACTTAATACTAACTACTAAAAAGTTGATGATAATGCCCCATAAGCTCTTCTGTTCTTTGATAAATATATCATTTTTTAACTCATTATTATTTTATATACCTACTTATACGAGTATTGTGGACCCCTCGTAGAGTAAGGAGCGATTTTTTCATAGTATTTGAATTGAAATTGAATAACTAGTGACTTGGTATTCCAACGTTGAATTTTCACACCAAATAAATTCCAGTTGGCACCTTGGCACTGGCAGCGCGTTGCATTTCGCCATCAGATAAAAGATGTTGGTTCGTAGAAACTACGAATCTACATTTTCTGTACTTGCAGCGGAATAACTGAACAGCATTTTTTAATCTGTGTTAAACACGACTAAAGGAGTTGCTGAACATTATTTGATTTTATGCTTAATTTTTACAACCCCCAAATTTTAGGTAAGTAACCAAAACTATGGTAAGTGACGATTTACACCAGCAACAAAACTGGGCATTAACCTCTCAAACAAGAGATGGTTATTACTTGTTACATAATAAATACACCCTTATACAAATTTTACCTTTCACTAAAAATACATAATCATCATAAAAATGTCCTCTAAACGAAATAATATTATGGATACATTGATTATAGGTAGGTATGAAAGTATTTAAACTATTTTAACGGGACCTAACACGATTACGGCCGAAACGTCAAGCAGTAAGTAGATATGTACTTACTTACAAAAATTAATTGTGTTAGGTCCCGTTAAAATAGTTTTAATGCAATGCAACGCGATAGTCTAAAGTCTTAGGTATGAAAGTAATCGAAATAATCGTATTCGGTTCCTAATATACACCCTATATGCTGCAACCTTCAGTTTTAAACACGCCGAGAGACGTATTTGACCTTAACCCAGTTCCCGAGAAACGCCCTAAGATTGATTCGGATCTAACGATAAGTTCAGAATACTTCTTATCATTTAAGGAGGTTATTACTAGCACTGCTACAAATTTTTATAAAATTTTGTTACAAATTATTAAGCTTTGAACAAGTGATATTACTGTCTAACATGACAAAAGCCTCGAAACAAAAATACGTTATGTTGGTTTGAACTGAAGAAAAACTGAAGACCTAAATCAAAGCTTATTATAAAGTGTGAGATTACACAGAAGACAAAACAGCTTGGCTCTGAACTGAAATGCTCCAAGTAATCCAACAGCTACTTCTAATTGTCTTAAATAAATTTTAAAGAGTACTGTATACCTATATATTTTACATTCTTATTTGTATTTTATGACCTGGTAACAACATTTTTTTTTTGTAAATGTCGTTGCTTCTGTGCGCTGTGGTTTCTGCGGTTTCTGTGGTTCTTTGCCACAGTAAAAAAATGACGTCCTGAATGGATGGTAGGTTAAAAAAGATTTGGACGATTCAAAGTACTTATTAATTGAGTTTATTGAATAAATATATTTTGACTTTGACTTTGACTTAGACCGTCCAAACGGCGACAGACTCCCTTCTCAAACGGATCCCCTCGGCCGAAATTATGGTATTGGGAGACTTCAATGCCCAACACCACGTCGAATGGCTTGGTTCACGCACAACACTACGCGGGTAGAGCCGTTCATGACTTCGCTTTGGCCTACAGTTTGTCCCAATTGGTAACCGAGCCTACACGGGTACCAAATGTGGGGAGCCATGCGCCTTCCTTATTAGACCTTCTGCTGACCTCGCACCCAGACGGCTATCAAGTTTCTGTTGATGCACCACTAGGCTCATCAGACCACTCTCAGATCAGAACAGGGGGTTAAGTTGCTCGCGTCCGTAGGTTTACCCTTGAGACCCTACACGTGACCCCTGGGTGGTGCTAAATGAGTGACACCAACTGAGTGGTAGAGCCACGCTGCGTTGCAGCACGCATTGGGTCGGCTCGCCCGGCGTAATAACAATGGCACTCTGTGCTGTTGTGTTTCTAGCGGCGAGTGAGGGTTCCGGAGACCCCCCCCCCCCCTCACAATTGATATGGCAGCGAACTTTAATCTAGATTTACCCCAGGGGGGTACCGACACATCCGGTGTCGGAGAATCCCCCCCTGAGCGTTCTCGCTCAGCTGCCCTACGTATTCTGGGGAGGGCAAAAGTCCGCTCGTGCCAAGGCATGCTGCAGGCAGGAGAAACGCAAGACAATTGGCACCCCCTCCTACGCTTCGCGTGGACTTCTGCAATATCAGGGGAATCCACTCTAACTTGAGCGCCGTCCATTACCACCTCGAGACGGCGAAACCGGCCTTGCTCTTCCTCACCGAGACGCAGATATCCCCCCCTCCTGACATCTCGTACTTGCGCTACCCGGGATACAACCTGGAACATGCATTTGTGCCACGAGCCGGTGTTTGTGCCTATGTCAGGGAGGATATGTGCGTTCGTCGCCTTGGCAATCTTGAAGATAGGGACCTCTCCATCTTATGGCTGCACGTCGACTGCGGACGTCATCCTCGCGTCTACGCGTGCCTGTATAGGTCCCACAGCGGTAACATCGGAACTGACCAACTTATCGAGACCGTCCAAACAGCGACAGACTCCCTTCTCCAACGGATCCCCTCGGCCGAGATGGTATTGGGAGACTTCAATGCTCACCACGTCGAATTGCTTGGTTCACGCACAACTGACCACGCGGGTAGAGCTGTTCATGACTTCGCTTTGGCCTACAGTCTGTGCCAATTGGTAACCGAGCCAACACGGGTTCCAGATGTGGAGGGCCATGCACCTTCTTTATTGGACCTTCTGCTGACCTCGCACCCAGACGGCTATCAAGTTTCTGTTGATGCACCACTAGGCTCATCAGACCACTGTCTGATTCGCAGCACTGTGCCTCTCACAGAAACTTCAAAACCGCAACCAGCGGCTAGCCGTCGAGTCTGGCATTATAGGTCAGCGGACTGGGATGGGATGCGAAGCTTCTTTGCGTCCTACCCGTGGTGGCGAGTTTGCTTCTCGCTGGATGATCCTGATGTCGCCGCTGACTCTGTCGTTGATGTGATACTGCAGGGAATGGAACTTTTCATCCCAAACTCTGTGGTTCCCATTGGCGGCAAGTCCCAACCATGGTTTGGTCGTTGCTGCAAAATGGCGTCTCGCCAAAAGCGACAACATTACCAAGCCTGGGCTAATGCGGTGTCATCAAAGGATCCAAACACCAGTGCGCTCAGAAAGAAGTACAACTTTGCCGCCAGATCCTTTAAGAAGGACATTGCCAAGGCGAAGTCATCATTCATAGGTAGAATTGGCGAAAGGCTATAGTGCGTCTTCCTTCGGGGACGCGTGCGTTCTGGTCTCTAGCCAAAGCTATCTTAGGGAATTTTCGTCAGCCGTCCCTACCACCATTGCACAAGACCGATGACTGCCTGGCCTATACTGCAAAGGAGAAAGCCGATCTCTTGGGCTCTCTTTTCGCATCAAACTCGACCTTGGACGATGGGGAAAACTCTCCACCAACCATACCGCATTGCGCCTGTACAATGCCAAACGTTCAGTTCCTGCAAAGGTCAGTTCGTAAGGCTCTTTTTTCCCTTGATATCCATAAGGCGAGTGGGCCTGATGCAGTTCCACCCATTGTGCTTCGGACGTGTGCTCCTGAATTGGCACCAGTTCTAACGCGCCTTTTCCAGCTCTCTTACACCACTGGCGTCGTCCCGAGCTCTTGGAGGACAGCCCTTGTCCACCCGATTCCAAAAAAAAGCGATCGCTCAGATCCGTCCAACTACAGGCCGATACTATCACCTCTTTACTCTCCAGAGTAATGGGGTCCATTACAAACCGTCAGCTCTTAAGCTAGAAGGGAACCAGCTACTAAGTGATCGCCTGTATGGTTTTCGTCGCGGTCGTTCGGCTGGTGATCTTTTAGTTGCTCACCGATGGGCGGAGGCAGTCGAGAGTAAAGGGGAGGCACTGGCAGTTAGCTTGGACGTAGCGAAAGCTTTTGACAGGGTATGGCACAGGGCTCTTCTCTCTAAACTTCCATCATACGGGCTTCCTGAGAAATTGTGTTCGTGGGTTGCCAGCTTTCTTACTGGGCGTAGCATCAGAGTCGTAGTCGACGGTTCGTGCTCTGACATGAAGGCCGTGAATGCTGTAGTCCCGCAGGGGTGTGTGTTATCCTCTACTCTGTTTCTTCTGCGTATCAATGACATGTTGCATAACAACAGCATTCATTGCTAGGCGGACGACAGTACTGGGCATACGCTCTACACCGGACGAGCTAATATTTCTCTAGAAAGCGTCATCAAGAGCCGGAATAAACTTGTGACTGACACCGAGAACATGTTAAGTCATGTCTTAAATTGGGGCCGACATGACCTAGTCAACTTTAACCCCTCCAAAACACAAGTTTGCGCATTTACCGCGAAAAAACATCCTTTCGTCGTACCTCTGAACTTTGAGGGAGCTTCCCTTGATACCAATCCGACTATTGGAATCTTTGGCGTCGATATTTCGAGTGACGTTCAGTTTCAAGGTCATTTGGGAGGTAAAGCTAAATTAGCTTCGTAAAAACTGGGTGTGCTTAATAGAGCGGGTCAGTATTTCTTGCCGGCCCACCGCTTACAACTGTATAATGCACAGGTCAGGCCGCATATGGAATACTGCTCCCATCTTTGGGCTGGAGCGCCCCAATACCAACTTATTCCATTTGACCGCATTCAACGCAGAGCTGCTCAAATTGTCGACGACGTGGTTATTTCAGGTTGGCTCGACCCACTGGCTCTTCGGAGAGACGTTGCGTTTGCGTCTCTCTGTATATTGTACCGCATATATCATAGGCTATCTGTTTGGCTTGATCGCTGCCGCTGATTTCCTTCACCGGACTACACGCAATCGACTGACATTCCATCCGCATCACCTTGATGGATAGCGGTCTACTACTGTGCGTTTTACACGAAATTTATTGCCTCGAACTACAGTGTTGTGGAACCAGCTCTCGGCGGCGGTATTTCCGGACCGTTACGACTTAGGGATCTTCAAGAAACGAACCTATTCCTTCCTTAAAGGCCGGCAACGCGTCTGCGATTCCTCTGATTTTGCGGGTGTCCATGGGCGGCAGTGATTACTTTCCATCAGGTGACTCGCTTGCTCGTTTGCCTCCTTCTGCTATAAAAAAAACAATCATAATACTCATTAGTTATATTGCTTTACTAAAATATTTGTTCAGACGTTTTGTTTCCAAGCATTTTAATGGTTTTTAATCATTCAAATAGATAACAGCACACCGATTAGTTTGACCAGTCTCCATTAGACAGAAATGTAACAGACCATGGACTACATACAAAGAGATAACGACTCAAGCACGTGGTTATAATAGCCCGTACTGCCCGTACATGACCTGTCTCGATATAGCCTCGATCGAGTTGGATTTTATAACCAGTTAAAAACTGTCATTTGGATAAGGGGCTAAAAGACTTCAGTTTCGGGTATCGGGTAAACTGAAGTCTAATTTAGATTTTGACGACCTCCGTGGTCGAGTGGTTAGCACGCCGGGTTGGTCGTCGCACCATCTCTGAGGTTCAATTCCCGGTTGGGTCAATTTAGAAAAACTTATTCCTAATTGATTTCGGGTCTGGGTGTTTATTCCTTGTTTAAGTATATTTATCTGTTATCTTACCATTTTAACGAGTTTCAAAAGAATACTCATCTTGGTCAAGATGTGAGCTGAGATGTGAACGAAAACAAGTTTAATTTTAATTAAGTTTAATTTAATCCGAGTAACATAATTAAATGCAAGTTCAGCATACAAGTCTCAATAGCCCCCTCTTTTGCTATGTGGTAGCGGCTTATTAATATAAGAATACTACAGACCTATGTCTTCCCTTGGGGGTCGTAAACAGCGACTAAGGACTGGAGCCACTGTTCTCTTGAACGGTTCGCTTCCAGAAGTGCTTTATTCCACACACTATAAAACCATGGAATGAGCTGCCATCAGAGGTTTTCCCATTAAACTACGACATGGGCTCTTTCAAATGGGATGTAAAGAGATTTTTCTCAGGTCGCAACGCAAAAACAACACCTCTGATGTTACTGATGTCCATGGGCGGCGGCGACCGCTCACCATCCGGCGGCCCGCCTGCTTATTTGCAGACTGACATTTAATAAAAAAAATAAAAAAACTGCATATACATCCAACAGCAAAGAGGAGACTTCTTGGCGGGGAAGTGAAGCGTCATGTCTGCAGTTTTGTATTATTTTCTATAATTTGTGTTTTGTCGAATATTAATAATCCGTTAGTGAACGTGCATGCAAATAAAACAAAACAGTGCAACATCACTTTCCAAATTCTCTCAAGAAGTCCGTGTGAGACCTAAATAAAGTCCCACAGCTTTATTGAGTCTCGAGGGGTTTGGGGGAAAATCATTTAGCATTAAACGTTCATTATCACTCAATATCATCCACTTAATATTAAGAAAATAATATAATTACTATTAAAAACTTGACTTTGGCTAAATGTGTTGATCGCACGAAGCCATTATTTAAGAGGAAAAAAAAACAGCAAAGAGCGGCGATTGGCTCACCATCTATCACGATGATCACATGTGCAGTTTGTTATTTGATGAAACGTGAACTGACATTGGACTGCATTCGCGGTCCTCATTGCCTTAAGAGCGCAAAAATAAAAGTTAACTGTCTCAAAGTATCTTCCACTAATACAAAGCAATGACCTTAGATGTCCTAAACTTAAAGTTAAAAGTAAAAAGTTAATTTACAAACCGATATTGGAATGAATACGTGTAGATAACGGGCAAACACCTAACCATAATGGCCAATACATGTCTCGAAATAGCCCCGATCGAGATGCAATTTTCTACCAGTTAAAAAAGCAACAAAATAGTGGTGGTTCACACACATGGTCGATTCTAATAGGTCAACCTATTGTGCGGATCTGGAGCACGGGATAGCTGGGTCGAACACCTTTCACCCGGGCTAAATTGTTTTGCAACTCAAATCTGCACAACGCTTAACAAAACACACTTTAATTGCATAATGGGCCGTTTAGAAAAACATTGTAGTTATTGTCTGTTGGGCGACTAACGGACTAAAAACTGCAAATACATCCAACTGCATAAAGTGGCGATGAGCTCACCACCTATCACGCTGAGCACATGTGCGGTTTTAACTTTGTGATACGTGGACTATGGCAGTGGACTGCTTCTGCGGTTTTGCCTATTTGTTTGTATATATATGTATATATATCTACAGAGTGTTTCTTGTAAGGTGTCAAGCCGATGTGTGGTGATAGGGAACTACCATACCAATCTATTGAACCGACGATTTTTTGTAGTTTTCGATTTACAAATTTTTTTCGTTATTTTATGATTCAACGACGAGACGAGGCTCTAAAAAATTATATCTTTTTTTGGGTCGACTTTTCTTCAATGTTTTTTTTTATATGAATTGAATTTTATATGAATTGCACTTTTATGAGTAAAAAAAAATCCTTCCTAATTTTAACGTAAGATACTAAAATTTTGATTTGAACATATTAAATTTTTATCGCATTTCGAGTTTTATTTTGGCCCTCTCATTGATAATGGTAATTTTGAGGATAGTAGTAGGTATGAAATATTTGTTATTAGTTATTAGTATCAACTGAGCTCTTCTTAAACGTAAAGAAATAATTAATCTCATGATAGACATAAATATACAAAGATACTAAGAAATTATAAAATACTAGCAGACTTCCGACGACTTCGTTCGCGTGGGCCCCGTACCCCGTGACGAATTTTCAAAATGACTCCCCCCCTCCTATACCCCAGTGACGACGCCTACATCGCAATTTTGTTCTATCATCAATAGTTTTCGTAGCGCACGCGATGTAAGAAATTGATTAGAGTTTCAGTAAGGATCCCTAATTTATTTTCAAATATAATATAAACCTATGTCACCCGGAGATAGTGTAGATTCCCAATGGTGAACGAATTTTATAAAAAAAAAGTTTCGGACCCTTTTCAATACAAACAAACAATCAAATCTTTCCTCTTCATAATATTAGTAAACTCGTAGATAAAAATTACACAATTTCTGATTAAGCACGTTCAACGACCGATTTCAGCAAAAAATGTCCCATTTAGTACGTCTTTTTTTGTATTAGTATGAAAGCATATTTGGTCGGGCATTTTTTTAAACTAGTCAGAAGCTATTTAAAATCTTTTTTTGTTATTATTATTAAAGTTGAAAATTCCATTCTTTTCTGATTAACCCAATTTTTAAAGTTAAGATCAAAATTTTAGTATCTTAGATTAAAGTTAGGAAGGAGATTTTTTACTCAGAAAAGTGCAATCAATAGGCATTGTATTAAAAAAAAACATCGAAGAAAAGACGACCCAAAAAAAGATATAATTTTTTAGAGCAGTCTCGTCGTTGAATCATAAAATAACGAAAAAAATTGTAAATCGAAAACTACAAAAAATCGTAGAATATACATGGGGGTTCAATAGATAGGTATGGTAGTTCCCTATCACCACACATCTTGACACCTTACAAGAAACACGCTGTATATACATGGTGGAAAAAAAAGACCGTGGTTGGAGGAAAAGTACCCTTAATATTGATGATGCCAAATATTACTGAAAAGAAACATTCCTTTATTATCGAAAATAATTAAAACTACATTTAAAGATTTATGAAAAATCACCAGCTTGAGCTGAGAATCGAAACTGTGAAATGTGAAAAAAACATCCTGTATTATATATGATACCAACCGAAAGAGTCATTCACAAGGATCAAAGAAAGAAAGACCAAGTAAACATATTTTTTTATTGTAAAGCTTACTTACTATCTAAAGAAAATAGTTCACTTAACTACGGGTCAGTAAAGAAATTGAAAACCATACCTCGATACAAAAGGCCACACGTTACAAATTCAGTCGAAGAATACGTCTGTGCATACGTGAAAATGGGTCTCATTTTGTAGCAATTCATAAATTAAGTAAACTGTTTTATTTTCTTTACATAGTTTTACAATAAAAAAAAATATTTTTAAAAGAAAATTTATCCTTATGAATGACTCTTTCGGTTGGTATCATAAAATACACGCTGTTTTTTTTCACATTTCACCGGCACCGGTTCGATTCCCGGCTAAAACAGAAGTTTTTTAAAAAATCTTTAAATGCAGTTTTAATTTGTTTTAAAAATTAAGTAAGGAATTTTTCCTTTCAGTAAAATTTCCCATCATCAATTTTAAGGGTACTTTTCCTTTTAACCACGGTCTTTTTTTTCCACCCTGTATATTATTATTGTCTCTTACTAAAAATATAAAAATGTGATCGGTCTGGTGTAAATAAAATAACATAATAAGAAGGTTGTTTCTTAGTGTAATATTTTGCTAAACTTATTGCAATTCTTTTTTTATTGAGGATGAAAAGTGAAAGGCTGGGGTTGCACAAAAGATCCCAATGGGTCCGAGTCTTACTGATAGAGGAAACCTTACCTAACATATCCACTTCACTAAATAGCGACTGCACATATTCTCAGCGTGACAGGTGGTGAGCCTATCGCCGCTCTGTGCTGCTATGCGATTCTCTAAGCGACACATAGACGCTGCGCGCATGGCTGTAATATGCTGTCTCTTTCCAATTCTATGAATATGAAAGAGACAGAGTCATTTGTCAGCGCTGCGGCAGCCGCAGCTATCAAGGCTTTAGCTTAGAGAATCGCACGGCTGTTAGTCGCCTTTTACGACACCCAAGGGAAGAGAGGGGGTGGTAGTATTCTTTTACAGCTACGCGACCACGGCCGGTACAACTCGGTCGAAACGTCGGGTATAAAAGGTATGCGTAGGATGCCTTTCTTTACTAAGTAGTTTTGCGTTAAATCCCGTCTTAATATGTGTGCATAATGGAACGCGAAAGTTTAAAAGTGTATACGCGTATAGTGTATAATAGTGTATGTGCGACACAGTTAATTGCAAAATATAATGTAGGTGTAAAAGCAAACGATAAGAATCAATGTTTTGTCCTGTCTGAAAGAGTACAGCCGGCATTAGAATCTATCGCTCGTAATACACTTGAACAGATCGGTTCTAATTATAACGTAAAAGAAGTTTCAAGGCTGTGATTGGTTCTGACTTCAATGTCTGACCAGTAACACTCAAAACTAGTAACAAGGTTAGTAGTTTTAAGTACCACTTCAGTTTTGAGTGTCGACTCACGGAGCAAAAACAAGTTTCTGATCTCTAGTCTATTCGGCAGATATAGTAAATATTAATATTACTTTCGTATCGCTGCGGGACTGTGGAACCTTTCCGAATTTTGACATTTTGTTGATCCGTAATATTAATTTTGTTTTGCGCAAAGTCATAGTCATCATCATCATCAGCCTATAAACGTCCCACTGCTGGGCACAGGCCTTCCACGTGGACAATAGCACGTGGGGATGTTGGGCCATAACCCATCACGCTGGCCCAATTCGGGTTGGTGGGTTTTAACGACTGTCATCTTATGACAACAACCGGGACCAACGGCTTAACGTTCCTTCCGAAGCACGGAGGAGCTCCAGATGTTTTTAATTTGGTCACCCATCCAGCGACCCGGCATTGCGAATGTTGCTTAGCGAGCAAGTACGCGCATCGAGCTCCTCCTTGTTCCGTCTGTCAGAGTCATGTGGACTGGTGAATTCAACAAAATTAGAAGTTGTAAATTACAAATGCACTCTTATCTGATGCCAATATTAATATTATTCACTGCAAAATAATTAACAGACGTGTTTAATATATGATTGCATTAAAACGCCAAAATCACGGTCGTTAATTATGTTATGGAAACGAAATTAATTAATAATGGACTAATAACTCTGATTATTACTCTCGTTTTCAACTCCTCGTGCCGGTTGCAGTTAAACGTTATACTTTATTTAATAATTTTAAAATATGCTGTTATAAATATAGCTTTTGTCATTGATGTCATCTTTCTGGAGTTTCTGGCAAATATGAAAATGTTTTTTATTTTAAGTGTTTACTAGTTAACAAATAATTTATTCTACAACTACAACTAGCGGCCGCTCGCGGTTTCACCCGCGTGGTTCCAGTTCCCGTGAGAATATCGGGATAAAAAGTATCGTATGTGTTAATCTAGGTTATAAACTATCTGTATGCCGAATTTCATCCAAATCCATTCAGTAGTTTTTACGTGAAAGAGTAACAAACATACACAGTTTTGTTGAATCTTAATACTGATGGATACTAACGCAATATGAGTCGTATTTCAGTGTGGTAAATGCTACTTTACAGTGGTAACAGGCACACAAAAGTCAAGATGTGTGTTGCATGCCGGAGAAGCCTTTGTTCCGCCTGTAAAATTATGCCCCTGTTATTTTGAAACGTTGAAAGTTATACCTTGTATAAATTACATGCTTTCTCATTTTTATTTATTTATAAAGGCAGGATATAGCTTTAGTTAAAAACTAGGTTTTGCTTTAGTCCCCATTTTGAATAACAGAGAAAAGTTTCAAAACATAAAACATTTTCGCGTTAGCTTTATGTTTCGTACTAGTACACATTATTCGTCTTGCATTTATGTTGATAGTAAAGTCGAGTTCTTTAATATGTATCTATACATTTCTAAGCTACAAAATGATGTACCAACTATATAAAGAAACCACTTTATCATACAAAAATATTTAATGAATACAGCACAATTTTAAGTAGCTTTCTGCCCGCCGGGTCTCGTGTCGCGCCATCATTAAAGTCCTGGGTTCAATTCCCGGTCGGGTCAATTAAGAGAAAAACTGTTTTTCTAAATTGATTTCATATCTGGGTGTTTTTTCTAAGTTTATGTATATTTATCCGTTATCTTACCATTTTAACGAGTTTCATTAGAATACTCAGCTTGGTCTAGATAATAGGTGTGTGCGTGAACCAATTTACTTTTTATTTTAAATTTTTTTTTCATCTGTGCATGTAATAAATACACGGACACTGTTAAGTACAGTTAGAGTCGAAAACGTTCCCGGTAGACCACACTTCGGCGATATTCGCTTGCGCTTCATTCCGACCGCGATGTACACACGGCGTCAGATCAACCTACCCTAAACTGTCAAATTTCTCCAATTAATATTGATCCTTAGCTCCAAACGATAAAGTTCAAAATTGATGGTAGAAATTTGACAGTTTTGGGTAGGTTGATCTGACGCGTGTACTATTATTTATTGGAAGTGCATACAGTGCCACTAGCGGCACTGTATCTCCATCGGTTAGGGAACCGTAAGTTTTGCAGTATAATAGTAACGCCGCCTTATCTGCCGTAAAGTTTTTTATTAGACAACAGAAATACTAGCTGCCCTACTCCTGCAGGTCCCGTAATAGGTTATAAATTTAAGAAATCGCGAAGCGCAGCGTAGCGATTGCCTTGAATTTCGAGGTTATTTTTTTTTTTTTAGACAACGGAAATCTAACTCCGTACAAAAATATCTTTTGAATAAGTATTAGGTCTTTTGAACCTTATGTCAAATAAAAAATATTTTACGGTTCCCGAACCGGTTGAGATTTAAGACACAATGCCGCTTGTGGCACTCTATCCACAGCCATATGTATTCTATGCCGCGACTACGAACCGTAATGTGCGCGGAGATAGTGCAAGTGAATATCGCCGATAATTGGTCGACCGGGAACTTCATCGACTGTACATTTAATCAATGCTATGACAAATGTTTCCAACCCTTTTTCACACATAATAAAAAAGTGCGTTCACACAACACGTCTTACCCTCCTAAAAAGAGTGATGACTTACAGAAGACTGAACTACGAATAAATCTCGACAGGATCTTATAAACGATTTATCACCCCAAAGGCCGGTTCATTTTGGCCGGCTATTTTGTTGGCTATAAAGTGTTTTATTGCCGCCACAGGTGTGACGCGAAAGCCGCAGTTCTGGTCGATCGTAAACGGCGTTTATGCGGCGGTCCCGGCGCTCGGTGCACGTCTGAGGAGTCGGACATAAGCGCGAGCGTGCGACGTGGCATGCGGATTTCTAGTTCATTGCGTTTCTTTTTATTCAATACGGGTAATCACTTGGCCTTCATCTGACCTGAAAGTAAGTGACGATAAGGCCGGTATTCTCAACCACTGAGGAACTGGCTATCATATCTCTAAACGGTCGGAACACAACAAAGCTATTAACATTGTTGTATGGCCGGACTTAGATAACATGGTGGTAGCTATTAGCCAGGTGGACTTAACAAGCCCTACCATCAACCCAACCAAGTATACAAACATGTACGCGCCGCTGGGAATCGAACCCGGGTCTATCTGGGTCTAAGACCGGTGGCTTAGCCACTAGCCTACAGAGGTGGTTAAACGTTATTGTTGTTGTTTATACTTCGATGTCTTAGTCAGCGGTAATTAGACAGAACGCCGTTTGGCGACGACCACTGGCAATCACGTCGCGAATTGTCGTCGCCGGGCGGTGAGCTCTGAATAATCTGTGAAGCAGCACCACTTTATGGCATTGGATGTATGTGCAGTCTTCTGTCCGTTAGTCGTCTTTTACGACACCCAAGGGAAAAGATGTGTTGGAAGTATTCTATTAGTAAAGAGCCGACGCCACGCAGCATTAAAGTTTTTATTTTAATTAACGTGCATATAAAGAAGCCTACAATAAGCAATAGGTGACTTTTAAAGCTGAAAAAAAGGAAGCATTTATTCGTTGCTTTAGTTTCTTTTACGTCGATAGTTGATATTCGAACTAGCTGTATTTTGGTAAAAAACAAAAAAAATTGAGAGGAAATCCAAAGCAAAGGTGGGTTATGTGACAGATATGTTAAGATATGAATGAACCCGGTCGGCTATTTGGTTAGCTATAAGGCGTTTCATTGCTACCAACGGTTTTTTTTTTATAGCAGAAGGAGGCAAACGAGCAAGAGGGTCACCTGATGGAAAGTAATCACCGCCGCCCATGGACACCCGCAAAACCAGAGGAATCGCAGACGCGTTGCCGGCCTTTAAGGAAGGAATAGGCTCGTTTCTTGAAGATCACTAAGTCGTAACGGTCCGGAAATACCGCCGCCGAGAGCTGGTTCCACAACACTGTAGATCGAGGCAAGAAATTTCTTGAAAAACGCACAGTAGTAAACCGCCATCCATCAAGGTGATGTGGATGGAATGACAGTCGATTGCATGTAGTGCGGTGAAGGAAATCAGCGGCAGGGATCAAGCCGAACAATTCCTCAGAACTCTCCCCATGATTTAAACGGTACAATATACAGAGAGACGCAACGTCTCTCCGAAGAGCCAGTGGATCGAGCCGACCTGAAATATCCACATCGTCGATAATTCGAGCAGCTCTGCGTTGGATGCGGTCAAATGGAAGGAGTTGATATTGGGGTGCTCCAGCCCAGAGATGGGAGCAGTATTCCATATGCGGCCTGACCTGTGCTTTATACAGTTGTAAGCGGTGGGCCGGCGTGAAATACTGACCCGCTCTATTAAGCACACCCAGTTTTTTTGAAGCTAATTTAGCTTTACCTTCCAAATAACCACGAAACTGAACGTCACTCGAAATATCGACGCCAAGGATTCCAATAGTCGGATTGGTATCAAGGGGAGCTCCCTCAAAGTTTAGGGTGTTACGTGGAATGCCGCAATTCTGGTCGATCATAAGTGGCGTTGCCGTTAAGCCGCGACCACTGGCGGTTATCTATTACCGTTCACTAAGACTGCCATGGTACAACGCGTAATGCTATATAGCAATCCGCTTCCCGCTTTGCTCGTCGCTCGTTCTCGTGGCCAGTGCCATACGCAGCTCGGTTGCTCCAGCGCTCGTTGTACGTCTGAGCTCCGTATAACCTGCGAAGCTTTGGGAAAAAAATACAAAGCCACTTTCGTGAAACCTCAAACAGAACGTATTCAGCTTTAACTAGCCTTTATTTATTTTTTATTTCGGTTCATTTATCGTGGATAGTTGCAATTAATTTAACTAGCTTTTATTTTTTACTGTCTTTTAACGTTGATATAGCATAAATGGACTTTGCCTTGGAACTGGCTGTAATGAGTGTAGTGTTGATTGGACGTTGATATTTCCTTAGTTTGAGGGATAATATCAATGAAAAGGTGTGACTGTCCAGGTGAATAGAGAAGAGTGGAAGAAATGAACCTTTTGAGCTGACCCAAGTAACGGCCCTCCCTGGGGCAGGAAGGAGAACAGCTCATATTATTTGCATGTTTAAGCGACTACGATCTTAAAAAATTACGTCCTGAATGGGTGATAGGTTAAAAAATATTTGGACGATTCAAAATACTTATTATGAGTTAATGAAAAAAAAATATTTTGAGTTTGAAACCACATGGACCAAATACATACTTAGCGTGCCTTCCGGATCACGGATTTAGAGGACTAGAATAAGAAAAAAACAACAGACTGTCTAACTTCTCTACTCTTATTAATAATTACATTCATATAAAAATTATAATATTGTAATCAAAATGAAGTGTTTTATTTGTGAAGCGGCTGGCTGGATTATGTCGGATAACGATAAGCAGCGCTACTCCTTAATCTAAATTATGTTTAGTTTATTTAAATTGTTTGGGTGTATAACTAACTTCCCGAGTTCGTGATCCTTTTTTATTAAAAAGACTTAATTTTTTTCATTTATCATAATCAGGAAACAAATCTAAGGGTAATAAAAACTGAATTCACATTTATTCGTTTTACACTATCATGGTAACTAAAATTTAGAGTAATTATTATTAACAAGTTAATTACCATGTAATTGAGTATCTACTATTTTGACAGACAGACTGGTTGTCTGGTAGAAATCGCTTTTAAGCGATAAGACCGCCACATTGTAACTTTGTATTTTTGCTCTTCAATGTCAAATGTAAATGTTTGTATTATGTTACAATAAAAGTATTGTCTATCTATCTATCTATCTATCTATCTATTTTGGCAAAGTTCCTTGATTAGTAAAATAAATTATAATTATTCTAATGCATTTCAATTCAAGTAAAGAATGTATGTCAGGAATCTAATTATGTTCTTGTATACAGTCCACAGCAGAGATCGTTGTTCAAAATCAGAATCATCATCATCATCATCAGCCTATAAACGTCCCACTGTTGGGCACGGGCCTCCCACGTGGACAATAGCACGTGGGGATATTTGGCCATAACCCACCACGCTGGCCCAATGCGGATTGGTGGGTTTTTACTACTGCCATCTTACGACAGCAACCGGGACCAACGGCTTAACGTGCCTTCCGAAGCACGAAAATTCGAATATTATTATTAAAAATAACAATATTGCATATGATTCACTTACTTTTTGACGACCTCCTTGGTCGAGTAGTTTGTACACCGGTTTTCATGGTGTCGCCATCTCTGAGGTCCCGGGGTTCGATCCCCGGTCGGGTCGATTTAGAAATTTGTTTTTTTTTCTAAATTGTCTCGGGTCTGGTGTTTTCTATTAAGTATTTTATCCGTTGTCTAGTAACCATTTTAACGAGTTTCATAACGAAGCTTCTCTTGGGCTAGATAATTGGTGTGAGTGTAGGAAAGTTTATTTATTTATTTACTTTTAATATTTTTGTCACACTTCGCAAAGTACACAATAATGGATCTTTGGTGTCATTATTTTGTATTAGCTTTATTTATACCATCCTTTTGAACTAAGTTCAGTACTTCCATTCGCGTTGTAAAACAAGTCGTCCCACATAAAAGTTAGGTGATGTAGAGCCCCCGCCAATGGGTCGTCTCTATATGGGTCATTGGGATTCGTGCTCTAGAATATCAATAGTCGACGAGTACCACTTTTGCTCAGTGAACCCGAAAGTTAGCATTTGGAGCACGGTTTATATGTCAAACCTTCAATTACACCTACTTATGAGAATACTAGCGACCGCACGCGATTTGGCCCGCGTGATCACTAGTATTCCATGATTAAAATTGAATTTAATGAAAACCCTTTCTTAGTAGATGTCTCTTCTCTATAAGTAGGTTTTCGTTAGTCTTCATTTTCGCACTGCTAGGCCAAAACCTTCATCTATTTCACTCATGAGCCACCTACTTATATGAACACTAGCGACCACCCGCGACTTGGTCCGCGTGATCACTAGTATTCCATGATTAAAAATGGATTTAATGAAAACCCTTTCTTAGCAGATGTCTCTTCTCAATAAGTAGGTTTTCGTTAGCCTACGCTTTCTCACTGCTAGGCAAAAGGGTTCATATATCTCTTTCATGAGCCACCTTTTGCCAGTCGGTCTGGTGTGCGTCCATCTCCAGGAACCCATTGTGTAGTGACCTTTACCTAGCGGTCGGGAATTTGGGATGCATGCGGCTAACATGACCCGCCCATTCCCTAAGGCTAGGTGTTAGTGAAAAATTAAAATAACATTACTTTGCCTTGCCACCGCAATGGTTTGCGAATAGTTATTTGTGAAACAATTAATGGAGAAAACTTGTTAATTTTGTTTCATTGTGATGTGAAAGTGATCTTTAAATGAGTAAGTACTTATGTATATTTCATCTGTAATAGCATTTTATGTTCATGTCGATTTGCAGTTGATCTTTCATTAGCTAGGTAGGTAGGTACCTACTCAGTTATATATATTATGTATACTTACCTACACAAATACGTTATTGTTTTTTATTAATCGTAGAATAATAAATTAAATCATATTCTTAGTTTTCTGGACTGTATAAAGTGTCTATATCTCTTTCATGAGCTACCTTTTGCCAGTCGGTCTGGGGCCCAAGTCTGCTAATTTACGAATGGCATAATTGAATCGTAATTGTAACGCATTGTAATTGTTTGACACATTTGGTATTCGTAAATGAGTAAGAGAATACCAAATGTGTCAAACAATTACAATGCGATCCAATTGCGATTCAATTATGCCATTCGTAAATTAGCAGACTTGGGCCCCTGGTGTGCGTCCATCTCCAGGCCCATTGTGTAGTGACCTTTGCCTAGCGGTCGGGAATTTGGGATACATGCGGCTAACGTGACCCGCCCAATCCCTAAGGCTAGGTGTTAGTGAAAAATTAAAATAACACGTTCTTAGAATTTTTGAAGTAGTAAACAGTAAAATTAAAATCTGTGAAAATTATGAAATATTGTTGAGGCTTTATTCTGTAGAATACACCCGATGGAAACACGATTTGATAAAGTTGGCTCGATAGAAAAAGATCACAAAGTTACATTATGTTTGTGTCATTTTATCTTCTTTTCTAGGTTTTTTTCTTAAGATAAGTAAGTGATTTGATATTATGAGTCATTTACCAAAATGAAGTTTATAGATAACTTAAGGGATTATAGCCAATATTTTTTTATTTATTACATCTATAATTTTTTTTTAAATAAAACGCGATTATTCGCGCCGTTTCGCTGTTATACCCGTCCCTTACCGTCGTACCGTCGAGAGAGCGAGAGAGAAGCGCTCGAAATACCTCCCCTTTTTTGCAGGCTTTTAAGTTATACTGATGATGACGACATCAATTGACGACCTTCGTGGTCGAGTGGTAAGCACTCCGGTTCTGCGTCGCACCATTCCGATGGAGTCAATCTAAATTGATTTTGAGTCTATAAGTTTTCTATGTTTATGTATGTTTATCCATGTATTAAAAATTAACTTAACATGGGCTAAGTGTGAGCGTAGAAAGTTATTTAATAATTAGTAGAATACTACTAATAAGTAGTATTAGTATTTTCTGAACAGCAATGGGATGTTTATAGGGTGATGATGATGGTAATGATACATAGGACAAGGGAAGAAGGCACATTATATGTTTCATTTCTTTATGACGAATGTAATACCCAGAATCTTTAGTGGGTTACTCTTAAAACAATAATCGAGAACACCGGCACAGCGTTGATTATTTTAACAGAGAAATGCTCGAAAAAAATTAATGGAATCCGGATTTTTTGACGTAGAGCTCTTTGCGTTTTTGTTTGTGGGCAAATAAAAAAGTTTTTGTACTGCGCCGCAGTGCTTGCATTTAGTTTTCCGACGACTTTTGAAAAATCTCGTACGTTCTACTTATTATAAATACCTACATGTTAATTCATTTCTTCACATACACAAGTAAAACAACAAATGCATGATGCGGATAAGGTAAATACCTATCTTGTAGAACTAACGTTATTTGAGGTTCTAGAAAATTGTTAAAACATTCATACATACATATAATGACGACTATTATCCCCGAAGGGTTACTCAGAGACCAGGCAGTGAGGACCCCAAAGCATTCCTTTGCCATAGTCTAATTTTTGCCAAATAGCGACTGCACATTAAAATTTGTTCAGCGTGACAGGTGGTGAGCCCATCGTCGCCGCACTATGCTGTTGGATGAGTTGCAGTCTTTAGTCCGTTAGTCGCAATTTACGACATCCAAGGGAAGAGAGGGTGTGGTAGTATTCTTTTAAAGAGCCGCTACGCGACACGACTCTTAAAAAAACTTAATTGATATAAATAAATTCCTGATAAAATTAATGATATAAAATAATTTATTACCTATAAAGATTCACTAGCCAGCCCGGCAGACTTAATAAAACAACCCCGAACAAGATGGTGTAAAAGCAATAGGTGACACATTGAAACGTATAATGTTTATTGCCATATACCTATCATATGGCATACAATTCAAAAAGCATAATAGATTGTAGAATTTTTTTTATTATGCATAAACATAATAACGCAGAATCGTTGAAAGACATATCAATATAAACCATAATCATTACAATCTTTAATATTGTTTGTCATAATTTTATTAAAAATACTTTATAACGCATAATTGTATTATTCATAATTTTGTTAGACATACTCTTACAAAGCATAATTCATAAAAGTCATAGTTTGATAAAGCATAATTTGTAAATGTCCATAAATTTATTTTCTATTATTACTATGATGCAAATTTAAATACGTTAAAGCAGTAAGGTTGTGCTTAAAAAGTCAAAAATTTAAAATTATTTATTCAATTTAGGCTACAATAATTGAACACTTATGAATGTCGCTATGCCATCGGTTCGTAAGTCTAACTATGGTGTGGGAGCCTTGTACTGAGAAGAACCGACAAGAAACTCAGCAAGGGCATTTTTTTTCCCTTTCATTTACAGCGTCAATACAAATTTCAAAATCAACAAGGTCGAACAGTTCACCTTTCAGTTTAATTTTGTTTACTATAATAATACTCTTTACATTAGGTAGAGTAAAATTTATACATTTAGTTGTCTTCGCGTTTAATTGAAGATTATTAGTAGTCTCAGATATCCTGTGTGAGACGGCCCTTACCATCAACTCTTACTTTAATCTTACTATACTCCTGCCCGACACCTGCCCTGCCCCTGCTCAACACCTGTATTTGTATATAAAAGATTTGTTTTTTTTTTGTATAAATAAAGAAAAAAAATTAACTAGTTAGTAGGATAGTCCAATTAAGCTGATAGACGGCAACACCCAGCCGTATAGTATAAAAGATGATGAATGACAAAGAGAATTAGAAATAAAAGTGCGAGAAGAGTAAAAGATAGAACTGGAGTGAAAGAGAAAAATAGAAAATAAGCCTGCCATTCATGGGAGAAAATCACTAGCAGATAGGAATAAAAAAAAATAAAAGAAAATCGTACTATGCAAATTCCCATACTAATTTCGCATTATAATGTTTAAGTAATACTGCTCTATATTGATGGTAAGGCCCTAGGTCTTCAGAAGATTTTCAGTAGTCTTCAGAAGCGTTAGCATTATTACTGAGCGGAGACTTTTTTAACCACTCACTCGTGGCAATTTTCCAACACAAAAATTGGCGCAACTGTCAACGTCAAATTTGACAGAATCGAGCATAGACTAAGCGATATTTTGCGATCACGATGCATAAAATATACCACAGAACCGAAATAATCAAACTTGTTCATACTAAAGTAGTCTGTAAATCTGTGAAAACACGGTACAAAGTCAAGTGTGTTTTTGTAGGTGCGGTCTCATGCGACCGCTTGGGGGCTGAGGGGTAATGCAACCTATGTGCCCAATAAAGATCTAATTTAAACTTTCCTTTGTTTCAGAATTGTGGAATGATTGAAACAATTAAACAGCACCGACCCCCCGATCGAATGTCCAGGTGCGCCACAAACTTTTTTAATATTGCCCAACTTTCATAAGTTCGGCGTCATTTTAATGGATCTACATACTTAATTTGTTTTTATAGCGAATGTTTACTACGGTCACTTGGAATATTTATCGTAACCATTCGGTTTTACTTAATGTCTAGTTCAATGCAAAATTTTCTTAGAAAAACTTACAATTCCTGTTGCTGTACCTACTAACAAAATTTTACTTCTTCTCTTTTGTCCTTGTTTGAACACCTTAATAAATTGAGTAACCTAAAAGAAATTTCTGTAATTAAAGTAACATATTAAATGATAATTGACCTTTATTCGTTTAAAAAAGGGTTTAAAATATATTACGCGGTTCTGGGGCGAAAAGTGAAAAGAATAAAATGTAAAATAAGATTTATTATGTGGGACGTAACTATATAAGTATAGTACGGCTCCTTGTCCTAACAAAAATCAATTTTACGGTCCCATTCGGAAAAAGCATCAAACTTGGCAGGAATGTTTTGAATGTTTACGGATTTCGGTTTCTCATACAAACTTGCCAGTTGAAATTTTCAAAAACCAATGAGCCAATTTTAATGAAAATTGACATGCTAAAGTAAAATACAGGGGCTAAATAGTTTGTTGATAACATTTTAAAAAAATATTTATTTAACTTAGTTATTGCGATTTTAAACATTCTATAGTGGACTTTAAATTGCAATATCTCAAATAAATAAACGTTTTTTAAAAATGTTTTTAACAAACTATTTAGTTTCCTGTATTTTACTTTAGCATGTAAAGTTTCACTAAAATTAGCTTATCGGTTATTAAAAATTTCGACTTTGAAGTTTGTATGGGAAACCGAAATGCAATAAAAAAATCTCTATAATATTGTCTTTGAATGTATGTTGATAGAATCATGGTTTACAAAATAAGCACATGTTAATTCAATGTTTTTTTCAAAATTGCAAACTTACTGTAGGTACTAATTATACCAGAATGGCCGCATCGTTAGACCGAAATCGTATGAAAAACATACGACCTTTTAATAAATTGTTATTGGTATAAGTACATTATTTCTTCCTTCTTAGTCGTTATACTCTTGGCAGAGTGGTCGTCACTTCAGCAATATAGTAACCCGCCTTACAACGCGTCGCCATTTTTCTCTGGCAGCCGCCTTCTTACTAGTGCACAGATACAAGCTGCTATCCATGGATGCTCTAACCTGGTCCGTCCATCTCATCGGCGAGCTACCGCGCGGTCGTGTGCCCTCAACTCTACCCTGTACTACAAGCCGCTCGATTGAGGCCACACCGCGCCGAGACACATGCCCAAAGAAAGACAGTATGCGAGCTTGGACAATAGAGCAGAGACGCCGCTTAATACCGAGTTCCTGTTGTAATAGAGACGTTCGTTCGAAATTCTGTTCATGATATTCCAAGCATCCGTCTGCAGCACCACATTTTGAGGGCGTCTATCTTCCTCCTCTCATTTTCCTGCACCTTCCATGTTTCGGCGGCGTAGAAGAATATGGGGAACACTAGTGATATGACGAGCCGGGTTTTCGTGGCTTTATTTATGTTGCGGTTTCTCCATATCTTTTTGAGCCTGTCAATGGCAGACCTATCAATCGACATACGCCGCTTAATTTCGTTTGCGCATCCGCCGTTATTAGTAATCAGCGCTCCTAGGTAAATTTATGATTGGACCACATCACAGTTCAATTTTGTGTAGCTTCTGGCGAGTTGTTATTCACACGGTCAACGATCATCATCTTTGTCTTGCTGCGGTTAACCCTCAGCCCAAACTCAAGGCTAACGCTCTCCATCTTGCACAGCAGATCTTCCATGTGGCGAACACTGGTGGTAAATAGGGTGGTATCATCCGCGTATCGCAAGTTTGAGATCTTTAAACCACCGACCGCAACTCCGTCCGTCCAATCCTCCAGAATTAATCGGAGTGAATCGGATTCACATCCGCATCGCATCCGAATCTTACATCGCTTCTGTGTATTTCGCGCCTAAGGGTTGGAAGAAAGAAGATAGTGTTTGGACTCCATTAGTGAGTACGATCAAAGAAACCTCAGCAACTGTAAAAAAGTTGACGAAGAGTTCCTGCCGCAGGTGCAATAAAGGGCGATGCCTATGTAGGAAGTCAGGGCTTCTGCAAGTGCGGGGGAGATACCTGCAATTTTCAATAAAATACCAAATTATAAATTAATAACTTTTACTGAACTTGACTGGTAGTTTTAATAAGTTGCTTGAATCCCGGTACTTAGGTACCTATACCAATAAATGCCAGATTCCGGGCTTCGGTAGGCACGCTAAACCATTGGTAAAACAAAACGTTTGATGGCTCATTAGCAAAAATAGCTTCAGTAGTTTTTACGCTTCGCTCAAATATCTTTACATAGATACATACATACATAGATGTCATAATCATTACCCTTCCTTTGCTTCGCTGTAGTGTAGTTGGGTAAAAAGATTTTTTTTTTTTGTGAAGTCATACGCGGTGACCAATACTCGGGAACCCATAGTTGTACCATAATGAATTAGGTGTCAAATTGTTGCTCAATGTATAAGGTATTTAACCTCTCTAGCCTATTTTATTATAACTCTTGTCATTTTTCTATAAATGGAGCAAGAAAGAAAAATAAACACTTTTTTAAATTTTATAATATGCTAATGGCCGTATTATAAAAGTTATCAATCCCATCACTATACATTTAGTATCGTTTTGTAGGTAATTTATCATCGATGATTCAGTCCTAAAGAAATAAACTCCTCAGTCCCACCATTTCTCAGCGTGTTTCTAATCTATATCGACATTTAAGCACATATATGTAAGCTACATCCCTCCCAAGTTTCATCATTTCTTCCGGATGGGACCGTATTACGAGTTAGGGAACCGGACTAGTAGAGCGTACGGAAGGCTTCCCCTACAAACCACTAGAAGCTGTTTACTATCTAGACGTATCATGTGGCACTAGCTAGATACGTAGCCTACGCTGAATTACGTCTAAATGTTTTGCTTTCTGCACTATTTTAATGATCATTTCTTAATTACTTACAATATTAGATAACATTTTGGTGGCCTAGTGGCAAAGCGCTAGGGCAAATATTCGGAGGACCTGAGTTCAATTCCCGGGCCGGGCAATCTGCGTTAGGTTGGTGTCGTCGTCGTGGATAATAAACCAATATCCATCAGAGTTGTAGCAATGACTTGATTTAAATGAGGGAGGCCTTTCCAACAGTAGCATATAAGTAATATACGATATACCTACTGTTTCAGTAAGTACTTGTAAAAATTTTGATTACTACAATTATTTCACATGAAACTCAAAAAACCGTGTCGCGTAACGGTGAAAGAATACTACCACCCCCTCTCTTCCCTTGGGTGTCGTAAAAGGCGACTAACAAATTAAAGGCTGCTCATACAACCAACAGCATGAGTGGTAGAGCCACGCTGCGTTGCAGCATGCGTTGGGCCGGCTCGCCCGGGGTGATACTACTCTCTCACGAATATCCGGCGTGAAATAATGGCACTTGGTGCTGTTGTGTTTCGTCCGGCAAGTGAGAGTTCCCTTCCCCCCCCCCCCCCCTCACAATTCCTGTTCCTTTCTTAAAGGTCGGCAACACATCTGCGAATCCTCTAGTTTTGCCACCCATGGGCGGCGGTGCGATTGCTCTCCATCAGGTGACCCGCCTGCTCGTTTGCCTCCTTCTTAATATAAAAAAGCATAGAGCGGCGATGGGTTCACCACCTGTCACGCTGAGCACATGTGCAGTCGCTATTTTGTGAAAAGTGGACTATAGCAAAGGACTGCTTTTGCGGTTCTCAATCCTAGTCTCTCACTAACCCTTCCGGGATAATAGTCCTGATTATATGTAAACTCAAAAAAATACACTTTTTGAACTTGTGCAATAAAGCTGCTGATGCAAGCAATCCTAGCCCTACTGTTGTCAGGTAAAACTATTGAAGGAAGATCGTGGCTATAAAAGGCTTCCCTAGAAAGGTAATATCAGGCGGGGCGCGCGCCGGTAGCTATAGAGAGACATTTGCATAAGATTTTTGCAATTTTATATCACACACAGAAAGGAATCAGCATTTTACGGCTCACTCTGTTCTGTTTACTACGCACATCCATGCACATGCCGACTATTATTTACTTATTCATTATATGCGCTGTTTGTAGATCACACTGTCATACGGTTTTAAGAGAAAACACTACGTCGAAGTGGCATGCAAAATTCGGGTCCATATTGGCTTACATGAAACTATTATTCCTATTTTTTGTTTTACTACAGATTTGTGTTCATAATTATCACTCTTCCTAATTTTTATCCTCATACTTTTTTTGTTCATAAACTTTTATTACTACTATCGGAACTCATTACAAACAGTTATCGTATTTTTTTTATTAATACTGTCATTACATAAAGAAGTTTGTACTCATAATCATTTTTTTCATAATTGTTTCCTTCTTAGCAGACAATTATCGGGGACAATTAAGGGTCGGGAGCCTGCGGCCCCTCTCCTTTATTTGTCAAAAGTCTAACCTAACCTAACCTAACCGACAGAACTATAGTTTTGCATACTTAACGACCCCCCCCCCCCCCCAAGTGAGGGTGCGCAAGCAAGCACGCAGTATGCAAGCAAACATGCAGCATGCAAGCAAGCATATAGCATTTATTAAAATTACAAAGTCAAAAGTCTAACCTAACCTAACCAACAGAACTATAGTTTTGCATACTTAACGAGAAACAGAAAAAGAAACAAAACATATAATATCGGTTATAGAAAGAGATTTTCTATGTCTGTATGTTTGATATTTTTTTTACCAGCCACTTAATAGGTCAATGATCAAAGACCGCCGGCTGTCGCGAAACAATTGATTTTCAATTGGGTGTGGTTTTACGGTGCTCGAAGGTTTCATTATTCTGAAGACGCCTTAAAACGGAGTGATTTCACAAAATTTTAAAGGCTCCTGGCTATTAAATAAATGACTTAATGCAAAAAAAATCAAACATACAGCCATAAAAAATGTCTTTCTTTAACCGATGCTGAAAAAGTAATAAAAATTGGTCCAGTTCTGAAGGAGGAAACAGGGGACTACAAAACGTCGGTTTTCTGTGTTTTGTATGAGAATTTTGCATGTCACGTCAACGTAGTGTTCCCTCTTAAACCCCTCAGGCCCCAAGCGGTCGCATGAGACCGCACCTACAAAAACACACTTGACTTTGTACCGTGTTTTCATAGACTTACTTTATAGTATGAACAAGTTTGATTATTTCGGTTCTGTGGTACATCTTATGCATCGTGATCGCAAAATAACGCATAGTCTATGCTCGATTCTGTCAAATTTGACGTTGACAGTTGCGCCAATTATTTTGTCAGAAAATTTCCAAGACTGAAGGAATGGATGACATCTTACGGCACTCTCAACCATAGTTACCATTAGTATTAGGTTTGCGTTTAGGTTTGCTTTCCTTAGGTTTTTACCTTTGAACACTTTTTTTTTGTGATCAAAGGTTTTTACACTTAAATCGCCCAAAGACAAATGATGTAAATCTAATATAGATGAAATAAACATTTCCAGAACCTCTTTTGGCATGTACTAGTAAGAAATTAAGTTACTTAGGAACTATGAAAGTTGATCTACTGATCGATCTACCTGATCGATTTCTACTGAATCCAATCTGTCGAAAAAAAGGCAGGAAAACAAATGGATTTTTTTTATCTACCTACACCGAATTGGTTTGCAACAATAAAATATTTACCATCGATCCATTTTTTTAAAATAGCTCACTTATTTATGTTAATAGATCTCTGCACAACAGGCGTTAGTATTTTGAACTTGCCAATTTTAAACTTTATTCCAACTTCCAACCAACAGCTATTATAATTTAGCTATTGCAAACTCTGAATACAGTATTAATTTGAAATTGTAAATTACAGTGGAACTTGGCAATTTAAATATTCGGCGTAAATACTTTTCGACAAGCGTATGCCCGAATATGATTTTAATTAGTTACGAAATTTCAGCTAATAACAAATTAAAGACTTGTATACAGAGATAGTATAAATTTATAGCCGTTAAAATAACGGTTGTGTAGAATAACGAAAGTAGTAAACAGCAGTTGTGTGGAATCCATATTGTATGGGAATCACGAATAGGAAGGATCGCGTTTGTGTAATCGGTCGCATAATTGTATATAATACAAGCGGCCGCTCGTGGTTTCACCCGCGTGGTTCCCTTTCCCGTGGAAATATCGAGATAAAAAGTGTCCTATGTGTTAATCCAGGTTGTAAACAATCTGTATGCTGAATTTCATCCAAATCCATTCAGTAGTTTTTACGTGAAAGAGTAACAAACATCCATCCATACGTTCCCGTAAGAATATCGGGATAAAAAGTATCCTATGTGTTAATCCAGGTTATAAACTATCTGTATGCCGAATTTCATCCAAATCCATTCAGTAGTTTTTACGTAAAAGAGTAACAAATATCCATACATTCTTACAAACTTTCGCGTTTATAATATTAGTAGGACCTCTAACTCTAAGCTGTGTGTGTAGTGGCGGCTGTACCTATCACGCTGAGCACATGTGCAGTTGTTATGGGTGGGACGTGGACTGTGGCAGGCTGCTTTTGCGATCCTCATTGCCTATAGGCTATCGGCATAACAGTTGTGAGTGTATATGGATGTACATATAATATCTCTATCTCTATCTGAGCTTGGAGAAATCAACGTTGTGCCATAAATATCATGTCGGCAACTACAACGACAGTACCCCATACCCCTACTATATGAAAACATAACACACATTTTTTTTTTATGTGGAGTGGAATTGGTATTTTGGTATATCGGTAATTTATGTTCTGATGACCTCTGTGGTCGAGTGGATAGTACGCCGGGTCTGGCGTCGCGCCATCTTTGAGGTCCCTGGTTCAATTTCCCGGTCGGGTCAATTTAGGGAAAGATGTTTTTCTAAATTGATTTCGGGTATGGTGTTTTTTCTATGTTTATGATTTATCCGTTATCTTACCATATTAACGAGTTTCAAAAAAAGCTTATCTTGGTTTAGATAATTGGTTTGAGCGTAAGCAAATTTTATTTTTTTGTTTATTTATTATTATGTTTACTTATTAATTTATTATGTTTACTTATTATTTATTAATATAATAAATATCACTTATTAAACCATTTTATAAATTT
The DNA here is from genome assembly GCA_963921215.1 of Scoparia ambigualis. Classification (NCBI taxonomy): domain Eukaryota; kingdom Metazoa; phylum Arthropoda; class Insecta; order Lepidoptera; family Crambidae; genus Scoparia; species Scoparia ambigualis. Next base: position 14,384,029 of record OY992505.1, read on the forward strand.
TTATTTTCTTTAATTTAAAAAACATTTTCTAATCTAAATATTTACGAAAAATTCATTTTTTTTTTCATTTTCTAATTTTATTATGGTTATGTTATATATTTATATCAAAAATAAAAATTACACATGAAAAAAGACTGGAACCTCGTATAGTTTTCGAACGCCCTTTTACGATACGTTCGACTGCTGTCATCTGAGTTACCGAGGCGTTGTTGGAGTCCCTGTCGAATTTTGCAAGTGCTTGTTAGACAAGTAGATATGAATTTATTAAAAACAAAAGCTGTTCTATACATTTAAGTTACTTAAATAGTATTTGCAGTTTTAAAATAAAGAAATAAACTTTCCTATACTCACACCAATTATCTAGCCCAAGAGAAGCTTCGTTATGAAACTCGTTAAATGGTTACTAGACAACGGATAAACATACATAAAATATTTAAACATACTTTATAATAGAAAACACCCTGACCCGAGACAATTTAGAAAACAATAATTTCTAAATTGACCCGACCGGGTATCGAACCCAGGACCTCAGAGATGGTGACACCATGAAAACCGGTGTACAAACCACTCGACCAAGGAGGTCGTCAAATGGTCGTCGAGTTTTGTATAGAACATCTGGAGATTCTTGGGGTAGGCCTTTGTCCAACAGTGGACGTCCTGCGGCTGAATATCTGTTTTTTTCGCTAGAGCCCATACAAATGGCCCATGCAGTAACGGAAATTGTATACCTATTTATCAAACACCTTATACTATAACAACCAATCTAATAAAAGCAACCCGGAACGGAACGTTTCTTTTTGTTACGAATTTCGTTCGCGCGGACTCATAGCAGCAGACATAATTTTAGTATCGCGTGCGCCACCGAATTATCACTAGGTCTTTACGCGATATTACATACCGAAATGAAAGCCTGCGACTAACACCGCTTGTAATCCACTTAAAACTCCATATTGCCCTACATGTACCTACGTATCCGACAACTTCCACACGCGAGCTCCGCGAACGAAATTAATTTTCGACTCGCAAATCTGTTTTATGTTGTTGTTTCGGTTGGGCAACAAATATTTTAAGCATCGCACGCTAGTAGCAAATACGAGCCGCGAAAAATATACGGAACTCACTTTTAATTACGGGTTCAGGTAAATAATACCGTTAACGGCAGCGTTGAAGTGAACATTGAAATAAATGGTAAGTAGGTATAACAGTAAAGATTATGACGAAGTTTGTAAAGTTGATAACTTCTCGTGTGTCATTGTTTTCTTTATTTGATTTTTAAGTAAACACACACACAATTAAATTACTTGAATATACATTTACTTGTACATACATACATGGATTTTCACGCAAAAAGGCAGCGATACTAATTTGCGAGCCATTTTTTTACATCAATTAGTAGTTGATAGTGACTGACACTATACTTCTTTATCTATTCCGTGGACACACCGCCATTTATCTGGAGGCTCAGATGTGTTTTGTGTCTAAAGGGTCACCCTCTCTAAATTTTACTCTTTTTATTATTTTTAGATTCTTTACTAATTAGTAATGTTTATTATCATTACATATTAAGTAAGTATATAATATACTTAAAAAATCCAACCAATCATTCAGCCTCAAAAACAAGGCATAGCCTGAATTATGGTGACTGAATAACGGTTAAACATACATAATTATACCATTTTGTAATACTTATATAGTAATAACAGTAAAATCTATCGGATTCTAATTTAAAAAAAACATTGCTTAGAAGGTAGACATTGATTGGTTCAGTGAATGGTTAACTTATTCTTTGTAATCTTTAGGTACATCTATCTATTCGGCGATATTCGATTATTTAAGTAATACCAACGGAATTTAAAAAATTTAATTGGGACAGCTCATTTTAATCATTTCAATTATTTATAGCACCACAGTGTAGCTGTACTTCCACCTAACTGACTAATAATGTTATTATGCAACTAGCCCGGCTAAGTCGTTTACTTCGTCCAGATCGGATCGAAGGCTCCAATAAATCCCGCTCCATTGTCTACCTATCGCAGTTGATGTCGCAATTTAGACGCTGCAGCGCAGCGCTCTTGACGTGAAATATTCTCCAGTGGCCATCCATCAACCGCTTCGTAAATAGCTCGTTGATTAAATTGTTAAATGCTGCCTTTATCCAGAAAGCGTGAAAATATGTCACGATTATTTATTATCCAGCAATGAGTAAGCAACTGTAAACTGATACCTACAATATTCCAAGGACTAACGACAGTATTACACGCTTCTTAGGTGCATGCCACCGTTCGAAGTTTATGCCGAAATTGTTTTAATAACTGCGTGATAGTAAGTATGACGTGACAGAATCTATCGCAACAAATCATGAAGTCAATCGGTAACCTTTTAACGTTCGACTGTAAAATGTTTTGAAATAACTAAAAGTGGATAATGCGTTGAGTTGTCTATGGCATAATATATTTTTTCACTTAACATAATCATTAGATGTTATTGTGGTACTATTCACATAATAATAAAGCCGGTCTTCGAGATAACGACACAAATATTTTCACTGTAAGTTTAATAAATCTCGTCAATAAAACAATTTTTTGCTATAAGGCAAAAAGAGTTTTATTAGATATTTTACTGTCCGTTAATAACGTTTTCAGATTTGACGTAGGTAAGCACACAATTCCTTATTCAAATCAAACTTAACATCGCAGAACATGTATACAATTAGTGTTACGTTCCTGCGGTATGCAGTGACGAGGTCGACAGATATACGAGTAATATAGTGGTTCATCTGTCTAATAAATAAGGGTCCTAACCCGTATTTAGTGGATGTAAGGATGCGGAAAAGGCCTGGCCGTCGCGACGACGTTAATGGATGGTTTGTTTTTTGCAGGCGTTCGGCGTGAGATGGCACGCGCGGGCATGCTGCACAGGGCCGGAAAAAATGGAGCTGAGTGAGTACTCACACTATAAATAGTTTAGCTAAGGTACTGCGCAAACGTAGCTACAGTTATTATTGCCGACACGGGACACCATACAGAAACGCGGTTGCAGTGTCCGGTAGCGGTAACAGAACGCACTGCAAATCGCGATTCGGTGTCTACGTTTGCGTAGCGCCTAATCGTTTAATTTCAGCATTTTCAGCGCGTGTAGCGACCGCATACATCATTCTAGGCAATTAGTGAGTTTGGGTACGCAATTTTATGAAAGCGATATGTGTTTTGTGACTTGTGGAAGCGAAGTGATTCAACTTGTAAAGGTTATTTGTAACCATGTTACCTCTTTCGGGAATATTTAACGTGTTGATGATAAATATGATTTCAATAACGAAACATCTTTTTTTCTTATCTTATCTTATCTTAACAGGCTTTCTTATTTAGTAGAAAACGAACAGTATCAAAAGTAATAAACCAAATAGAAATGAATAAAAAATACTATTAAAGATAATTATGATCTCAGAATTATAAAGTATTTGTTAATTCTATAGTAAATCAGGAGTACCTACGTACAGTAGGTACCTGGTTAATTTTTGCTACATTTTTAAAGTAACAGTAATTAATTTTGGTCAGCCTAACAAAGATGAAGAGTTGTTGAAATAGTTGACAATAGTCTTTAAAAAAAGTTAAGGGATTGTCTCCCCAGACATAGTATATTGTCAAAGAAGCAAAATTATAGCTATAAAACATAATGGCAACAACGGCTTTATAGAAATGACACACTTATAAATTAATGTAACATGGCGACGAATAACTGAGATAAGAAATGGCCTGACATATCTCGCGAAATTGTCGACCTTCATCCGTCCGGCTCTCCTGCCATACATGATTTAGCACTTAGTCTAATAGACGATAACACATTCTCAGGTTTGTCTTGTGAGGGCGCCTCGTTATTCCTCTGTTGGCCCTCTTAAATGGCTCAACATTGACATAGTAGTAAAACTTTACACACCTGTTTATGTTATTACAATATAATCCTAGGGTGACACGAGTCTTCCACGCCGTTTATTATGGCGTCCACGTAAATAGACGATTATTTTTAGTAGCGGAGCTGAGGTACTTTCGTCATTGCTACTGCTTTTATAGAAATGTTAACCACCGTTCATGCGAAGAGAACACCTTGTCCCTTTGCGTTAAGTATCATTTTTAAACAGCGATAAATAATTAAGACATTCTGCGACTGTTTGCCCGACCGGGCGCAGGTGCAGCCCTGATGGAGCAATTACTTATTTTAATATTTTTACATCCGTCCCCAACGTATCCATCTCGTTTTCTTATGTCTTGTGATAAAATGGCTGTTATTAAATAGCAATCACAATAAAGTCACAAAAACGATTTGTCAGATGAAGCGATGAAACGTGAAACTGGGGTTTCTTAGAATAAGTATTAAAAATATTTTATCACTGACAATTCAGTTACGTTTGCGGTATATGTTTACCGCATTAAAGCAATTTACCATTGCGTGATAGATATAATGTTAAAATGTAAGGATAACATGAACTGGCTCTTATAGTTTTCATACTTACGTATGATAGTAGTATAATTTATTGTAGTTATATTTAAATGTAGACATCTTATATGTTAATCGCTATTGTGTTTTAATGTAGAAAAAATACCCACAGTTGTTAGTGCATCTTCTTCTTCCTCTTATTCAGTGCACCCCATTCCCCATTTTTTTACCTACTATGAACCATATAGGTATATGAACCAAACCAAAACGAAAGTTTGTTACCGTTATTCTATCTATCTATTAAAAACGAATAAGCGATATCGTTTAAACTAAAGTACCTGAGGTATATATTACAAAGGATCCCACCAGCGAAAGACAAAGTTGGTTAGTAGCACCGTGTGGGGCAGAGCCGTGCGCCATCCATCTTGTTTGGGCAAGTTCGAGACGCCCCCGGCGCGCCGGCCTTACTGCGGCTACCATTCATTAGGGATTTTAGTGTTGCCAATTTGCGACACTCAGACGGCAGCCTTTTGTTATGCGCCAACTAAATCGTAGAATTTCGAAATATTGTCTCATCATCTCCATATTGTAGTTTGTAGTGCGAACAAACTCGACACTCTTAATGGTGTGAAATAATTGGTAACAGTACACTAATGAAATTCTATAAGCGAGTCCGTCCAATTCTGCATTATTGCGCTCCAGTGACTGTCCGAATATTAGAATTTGCCGAGTTGGACCGCTCCCGGTTAAGTTACTTACCTCCAGTTTGAGTGCAACTTTACCATTGTCGGGGCTCGTGCCGATGGTGCCGGGCCCCCGCGACCCCTTGACCCCCGCCCCGCGCCGCATTTCTCACCTCACCTCGCACTCAACCGCCTAGACTAACTTTAAATTGTTAGCTGCAACTTCTCTTTCCACTCGAGTGAACTTTATTTGTTCATTGCATACCGTTTCCAACTTCTGATGACAGTTTTCTGGAATACAATTTAAATATTTCATTAAGATTCCGATCGCGCCCGGACGCTCCTGAACAAAATAAACATTCGTAGTTTGGCCAATATAAAACTGCGGAGTATCGGAGTATCGGTTCGAATCGTCGCGTCATAATCAAAAGTGAATGATCAGGGGACTGTTGTCATTTTAATATAAAAAGAAGGTAGTTGGAGGCAGCGTTATACGGCAGCGTGTTACTAAGGCGGGCGACGCGCGTGAACAGCCTCCAGGGAATACGATATTTGATTTCATCTCCGTCGGTGATCCGTCACGCGCAAACCCTCCTTCTTCACGTGCCTCGCGATAATACGTCACTGGAACACGAATACTACCAAAGAAAATATATATTCACAAGTTTCGGTAGGATCTTTTAGTACAATATTCAGCAAGCCATCAATCCGCTGCAGTATATTGTCGGGCAGTATTATTTACGGTCGAGGGCGTCCGTCGTAAATCAGTATCTTGCTTTTATACGGTAAGGAAATAGCTCATAACTTTGATTAGCCTCTTCGGGCCACAAGGTCGTACCTTCGCTAACTGTTCGATTGTAGGTCAATGTAGAGCGCTACAATGCATTGGTAGAACGCATAAACGCATATCACTATTAATGTATTGTGCTTATTACCTACTTGCACAAAGAGAACAATGTGAACCTCTTGCAATACAATTCAATATCTGATCGTGCATTGCAGAGACAAGGCTCTATTAATAGATCTATGTCCATGTGTACAGTTAAGTACTGTTTCTGATATTATTGTAAACACAAATTTATTGTATTTTGAGAATAAAGGAAGGAGAATAAATAACGGCCTAACTAAAAATGTTTAACAATAATTTTCAAAGCAGAATTTCTTTCATCGCCATTAAGATACTCTCCAGATAAGACTTCGGTACCGATATTCTGTTAGATAAAACGTAACATTATATCGATGTTTCTTGATAAACTGGCATTTCAAACAGGGATATTTTACTGCGGAACATTTAAATGGCAGTTATAAGCAGCCACTGGATCGGATCATCATCGTACGGAATGCCAATTTCCTTCGACGAATCCTGTAATCTTATGACAATAAGGCCTTAGAATTCGGTCCGATTAGAAACGTATCTACAATAGGCGTATAGAGATCTCTGAATACATAAATTGACGTATATTATTGATGCTTCATTTCACGACCATGTAAATATCCTGCTCAATGTTGCTAATTTTACTTCCGCCACGCGCTGTAAAGCTGGCTATTACGAAAATAGCATGTTCACCTAATTACGATAATTAGCTTTCCAATACTAAAATTGGCAGAATTTAAAGGAGGCCTTCATTCAGAAGATTGAACAAGGCTGAGAACAAGAAGAAGAGAATAAAATTAGGTTGACCCTTAGCTGATAGCTGTCATAGATTATCGTAAATTTTTTTGTAATATAAAATATTGTGAGTGTTATTTGCTAGCCGACTGGACGGACGGTATGATATATTTCGTTCTATTTATAGAATAGAATAAATAGAATAGAAAAATGTTTATGTGATACAAAAAAAACAATACACAACAAAATACCCAAACTAACATTATAACACATTTTGTATCAAAAAGGTCTCCGCTCAGACACTTTTTTTATTTTTTATTTTTATTCTTCAACGGGTAAGCGCTTGGCCTTCATCTCACCTGATGGTTAGTGACGAGAAGGTCCAAGGGGGAAGCGCGCTTCACCCGGAATCCTCAATCACTGAGGAACTGGCTATCTTATATCAAACTGTACGGAACACAACAATGCTATAAACATCGTTGTTATGGCGACAGTCTTAGATAAGATGGTGGTAGCTAGCCAGGCGGACCACCTACCAAACCGAGCACACTAAGATGTGCCCCCTGCTGGGAATCGAACCCGGGACCTCTGGGTCTGAAACCGGTAGCTTAGCCACTAGACCACAGAGGCGATTAATTGGTTTTCTGCGGATGCCTATATTGCCTATATTTGTCTATATTTCGTGATTAGTTTCCAAAACTATGCATAATTTGGAAGAGGTCTCATTATAGATTACTTTTGCCCGTTCAGATGCGGGTCAGTGTCCCGTGAAAGTTATTGCCTGGTCCGCGAACCGGGTCGCATCAAAGCAGACCCGTGAGCACTCTTGGAAACCATGTGTTTGTTTCATCTTTTAACTCAGCCTGCCGTCATCGCTACACGTTGTTATTACGGCTACAGGCTTAAGGCTAATTTAGATGTGTGATAATAGAATATTATTTTATTTTTTAATAGCATTATATTTTTTATTTTGTTTTTTTGGTTTTAATTTAAGAAAACTGTTTACGTCATTGATAGCAGCATATGGATTGGCAGAAATACCCGTTCTTTGTAAATTTTTTTAGAAAATAGTAGCCATCTTATACTACTCACAGTCCTACAATCTTACTTTAAGGGAGTTTAAACATTATTTTTTTTTTAAGTGGGTAAGTATACTTATTTTATATATTTTACAAACAGTATAACGTAGAGATTTTCCCAAGTGATATGACTTCACTGTAATTACAATTGTTCAAATACAATGTTCTAATCGTCCACCCAATAAGAAATTAAAGTCTTCGTTGAAAAACATTTTCTGTAACACGGCGCAATCATTTAAACAATAATTAATTTCCTTCGCCTAAAAAAAGCCATAATAAGTGGTCGTAATTATTCACTCTTAAACATAATGGTTCCAGTCATTATGATGCTTAAATTCGTTGAAAATATTTCGTTGTGCGCTCAAAATACACTCCAATATCTGTCAAATGTCCGGTATTTGTCATTTTAAATGAACCAAAGGGAGGAAAAAATGTTTGAAATGAAAAACTTCACTTCACCTCTTCGGTATGAAGTGTTTAATCTCATACATTTTAATATGTCTCACATTTATGTATGTATGTATGTAGTATGTATGTATGTAGGTTTATACATACATAATAATCATGACTATTATCCCCGAAGGGTTAGTCAGAGACTAGGCAATGAGGACAGCAAAAGCAATCCTCTACCATAGTCCACTTTTCATCAAATAGCGACTACACATGTGCTTAGCGTGACAGGTGGTGAGCCCATCGGCGCTCTAAGCTGTTGGATGCATGTGCAGTCTTTAGTCCGTTAGTCGCCATTTACGACACCCAAGAGAAGAGAGGGGGTGGTAGGTATTCTTACACCGCTAGGCGTCACGGTTAGGTTTCTTTCTGTAGTTTCTGTAGGTTTGCTGTTAGGCTGTAGGTCTCTGTAGGTTTGTACCTATGTATTATAATATAACATTGAATACTAAAGTAGTATCTTTTGATCTCACAGTGGCGATGGGACTAGTCTCATAATATGAATAGTTGAATCCCACTACAGAAATAAGATAAAAGTACTCAATTGTATCAATCGATTAAGTTAAAAAGTATAGTAGTTGTTTTTGTTTTTAAGTAAACATTAAGTACTTACAAAATACATCACTTCACTTAGCAAATGATGGTCATCTAAGTGGAGTCGTGCGGCTTTCACACGTTACTTTACACTATTACGTAAAGTAATAGTATGTACTATGGTGTTTTTTTAAAATAAAGATATCAACGGTATTAAACTAACACTATTACGTAGGTATTACAGTTAGGTACTTTTGTCTTTTTTATTAAAGATATCGGCAAACATAAAACGGCAGCACGAGCAGGCGCAGAAAGAGCTTGACAATTTTGTCAAAGATATGAAAGGAAATAAGTGATAGAAGGTAAGGGAAACCTTTGCTCTGCAGTAGGGCTTTAAGGGCTTATAATAAACAATAAAAAAGATAGCTCATGCTCCGTAATATTAAATAAAAGTGGTAGGTTTTACCTCCGCTTCAATAGTCAAGTCAAACGTGCCTTTGGGGATAGAATTGAACCACGATTTGCATCGCATTCTACTCGAGCTGATCCCCAATCGTTGGCTGACGGTTTCAGAAAAAAAAACGGATTCTTAGAATACTTAAAATAAAAGAAGATTGTTATAAAATGACAACATTAAATTTCAATAAAAAAAGTATAACATCTACTCATCCCTTGCCGCTGGTGTCGTAAGTTACTTTTATAAGAGACTTCGTAAGATGTTTAATTTTTAATGCTACTGGATGGAGCGGCCACATCCGTTTAAGAGGGTTTACGCATTTTGGTTTCCCATACAAATTTCCAAGTCGAAATTTTTTAAAACCAATGAGCCAATTTTATTTAAACTTTGCATGCTAAAGCCAAGTACAGGGATCTAAATAGTTTGTTAAAAACATTTTTTAAAAAGGTTTATTTAGCTCAGTTATTGCGGTTTAAAGCCCACTATAGAAAGTTCAAAATCGCATTAACTCAGTTATTTAAACGTTTTTTAAAAATGTTTTTAACAAACTATTTAGATCTCTGTATGTTACTTTAGCATGCAAAGTTTAATTGAAATTGGCTTAATGGTTTTTAAAAATTTCGACTTGGAAGTTTGTATGCAAACCAAAATGCGTAAACCCTCTTAAACGGATGTGGCCGCTCCATCCAGTATAGCATTAAAAATTAAACATCTTACGAAGTCTCTTATAAAAGTATCTTACGACACCAGCGGCAAGGGATGAGTGGATGTTATACTTTTTTTAATTGAAATTTAATGATGTCATTTTATAACAATCTTCTTTTATTTTATATATACATACATACTTACATAAATTACGACTATTATCCTGGAAGGGTAAGTCAGAGACCAGGCAAAGAGGAGCAGCACAAGCAAGCCTCTACCATAGTCCACTTTTTACTAAATATCGACTGCACATGTGCTCAGCGTGACAGGTGGTGAGCCCTTCGCCGCTAGTCGCCTTTTACGACACCCTAGGGAAGAGAGGGGGTGGTAGTATTCTTTCATCACTATGCGACACAGTTAATTGCAAACAAGAACTTCTTCTACTTTTATTGCACACAAGAATTCAGAATACAATTTGATATAGCATTAAAATTAATTTGAATCGCTTTTCATCGTGCGTGATAAACTCATAAAAGGGGATTAATCAAATCGACATATGAAATAATTTTAATATTTAGAAATAGAATAGAAATCATTCAAAATGTATACGTATCGGCCAACCCGCTTTTTATATTTCAACCATAACTCAAAGCATCATCCACTCTACTTTATTTTTTATTATAATTATAATGCGAAACATTACTTCATACGAAATTGTGTCATACGAAATGCTACTTTATTCCTATTTATATACAATTTATTACACACATAACGAAAGGGCCAGGAAATGCAAATTCCGTCGAGTCACCCGGAAAGCAATTACGACGTCCAGGGGACGCCTCTGGAGGCTCTGATAGCCTTGCTGCTTCATAAATCTGCGAGAAATAGATCAACCAAGAAATGGGTAAGGTGGCCACTAATATGAATATACTAATGACGTTAGGCCGGGCTGTTCGTAGGATCGAGTTTAGGTAATTAAGTATAGTATAAAGCGTCTAAGTTAGTTACTCTTAATACTGTGGTCTTAGTAATATTTGACAAGGAGGTAAAAAATCTTAACGATGACAGTGTCCACTGATGTTTTTTTTGTTTAGAAATCGTAAGCTAAAGTCAAAACGGTTTCTAAATTGGCTCTCTTTTAAATTGTGTAAAGAATTCGAGATACTGAATTAGTTTAAACTGCACTTCACGTAGTAAACTCTGGATAAACGCTTTGGACAACAAATACAGGTTCTTGTATAATAGTATTATACTATTAGTAGTAGTATTTGACGCTTTTCCAGCTTACTTTCCATCTTTTATTAAAATGAAATATGAGAATACTCGTAGCACATTAAATACAATTTAAAAGGCTAGACCAACCTAGGCTACAACAGAAAACACATAAAATTTATATTTGAGTCGGGCCAAAAAAATAACGTTTACATAAATAGGTACGTACCATGGCTATCCATTCAACATAGGGTAATGATGCGATCACACATTGGTACATAATTGGAAAACGAGCGAGAAATCTGTAATCGGATGGAAACAGCGTTCCCAAACGGGTTCAATCCCAGCAATGGGCCGACTGATTTCCGATGTCTGATGGCAATTCTCGCAATCAATTTACCAGTATTTCTACAGCACGCCGGGTACAGTTAACTGAACCTTTATGCATGGGTAACTTTCAATTTATATTTATTTGAACATATTTTCGATTTTGTATTTCATCTTTTATTTATTTACTTTTCTATCCAAGTCTGAGGTGTTATTCTTCATTCGAGTTTTTGGAAAGGATCACGATAACACAACTGGTTACGGTCCTGTACGTTAAGCAATTTTAGTAATGGTTGGTCTCCGGATGAGCGACCAAATTACAATGTCTCAAGTTCCACAGCTGTGTAGTGGCGACTCATTAAAAAAAATTTTGTTTACGTTCACACCAATTATCAAAGCGAGGTCGTCTTATCTATAAAATAATCTATCTATTAAAAAATACTACCAACCCTTCTCTTCCCTTGGGTGCCATAAAAATCAACTAACGGACTGCACATAGGTACTAATGGCGGACTCCGTCACTTTACCAGTCTAAAAGTCAAAATCCCTTGCACACCGCGTCGTCTATTTGGTACTGGCACGTACCCGGGCGGTCGGTGCACTTCATATGAAAATCGCTGCAAAGTGGTAAAGCGACGGTGACCCCGACCGTACATCCAACAGCATTGAGCGGTGATGGGCTATCACCCATCACGCTGAGCACATGTGCAGTTGTTATTTGGTGAAAGGTGTGGCAGTGAACTGCTCTTGCGGTCATCATTGTTAGTCCCTGACTAACCCTTCGGGGATAATAGCCGAGAGTTTTATGTATGTACTAGTTGCCCGCCCGCGACTTCGTCCGCGTGAACCCCTGTCCCGGTATACCGCGACGAATTTCCAAACAAATTGTAGCCTATGTGTTATTCTGATATATAAGCTATATTATTGTAAAGTTTTATCAAAATCCATTCAGTAGTTTTTACGTGAAAGAGTAACAAACATCCATCCATACTTACAAACATTCGCGTTTATAATATTAGTAGGATATCTCAAGTTCCTCAATGCGTCGGAAGACACGTAGTTGATGACATGAGATTGCAGGAGATTCTTCAATCTCTCTTAGATACTCGCATATACAGTCATCATAGTAACTGATAACGAAGTCGTTATGAGTCACTATGATGACTTTACATGCGGTGTGCCGCATTAGGTCAATTAGTTGGTTATGTCAAGATCTCCTTTGTTTTATTGTTGGTAAGAATGTTCAATTGAGCCCAGCAGTGGAACGCTTATAGCCTTGACTTGATTATGTTTATTATGAGCTCCCGTCAAATAAAAACGTTAGAGACTGTAAAAGTTCCCTGACTTTGGTAGAGTTAACAATATAGCAACGAGCTTTCTCATGCTAATAGGAACACTTGCAGTACCTGAAAATGCTAATTAAGTAGGTATTTCAATTTCATGATAGGTTAAATTAAATTAAATTATACGTTAGGTAAATTTTTACAGTCTCTAACGTTTTTTTAAGTCTTAAAGGTAATAATAAATCTTAATTGCAATAAACACCGATTTGAGTTTGAATAATGACAGATAATTTATTTTCAACATCAACCAAAATATCTTATCTATTCACTTCCCGATTTATATATAGGTACCACTACACTATCTCACGATTTTTTTGTTGTGTATTATTCGTTTTATTACAGATTTTCCATGCACACTGATTGTAAATAAATATTTGAACTGCAGATCAGTACCTTAGGTTTACTAAAACCTGTAACTTCTTTAATTGCATCTTGTTTTGTGTCTTAATAAATACAATATATTTAAAGATGTATTTGACAAAGTTCATAAAAAATATATAGTACCTAAATGATGATCTATCTAATTTGCCGGTATAACCTAATGCACTTCAAAGTTACTGACGGAAGTTTACGAAGCTCCGTATACGCTTCGCCTCGAGAATTTAACTAGATACCGACATTTTATAGACCTCATTACTGGAGATCGATCAAGGAGAGATTTTATATGTTTGGTACTTATGTTGTAAATGCATTTTTTTAACGGCTGCCAGTATAACAGCTCCCTGGTTTACGCGAGTTTTCACATCATACATTTTTTTGTTATCTTGCTTTTAAAATATGACGCAGTTTTATCTATGTACTTACCTATGTTTTATTAAAAATATGTCAGATCATTACGAGATATTTAAACGGGGTTTATCGCTAACTACTTATAGTAACAATTTAAAAGTGTTTATATATGAAATGGAATATAAAACACCTTGGTATGTTAGCAAATAATAATATACGAAATGTTATTTACCATTGTGAAGCATAGGTAAGTAATGACTTAATTATTTTATATCAAATATATTATAATACAAAAAAAAATATTAACAGTCTAATGGAATAAATATAAATACAATAAAATGTAAAACTGCCTACTTTAACATTTTTATACGAAACTGATATAAAAATATAAAAGCGACTGCATCAGGTGGGACTCGCACCCACAACTTTTCCCATCCGGGGGACTGCTGTTCAAGAGCACGACATTTTTATTGCCATTCCTTTTTACGTACAGAAATCAGATAAAGTCTCAAGTTGCAGCGATATAGCATGTTTATATTGTGTGCTCGCGTTCGCCATTGATAGGCACTTTTGTAAGGTTGCAAAAGTAAAAAATAAGGAAATTTCTGTTTACGCCGAGAGGAAAAGGGCAATAAAAATCTAAATATTCTCTGGCAGCGAGGGGTTGGTCAATTTGCTTAGGGTCTGAGATGTTGCCTCTCTTCAGGGTGATGTCGTGCCTCTTTTATTCTCTTTTTATATGTCTTTAATGTTTGCACACACGTTAAGGCGCATCTCCGATTTGTATTTGCATACGCTTCAGCTTTGGGGAAAATATCCTTTTAAGTATACTTTGAAGGGAGATTTGCACCCGAAACTCTCTAATCACGATTATGTTTATGAGACCATTCACCATTCTGCTTCTTTTTACTTCGAACATAAATATAAGCAACGACATAAATATAAGGTTTTTTATAATCCTAATAAAAACATAGGTCAAAAGCGTTGGAAATTTTCGACAGGTCTAACCTAGTGGCGGAGTGACCAACGCAGCCGCCCGGCATGCGGAGAACGTGGGTTTGATTCCCAATTATGTAGTAATTTTTTTTATGAAATAAGTATAATTAATTACGCTGGCTAATAGCGTATTACACATTCAACTTGTACACTTTCTACAAAACCGTTGGTAATAATGAGCTTAGGTCCAAATTCGGAAATTAATTTGTATCCAGAAATAGCTTCTACCCAGATAATCTTCGTGCTCACTTCATCAATCTCAATACGTCAAAGGTACATCGGTCGCGCTATCGTCGCATCAATGAAAATATATAAGTAATGCTGCGGTAAATATGCGCGTCATAGTGTCCCCCCCACCCCACCTCTCTTGTCAATTTCCATAATGGCGAGACGGGCTCTGCTGACCAGCTGTTATCCACCTACATAAGCCTCGATAAGCCACACCACCGTGGTAAACCTCCGGTAACAATAGCGGAATCTATTGTTTCCAAATGTATATTGTTAGTTAACTGAATTATTCATTTTGTACACTCATTAGTCCACGTTGAGCGTATTGGATAATTAATTTGAAGTAGATTTTGTACACCGAATTTCCGATAAACGTCGGTATTAAAACATTTTATCGATGTAGGTAGGTATTATATTAAAACTCAATTTCAGTTCAGATTACTCAAACACAATTCAAAAGTGAAATACACGCTATTTATAGTAATGAAACTTGTAGGATTGGAACACAATATATAGGACGTACGAGTATATACTAGATACGGATCATTTTTATGCAAATTAGAAATTCTAGTTTACGTAGGTATTGGATTACTTATCTAACATACACTGAGTTCCTATAAATACTTACGTAGGTATACGTAGCCATAAATATGATTCAGTATTTAAACCAAAAAATACACAATACCCTCAAGTATCAAAACTTGGCAATGTGCCGCCATCATACGTCTGAAGTAAAAATGAAATCAATATGCGATTGCGAACTAGCACTCCGTTAGAAACTGAAAACAGTTAACTCGCTGTATTGTTGCCATGAAACAATAAAACAAAATCTAAATCGAAAACCACGAAAAGGAAACTTCGTTACAGGCACAGTAACATTACACGGAGGTTTTTATTACCGCGTGCGTTTATATGTTTTCCGTTCGTTTTACTTTATTTACTGTTTCTGGTCGGATCGATCGGGAAAGTTGTGCAGCGTGGAAAGTCGGCTGCAACCCGACGGGAGAAAGTGAAGGTCCACCCTCCACCGCCCCCCGCCCTCCCCCGGCTCCGATAGGAACCGCAGACGTCAGGGAAAGTCCGCGAGAGGGAATCCTCACATAATATTGATATTATTACGGCGGGACCAAAGTATCCCTGTATTTTTGCATTAACATCTTTTACCCCACATCCCGGCGATCCTTTTAAAATGTGACAAAATATTGTAATCTTATATTCTCCTTCAAAGCTTTTCGAGGCCCGAATATCATTACCATCATAAAATTTACTGCTAGTAGATTTGCTTCGCAGCGCAGATATTGTAGCGACTGTCTCGTTTGCTTCGTCCGTTTATTTTTACGCGAAATGTAATGGTTCTGGAGAAATTGAATATTGTTTTTAAATAAACTGTTAATTACTGGAATGTTCAGTTGAAATCCTTCAACGTTTTACCGAGAAATATTTTTAAACATTTTTGTACAGTGAAAAACATGGTCTAGTAAAATTTTCTGATAGTAAAAAAGGTTCAGGTACGAAAATATGTTTTTCATTGCTGCGGCTGCTACATTTTAAGTAAGTTACGCACGGAGGCTCGGCGTAATTCCAGCTCTCTCACTAACGAGCAGCCACTCAAGCCGCTCTCGTGCACCCCGCACGATATTGTGCGATTTGTGCCTCGTATTGTTTATTATGCGTGCGATGCTAAACTGAGCTATACGCTACATCTGCAGTTACTTCACCCTCGACGAGATTCGCATAATGGTTTAGCTTCTTCACGTGCACTTTCATAAAATAGGCGAGCCTTGTTTAAAATGCATGTACGAGGGATAGGCGTGGATGTACCATGAACAATCCTTCTCTCGAGTAAATGTTACTCTTAAAATTTGCATATACCTACCACGCAATTTCTGAAAGTTTTGTTAAAATTGTCAGATGTAGTCATTATTATAATAGATTTGGGGGCAATTAAACAATCCCCATCTAAAACTTGTCAGTGTGATGTCGTATCAGTTACAGCCATACAGAAACATTTCTGCTGTACTTAGTTTCTTATCTATTCTAGAATTGCAAGTGACATTTACATTTGGTCGTACAGAACTTTATCTGAAGATTAATAAATCAAATCTATCAACCCATGCTTTTAAATTAGGTAGACTGGTTGTACCAAAAGCACCATAGAAAGTTAGAATTAAGAGTGATAATTTATTCAATACAATCGTAGACGGCGTTGTACCGTACGCTTTATCTATAGTCATAGCGTCCTGTATACAGGGTGAAGGGCGTGGAGGTAGTGATGTGAGCAAACAGCGCGGGGTCGCCTCACTCCTGGCTCCAGGCAGTCACGGGTAATTACTAGAGCCACTAAACCAGCTGACTGAGCACAGCCTCGAAACGAACTAAACGCCTATCGTCGCCTAATTTGTTTAACGACATTTTAAAAAATGTCTTCTAAAAAAAAATCTTATAAAGCATAGAGAAGGTTCGGAAAGTAACCCATAACAAACTTTTCCAGCCCAAAAATTAAATGAAAATGGTCTTTGAAGAAATTAAACCAGTCGCCCTGTTAAAAGTCCATAGGAAACATTTAACACTTTTAAATTATGTAACAATAAGCTAAACGAGCAGTGTTTAAAGTTAGTTGTAGAAGCGAAGAAGTCCAGTGTTGTATTTTTCCCAACGGACGGCAAAGTTACTCAATGGAAAAGGTCATTTCGTTCCACCACACATGACGTTTATCAGAATTAGAAGTGTGTGGGTGTATTCGTTCCTGGCAGTGATCAATAACTCAGTAAACAGCCTCAGGTCTATAAGTAAAAGCGAACACGATTATACTGAAACCACTAAAAGATGTAATTTTCGTGCTTGTGAAAATAAAACCAGCTTACAGGAAAGTAATAAACACAATAGAAAATAACACAACGGCGCCGCACATTTTTAATTATCCGAAAAACGAAGTCCAAATTTCGTAAAATGTAATTTTCTTTACAAAGCACCTTGCACTAGCTTATCAAATTTGTTCTGTCTGGACACCATACCGTACCAAGTGACTACAAACAGGTGAAGTCGACTACGATGACACTCGTTCAATTTTACGACCAACTAGCAGAACACGTCAACAGCTCGCGTTTTAGAGGTCGTAACACGAGTTTCCATTAGCACCTGGCCGTCAAAGCGAGTGTGATTAATCTAATTTATCCGTTTGATGCCGGTAATTACGCTCTTGAACAAATGTAGGGAGCGGGTATTCTTTCGAGCGGCCGCTTAACGACGAGCGGTGCTGCCCCCGTCCGTCAGGCTGCGTCCCGTCACTCACCTTAATGACTTACAGCACATTTAACGTTAAGCACTTCCGAACGCTGATTTCATTCCATCCTTCATATAATGGAACAATGGCCTCAAATTTTTTCAAGGGTCTAGATGACGTCCAGAGAAATTCTCATAATATAGGAGTAATACTCGCAACTGAGCCATCCTTTAGGAGGCCTATTAGGATTAAAGTAATATGGACTCTTTTATTGTAACCGTCTGTAACCATAGACGTTGTGGTGTGACATAAAGTACTGTTGTCAAAGTGTTAGAGAAAATAGGCAGTCAGCCTATTAAGAACTCAGAAAGTTATTACATTTCGATTGTAATTAACTAAGAAAAATTACATCTCTAAAAATAAGTTGCAAAAAAAATTCAGCTGTCAGCACCAGCAAATTCCTTGTATATACCCCTTAGATTAATACCAAATGCAATTTCGATTCGTAGACTTATTACGGCGTCACGTTTATTTTCTATCGGTTTTAATTAAAACTAATTACGAGAGGGTTACCATTACGATTGCTCCGGCCGTAGGAGCGGCAGGGGCGGATTCGGTGTGCGTCGCCTTCCCCAATCTTCCCCTCTACACGCAGATAATTAACTGCAGATAGGTACCCATAGGGTACCGCTTCGGGTACGGAATCAAATTTTACCCACAGCTTTTTAAGAGAGGCGAGTCTCGAGTGCACCTCGGTGATAGGGTTGGCACAATTTGCTGGGGTGGCTAGGTAAACGACCGTGATTATATTGATTTTTAAAAAGACATCTCTGTCAGCGACCCTCTTTTAAGCCCTCGGCTGGCGACCGCTGGGCGCTGTGTTTGCGGTTATTAAGGTGTGTGCGGTTTTAATTACTTATATTTACGTTTCTGACTGTTTTTTGGTGTATTCGCTCTCTCTCTCTCTCTATCTACTACCTTTACCGCTTCGGTTCTACCTTTAATTAGATTTATCTCACCTTTAGAAGTAACAAATTAGCAGTTTTCCTAATCGTTAAGCTGTCCGCTGTAATTTGTAACGGTAAACAACGGTCGCAAATTCGAATCTCTCAAGTGTGATGTGTGTTATAGATATGTTTTCCATAGAACAGGCTCTGCTTGATAGTTAAAAGTTTATGTTACTACTTTCATGCTTCTACATTAGTAGGTAATGCTTTTAAAACTTCTGTATCTATAAATGTGGTTTGCTAACCTTTACAAACTTGTATTTGCTCCGTTCGCCACTTGATGTACAAACAGAACCATTAATAAAAAGCTTTCTACATAAAGCAGTTCGCAGCGAAAGAGTTTCGTTTATAGTTTAGCGCCCTCTGTGCATTGTTTGCGGGATTAACGCAACAGTCCCCGCCAGACGTATAAATCAGGCGATTAATGTTGCCGCTTCCGGGCCGTCTCCGGGAGGCAACATGGCCTCGCAGGGCCTGGCTACACGGCGGAACTTACCAACATCGAATGCTCACTAACGGGACGGGAAGTATACGGCTGCGGCTGCGACCTTACTGCTCATTGTGTAGCTGCGTAGTCCTTTAAATTCCATTATACTATAGGTACGGTAGTTTATACGATAGATAGGTGCGCTTAAGACCCGCCCACACGTTAGTATGGGGCAACATAAACACATGGAGTTTACAAAAACTTGCTTTATTTTGATTTCTTGTTTTTTCTGTGAAATCATTCATTTACCTGAAAATGTTTTGTAATTTCGGATATAGAGTAGTAGATTATCCTTATAAAGGTGCACACTTAAAAGCAGGATTGAAACTTTGATCATTGTTCTAGCATAATAATTGATAACGAAATAAACATGTGTAATTTCTTTATCGCGCTGTTAATTTTGTCATTCTGAGTCCTCGTTTTGTGTTGTAGTCTCTCAACACTGTGTATTAAAACCTCGTTGCACAAAGCAGACTGGCAACGTTGCCTCGTAGGGGCACCCTGCCTCTCGCCATGGTAACGACAGGAAGGAGGGTGCCAATGTTATTTATTAATTTCGCCAGTTTTATCTCATGATGACGAGAAGTTGAGCTCAAGCCGCTGAGGCAATGAACACTTTAACTTTACATCTAATCTAATATAATAAAGCAATAATAGCCTTTTAATTTTTAACATTTAAACTGTTAAATTTTGTTTCATTATTTTGTTTTATATATTTCGTTATTATGTAGTAGGTACTCATTTGACTCTATACCTGACCTTACCAATATTTTAACAAGTTTGCTTATATCAATTTATAGGTTAACCTATATAACTGGATTATTAATAACCAGATCCCTATGTTTCATATACTTAAATAATTTATAAAATAATAATTTCAATGTTGCGCAATACTTCTCTTCAAAAGCACATTACATATATGATAATTATTGTTACAAATACAGTATTATCTGTTATTTTTTTAACCTTTTGTAAGTCAGCGGGCTGCATATTCCTACCATATTTTGAACTTTATACAATTGAAAACCAATGCAATATTTAAACACCTTTTGCTTTTAAGGGTTATAAGAAAAGTCCAGATTCTAATTTCTCCTGATTATCATCAGTCTATTGGTAAACGTCGTACTGCGGAGCTCAGTCCTTCCCATATATAAACAATAGTAGGTACATGGGGAGATCTGGCCAAATGCGGGCTGGTAGGTTTCAAAGATTGTCATCTTACGATAACAACCGGGACCAGCGGGATTAACGTGCCTTCTGAAGCACTCAGGCGATTTATTACCTACCTAATAAGTCTGTATAAAGCTTTAGTCTCTTGATCGTAACGCACAACGCTGCGGTATACGGTTCAAACGCAGCGTCACGACGCAGCGCTTACCGTCTCTGCGGAGAAGTGGTCAGTTGATTTTGCCGCAGCTACCAAAGTAGACGACAAAGAAGCAGGCCGAGAAACATGTTTTTACAACGGAGGGGTGAAGGTTGTTTGGAAACTTTAATAAAAAGGCAATTAATTGATTGTGAAGAAAAGTTTATCTAAATTCTATTAAGTCATTCACTACCGTCGGGTCACAATAACAATAGAATTAAATTATCTTCAAACAATTCCATTGTCAACCCGCGATGCACACCACAGCGAATCAACGAGAAGGGGTATTCCTCGAAGCGCACCCAGACCAAGCGCACCTAAACTATTCCTCCAAGCGCACCCGTTGGGTGCGCTTCAGAATAGATAATTAAAATATTAATTTTTCATTCCTCGAAGCGCACCCACGGAAAAAATGTTGAAAGAGATGTAGTAACTATCAGGTAATATCGATAACGAATAATGTACGTTTATTTTTATGATTGATGGCAACTTACTACTACTACTCGTTCATTTCTTTTTTCCTGATAGTTAAAGGTAAGTGAGATCGCTAACGCGCCTATCTACCTCTTTTCATTTATGTCTCCCTGGTACTTTTAGATCAAAATGACTGTCATGCATGATTCAATTTATTATTGACGTAGTAAGTTACTTAAGCACCTAGTTCTAGTCTCTATCGGCATCAATATTACGAATCTTTTAAGCGTTCATTTCTTTTTTCCTGATAGTTAAAGGTAAGTGAGATCGCTAACGCGCCTATCTACCTCTTTTCATTTATGTCTCCCTGGTACTTTTAGATCAAAATGACTGTCATGATTCAATTTATTATTGACGTAGTAAGTTGCTTAAGCACCTAGTCCTAGTCTCTATCGACATCAATATTACGAATCTTTTAAGCTCCTCTCGATTTTTGTCCGTGGCTGCGCTTCGAGGAATAAAAAATTAATATTTTAATTACCTATTCTGAAGCGCACCCAACGGGTGCGCTTGGAGGAATAGTTTAGGTGCGCTTGGTCTGGGTGCGCTTCATATTGGGTGCGCTTCGAGGAATACCCCAACGAGAACGACGCCGCGCAGTGCGGGATACCCGCTCCCCACTTCACCGCGCTTGCCCTTCGCTGCTGACGCATACTGCGACGGAAAAAGGGACCATACTAGACGTTTTTCATACAATTATGTGTCGGGCACCTCATGCCGCATACCGCAGCGTTGTGCGTTACGATCAAGAGACCAAAGCTTAACGGCTCAGTGGAAAAAGCACTCAACTCAAAATCTGGAGGACCTAAACTACCAGGTACGACGCAAAGATACATAGCCCGGGTCTATTATTAGTTATGATATTACCAACTCTTACTTGGATAAATGATGTAGTTAATATCCATCAATTATTGCTAAGTATAACTTGATTTTAATGGCCTTAACCCAGCAATAGGGCAGTTTAAAATTAAAATAATGTACTTATTTATTAAAACAAAAATTGTTATCTGTAACATGTATATTAAAATCAATTTCATCAGCTTAAGTTTCAAACTGTGTTACGAAAGTAGGTATAGGCTTATTACTAAAGATCCTACTAAAAGAATGAAGAATAGCTCAACATTAAAAAATAGGTATTATTTCAACAACGAAGAGCGGCCAAAACCTTAATTTCCTGTAAGTATCTATGCTTACATTCACCTGGCTGATATTGCATCTAATACCGATGCCATAAAGAATTCAAATTACATTATTGCGCATGTCTTGTGTGCCCGGAGGGGTCCGTATTAGATGGCAACCCCAACGTTACTAACGATTATTCTCTTGCCCAATATTGTGCGCCCCGGTGTTTGTACATTGTTTTATGTATTTACATTGTAACCTTTCGTATGGCAACATAGCAACATTGTCTTTGTGCTTTCCCAAATACAAATGTGTATGGTATGATTTTCTGCAGACATCTTATTCGGGAAACTACATAAATATAGATTCCACAACTTTATTTTGATGATTTACCGACAACCTTATTACGTACGGCCAACCCTATTTTTCTTTTGTTTGTCAAAAAAAAGGGTGCGTTGCAAACAAAGTTTAAGTTTTAGTAAGTGAAGAGTATTGTGCCTCGATTGTAATTTGAACTCGCGGCACTTTTTTTATTATTTTCTATTACGCCCCAGCGTTGGGCAAACGTAATTTTAGTTATAATATTATATTCAACATAAAATTAGATGAGTAAGCTCCATTTATTGACTGTTTACTTAGGATTAGGAAGAACTATAAAGTTTTTTCTAATTCTTTCTTTCTTTAAGTTCTTTCCATAATATAAGTAAAGCTGATCACTGTCTACTCACTAAATCCGTAAACAGCGTGAAACAAGCCCACGAGTATTTAAAAAGAACATTTAATCTTAATTTAAAGATCCAAAATGAATAATAAAGATACAATTCTCCATTTCTACATTCGTGTGACTCCTAATTCGTCTATGAACATTTTCTCCTTTTCCCTACCTCATTTATTACCTCAGAAGCCAGTAATTGGGTATTGAAATTCACTCAGCAACTGCTAATAATGAGGTGGATGGTCGGGAACTCAGGATTCCCCGCGGCATTTCCAGCATGGCGGGTTCAATGTCGCCTCGTTACCGCAAAGCGGGTAGTCGGGAAAGTTGGTGTGACAAAAAGCATAGTTTTTCATGGCGCCTCGAATGTCTGGCTGCGCTCACTGAGATCGATACGACTGCAGGCAGACGGACTGGTGATATCGACTCCTGACCCTAGCTGCACTAGCATTGTGAGATTGATTATCCTAATCTGAAATTACTACTATTATATACATGTAGTAACTTGGAAATACTATTATTTACATGCAATTTACGTCTGGATCGGATTTAGAAACTTTTATTCACAAGTTAGAAGCAGGTATTTCTTTTACGTTACTAATGAATTCATAGCATTCTGTCGTGATGGACATCATTCATCATTGTATATTTGCTTATGGATAGATCGGTAAAACATATTTGTGCTATATTTTAAAAACCATGGTATAATGTTGGTTCACAGTCAATCAATCAACCAGAACCATGTTTTCTGCAAATAATAATATTTTAGATAGATAGATAATACTTTTATTGCAACATTTAATACATTACAATACACAAAACATAAAAACAAGTACAAAAACAGGTACCTACACTACAATTTTGCAGTCTTATCGCTATAAAGTGATTTCTTCCATACAACCAACCATTTTATGTATTCTATTCTACGAGTATTCTTTAACACTTATTCGAGTTTCAACGTGTACACGTCTCGTTAAAGCAAAAAGAAAATAATAAAATTTTTACGCGTATCTGTCTTCGAAATGTTTATTTCTTATATTGAAAATTAACGTTATCGTATTGAAACACAATATAAGTATTTGACATAATCTCCTTACGATCTGACGGCGCGTTTCGCGCCTTCTTTATCTAGATCTTTATTAAGCGGCTTTTAAATTATTTGGCGAAGTGACTGCTATTTTATCTGTTAATTGAATAACTTTAATAATCATAACACAAAATATTGGTCATGTAGTTGTGCATTTGGAAATATTAGACTTTGAGATTCCTTATGTCTAGACATTACGGGTTTTCAAAGACTAATAAAAACAGTAGACAGATACAAAATTTGCCAAAAAAAGTGCAGCCGTTTTGAAGTGATGCGTGAAATAGATGAAATAAACCATTAATTATTTATTTATACCTTTATTTTATTAATATTAATGCCTTAAAATAAAATTTTACCGCCATCTTGTCTAAACAATACTATCTATTTTGTACAATAATGATGATCAGTTAAAAGTCACGGAAGCAAATTTTTGGTAGGTAGGCAAGTTAAGCATATGTAGGCTAAAAGCATCATAAATCTGCCATGCCGACGTCTAAACACGGCTGCGTAAGAGTAAAAATGAGTTAGCAACCAACACGAGTCCGGAATTAGAATGAAACACATGAATTTTGGCGGGGCGGGCTCTTTTAATGATATTCCGATGATGCAGGCATGATTTAGGACAGCAAAACCACGGCAAAACTCTCCCCCGAGCGAGGCTAATTCAAATGCGTCACTTAGTTAGCCTAAAGGTTTGGCTTTGTTGTTCATTATCATATTTTTATAATGTCTGTTTAATTATATTCCATAATTCGTCTAACTTCGAATACAAGTACTTATACAGTACGACATAATAAGTCAGGGTAGAGTCACCGTAGTCTATTGATGCTTGCAACACCATAGGATAAAGCCCTGATAGAACGGAATAGAGAAATATTTTTATATAGGTCTAGCTAGACTAATGGCTCCGCTCCACCTGATGTTAAGTGAAATCGAATTCCAGATGCCTTCGCAGCTGTCTTCACAGCTAGACTTAGTGGAGCAGGATTGTGCCGCATTAGCCTTTTTCGCCTTACCGACCTGAAAGTTGCCTCTTCACACCTCTAATAGGGAGAAATGTGTCGTAAAGTCGCAACCACCCAAAAAGCGGAGAGAAGATGACTAAAAACAAAATGTTACTGGTTGTTTTCGACCCATCTACTCTCTGTCACACCAGTGCAAGACATTGCCCCATGGCAGTAGATATATAGGTGTAGGCGTGAAGGTCCTATTCAGAGTGGTTATGTCCGGAAACCCTACCAACCACTGGCTAATTCCACTCGTATCTAATTTATCTTAATTATCATTATGAATGAAATAAATGTCACCATTAATATTTATTATCATACCTAAGTCATATTTTTCTACCCCCAATAAAAACTCTTACAATATTTATTTTCACGACGGTTACGTAAATACACACTTAAGGAGAAAAACGATTTCATTTTCTTTCTTCTTAGTAATCTTTGGAGACAAGCCGATTTCAAAATCCTTTCGCGACTGGTTACACCGGGTGCTTTCATATTTTCTTATCTTAATATTATTTGGGATTCGTCAGAGACAATTCTGCAACCTTTTAAAGCCTGAAAGTGCTTTTTTCATATATTCAGTCAAGTGTGAGGAAGAACAACGCGCGGGTTGTTGTTTATATCCATTACCAGATCAGCGCACGTATGCTGAGAATTTCCATTTGAAGTGGGAAAAAATACTACATTAACCCACAGTTTCTCTTCAAATACGGTAAGTACTAAGTTCTAAGTTCCGCGCGACGGACGCAACGTACGTTCAAAATGTAGCACACATCTGTCGCGACTTCTACAAGCTTTTCCTGCAAACTTTTTCAACTTCAAACCATTGTTAAAGTCTTAGAGCGTTAAAACTGTTGTGAATTATGAACCGTCGTCGGTCTAACACCATTTGTTTTTGTTGCCAACAACGTGATATTTCCCACTACTTGTTTTCATTAAATGGCAAACCGTTCAATAATTTTTTGTACACTTTATCTTTTGATGATTTTTGTTGGTATGGAAAAAACATAAAACGGTTTATGGGAAGGGGGAAAGCCTGATGTGGGACAAAGAATTTATGAAAGGAAAAGTCTTTTTTTGATTGAGGAAGGCATTCTTTAATATTGAAAAAAAATGCCCCAGCTGATTTTCAGGTAAATACTCAGTTACATTTTGCGACTAAGATGATTTGCTATGTATACGAAGTGAGAAACTGGTAATTTAGACATTTTGCGATGTGTACGAAGTGAGAAACTGGTAATTCAGCTAATCAGACGACTTGCGATTTAAGGAATCCGCGACCGACCCGAATAGAACTTATGAGCCATTTGCGTAGTGTCATTTATCATTTATCATCCTATTAACTTCCTACTGTTGGGCACTGGCCTTCCCATATGGACAACAGCACAGGAGCAGATTGGGCCATAACTCACCATGTTGGCCCTATGCGAATTAAGGTGCTGTAGGTTGCCAAAATTGTATAAAGCAATTTCTAATTTGATATGGGAAAAGATGGAAATCTATCTATCCGCCCACGGTTTGGTGCCAAACTTTGGCACCACCATCGATCACTTTGTTCGTTCAGCTGAGTGATTATCCATTTTGCAAATTATAATGATCTGATCAATGTGCTATTATTAGAAACAAATATTTTTCTCAACACTTCTAATAATTTATTTATTTGAATACGTAACAGTTACAGATTACAGTAATTAGTCGACAAGATTTTAAGGTATATTTTGCTTATTTCTTTAGTTTAGACTAATCCAGACGTTATAAATTAAAGTTACTTAATTTTTAACGTTAACGTAACGGACTTTCCCTGTTTGTTGCAAAAAGCGTATTGAAAAGTATTTTGTAAAAAAATATTTCAAACTACTTACTAAAAATATAAAATACAGAAAAGAAAGAAAGCAGAAGAACAAATTAATAGTTTATTATAATCAAGCGAGTTGGAGGACTAATTTGAATGTTATGACATTTGTCACTGTTCTTTTTATATCACATTTTAAAAGAGTCAATTCAAGCCTACAATTGAATTTGTCTACCGAGTAACTTTACGTGTTAATTCTACCTATCTACAAAGTCTACGTACCTACGAATGAAGATCAGTGAATATTTCTCAGCGAACGGAGTGTCGCCCTAATTATGTGTACTTAGACCCACGGTTGATTGCGTAGCCTAATAATGCGTTGATGGGCCGCCGTCCCCGCCCGTTGACGGACCCAAAGCTAATATCTTAATTAGCGACTTCAATCAGAGCTGACGCCTGGCGGTAAAGATTTTCAGTACTTTCGAGAACGTTCTAGTATCTGCTAGGTATTTAGGAAGAATTGCATTTTCTGAAAATAACAACATTGCATGTCTACAATATTTTAGGCAGTAAGCTACAGGATTATAATTTTACTTGTATTTGCTTTTTTTTTCTTAATCTGTGTATTCTGTCTAAGGGTGGATTCGACCAAACTAGATTAAGACTTACTCCGACATTAGTCTATACAAATTCGGCGTTTAATCTAGGTATAAGACCTTATTCCAGTTTGGTCGAATCCACCCTAAGACAGACAATGTACGAATCGTCATTAAATGGGTAAGAAGCGTAAGAGCTCTCTATCGTCCGTCATATTTTTATTATTTTCATTAAAAGGTACACTATTACAGCAATACACATAAACAATTACAATAATTATACAACTTTACAATCTTAAATATTTTGCTAATTAAAGGTATACTCGTACATAGCATTCATCATAATAATATAGGTCCAACTTACAAATAGCTACTAAAACCTAACTCAGGAAAAAAACATATATTAGATAATTAATAACTACATACATACATACATACATACATTCATACATACTTACATATACTCACGCCTGTTTCCCAAGGGGTAGGCAGAGAATAGTCGCTAATAGCAGTCTCTAATAGCATCGCCATTAATACTAACTAGGCTAACTAAATATTTATACCACGTTTCTTGTGTGCTCTAGACTCAAGGTAATTTTTTTCAATAACAATATAAGTAATAATAAATTAAAAATCCATAACATGAGAGTATTCGAACATACTTAATATATGACCAAGACGAAAGAAGCTTGCCAAATTTTACGTTATTTTAATGTTCAATAAAACATTTGTATACTTTTGCTATTGTTAAAACTACGTATCGCACTGTAGTGCACCCATTATATTTGAACACATCAATTGCTAGATGCTGAAAAGTCAATGTTGACTTACAAAATTGCTCTAAGCCAGTGCAGCCGATAATGGCGAGAGCTTATTTGGAATGTCAACCTTACAGCATGTGCTAAGGAGTGGAATTGCTTCCTGCAAAGGTGCTGTGGGTGGAACACGCTTATTGGCAGCTCCTTAGAGCTTCCTTCCGACACAAGAATGGTTAGGATTTTCCGGTAAGTGTCACGCTCTTGTTTATTTTGGGCGTTCGAGTTGTTTGCTCTTGTGACTTGCTGGCGCTGTGACATAATTATTTGCGCTTCAAGTGGTTACTTTTTTACGAACGTTGCTTATTGGTACATCTCTTTTCCATTAGTAACAGTATTAGTAGACAGCCAGCCAAAGAATTCATGCAATCAGCCTGAATAATAATACATAGTCACTCATACGTTAGTTTAGATAAAGAAAGTTTTTATTCGAGTAAACATACTCTGAGAAGCATTCGTAAACTACTTTAAAGTAGGAAGTAGTAGTAGCCTGCACCAAAACTCAACGCAAATTAAGTATCACTTACCAGTACGTAATTGCTCAAGATGGTTTTCGTAGTTAACAAATAACTACATAACACTCAATGTAGGTGTCTAAAACCATGTTCTAAATCACAAATCTTTTAAAACCATATTTTAACCATATTTATTTAAATAAGAAATGTCAAGTTTTAAAATAAAAATATTTTATATATTCTTTTATTGTAAATTCTACAAGTTATTGAGTAAGTTCTCAAGGTTATTTTTGTATGAAAATTTATGTTAAGGTAATTTTACAAAGTATACTTAGTTGTTTTAATTTATTACTAGAAACTGTCTTGGCAATTAAGAAACTTAAACTAAGTTATTATTATATTATTAATTGTTTCTTCATAAATGTAGATTTGTAACAATAGATTATTATGTTATTATAACAAACCTTTCAATATTGTTACGGCAGTCCAAGATCGACTGGTGCTGATAGAGCAAAGCTGTCGGGAAATGGGTGAAAGTATTATTAATAAAGTTGTTCTATTTTCGTCCATTCTCCGCTACCTGCTTGTGCGTGGGAAATTAATGGCCACGATGGGCCGAGCGATACGGCCTCGCGGGCGAAAATAGGACGTACGCCTTCACCGTAGACGCGTAGTAATGGCACAGTGTTCACTGTACAGTAGTCCAACATTGGTTTTGAAGGCATAGCAAGCTACGACTTTAAACTATCGCGTTGCATTGCATTAAAACTGTTTTAACGGGACTAAACACGATTAATTTCGCTTGTGACCACAGCCGCAGCATCGCGGCCGAAACGTCAAGCAGTAAGTGGATATGTACTTACTTACAAAATTAATCGTGTTTAGTCCCGTTAAAACAGTTTTAAGGCATAGCAAGCATTGACCTAGA
Source organism: Scoparia ambigualis (assembly GCA_963921215.1). Lineage (NCBI taxonomy): Eukaryota > Metazoa > Arthropoda > Insecta > Lepidoptera > Crambidae > Scoparia > Scoparia ambigualis. Next base: position 14,413,826 of record OY992505.1, read on the forward strand.
AGTATAGACAAGAACGTTCAATTCGAACAAATAATTTGTTCAAATTCTGGAATGAGAGACCTAAATACATTCATGTCGTCTAATCAACAGACAGACATCGCAGTGCCGCAGCGCCAGATCGGTAAAGACAAGTAGTGTGTATCAAGATGGCGTCGCAAATAGATTGTCAATAACCATAATTTAAAAAATATCTTTTCTATTCTATTAATACGATATAACTACATATGACTTAAATAACAATTAATTTCACTTACTTGACAACTGAATTGTAGGAAACGTCCATAGGTGTACACTTTGAAAAGAAATAAAGAATTATTTTCGCCGTTCCGCACGCGCGAATGTCAAACCACAGTAAAGCAAGATGCCGAGTCGACTCCGCAGATGAGTGGAATATACTGGGTGTTCAGAGCGGCTTATCTAGTGTAAAGTATATATCGCTGATAGCAAACCCTTACAAAATATAAAAGAATATAATAATAATGAACTGCGTGGTGGCGGCTACTACCAGCCTATCTCTTTCCCTGACTAACGGACTAAAGACTGCACAAACATCCAACAACATAGAGTGGCGATGGACTTACCACTATCACTCTGAGTACATGACCAGTTGTTATGGGTTAAACGTGGACATGGCAGTGGATTGTTCTGTGGTCCTCATTGCCTATTAATCTATGTCTAACCCTATGGGCAAAATAGTCGTAAACTTGTGTGTGTGTGTGTGTTTTTTTTATACTAAGCCCGGCAAATGACCCCACTCCACCTGATGTTAAGTGGAAATGAAGTCCAGGCGCGAGGACAACTGGTGCAGCGTAAGAGACGTAGCATCAGTCACCCTCACTCTGCCGTCCCACAAAGTGCCTCTTCACGCCTCGTTTGAAGGAACCTGTGTGTGGGTTTTCATTAATGTGTAGTGTGCGTGGCAGTGAGGCCACCATTTACAAATTCGATGGAGGTAACTCATAAATTTGGTAGATAATTTGCCAAGCGTGATTTTAGACCAATGGTTAGGCCAATACCCCAATACAATATAACTCGATTTCAATGAATTCTTTGCCCAGCAATGAGACAGTAGGTGGTAGAACACCTAAATAAAGATAAGCAATATTGCACGCCGAGACAGCTTCTTACTCTATATAAAGCACAAGTCCGGTCGTGCATGTATTGCTGCCACCTTTGGGACGGCTCAGCAAAATATCAACTTGCCGCGCTTGAGTCGGTGGAACGCAGAGCCAGGAAACTTATAGGTGACGATATGCTTGTGAAAACCAAGCTTCACAGTCTCGCTCACCGATGCTCAGTGGCTTGCTTGTCGGTATTTTACAGGTTGTACTTCGGAGAGTGTGCTGTTGAGCTACACGAGCTTATTAAACCGTCCCCTTTTTACCATCGGCAGTCCAGACGGACGGCGGGTTACCACCCTTATTTGGTTGATATTCCACTCGTACGCACCAAGCGCTATTCGTCTTCATTCACAATGCGTACAGCATAGGTATGGAATTCCCTGCCGGCGTCTATGTTCCCGAGTGCATATAGCCCCAACATCTTTAAAGTCCGAGTGAATAGGCTGCTTCTGGGCAAGCTGGCTCCATCGTCGGCCACTTTTTAATCCTACGGATAAAAATGTGGCCAAAAGCAAGCCCAATTATTATTTTAAAAAAAAACATTGTTTCCTACATGCATCGGTTAGTTACCTACTACTCTACTATCACTTATGTAGTTTGAAAAATAAACTGGCGTAATGTGGAATTCGGTGCTATTTACACTACACACTCTCAGCATTCCATAACAAAATAATGTTTACACGTATTCTAACATTAACTTCTAAATACTATAGATTTGCAACTTTTTAAGAAGCTACGCAAAGTGTCGACCTATTTGCACCAAACACGGTCACAGGATGACTGATATTTAAATTGCTCATTTATTATCAACTTAGACTTTCTTGTAAAGTAAACACCACTAATTGCACTCTAATATCACTAGCGAGTGAGCTCCTTCAAACGTTGATAAAGCAAATTAAGTGAGATTGCACTTGCATTGCTCGTCTGCTGTCACACTTTGCGCCGTGCAAGTAAAAGGAGCGACTGGTTGCTCGCCTAAACCGCTGCCTAAATTTCAGTCACGTTTTACGTCATTTTGCGGGCCTCACATTATTACAGATTCACTATTTACCAAACGCCGTCATGTGTTCTAACGTGCTTGTGCTACTAAGTGTTAAATACATACCTACATACATACACGCAGACGCAGTGTTTCAGGGGATCCTTCACTTTGCGGCGTCCAAAGTGTGGAACAATGTTCCTCCACCTTTGCGCCAAAACATATTTGAACATACTTTGTTGAAGGTACATTTAAAAAAAGTATACCTCAATTAACAAAATTGTAGGGAGGGGTAGGTTTCGGGGTGGAACAGTGATCGGCAAGAAGAAGAAGATTATTATGTATAGCATTTATTAATATTTTTTATAAATTTTATTTATTAACGCTTAAATATACTTAGGTAAAATTAAGGTGCTCGGATCTCGGAGATAAAAACTTGTAAGATTTGATGAAGCAATGTTGACTAAAAACATAAGCATCAAGCACTGACAAATTTCAACGGGTGAAAACCAGACCTCGGTAGCCAAGTGGTTAAGGCAGCCGCCCGGAATGCGGAAGGTGCGTGGTTCGATTCCCGCCTGAGGTTGTAGTCTATTTTCAGTATTTAAAAACAAAAAAATTACTATAGCATTTATTCTGGTTGGTCAAGTCAGTGTGCTCATATTAATCATATTAATATTTTCTTTGTGTGAATTGCTAAAGCAGGATTTATATTTTATTTTTTTGCATGGCCGAAAACCAGCGCTACATAGACATTATGCCTATGTTGCATTTAGCTGAGCCGGTAGCCTTTGGCATACATATTGTTACTGAAAATATTAATATAATTTGTATTAAATGTAAAATAACAAATATGCCAATAAATTATTATTTAATTTCATTTACTCTTAAGACTATTATCCCCTAAGGGTAAATCAGAGACTAGGAATGAGGACCGCAAAATCAGTCTTCTGCCAATAGTCCACCTTTCACCAAATAACTACTGCACATTTGCTCAGCGTGACAGGTGGTGAGCCCATCGCCGCTCTTTGCTGTAGGATGTATGTGCACTCTTTAGTCCGTTAGTCGCCTTTTATGACACCCAAGAGATGGGTCAGTAGTATTCTTTGAACGAGCCGCTACCACGCCTCTCTTAATTTTTTTTTTAAACGTAATAAAGTAGAAAATGGAACTGTACAGGCCACGTCTGCCGTATGCTAAATGAGCTCTGGGCCAAAGTTACCACAGAGTAGAGTAGAATAGTATAGTAGAGTCCCGAACATCAGGAACCGTAGACCCAGAAGAAGATGGCGGGACGAGCTGGACTTTTTCCTCAAAGATTGGCATCAGATCCTAATAGAGAAAAAGGGAATGGAGATATATTATTATGATCTGTAGTGGGATAAATGAGGCTTATTTATACTAATAATAGTACGGAAATGTAATCGACAGCTAGAGATAGCGGTGTGGTTAGTCCTAAAGTTCACCTGGCTAGCTGAAGAATAAAAAACATCTAATCTGAAGAGCCCTAAAAGTTTTAAAGTCTACACAAGATTGCCATTATTTACACCACACCAGCTAAAACGTAACACAAAAATAAAAGAAATAACCATTCAGCGCTTGTTAAATTTCTAAGCTGATACACAAACTAACAACATGAAAGTTTCGGCATCAACTAATTGGCCAAGTTTTTAACTTCGGAAACTAGTTGAATTACGACCTAAGCGGGCGCTGCAGACTGGTTTCTTGAATTACTAGTAAAATATAGTGCTTAAAGTCGTGCTTAAAATTTCTAAAGAACTGATAAATCATACAAGAAACAAAAGAAAGATTAGAACAACAAAATATACCACTAAACTATAACCGCTGTGTAAGTTAGCTAGCGTTGCAATCGCAATATACGCGCATCAAATATCGTTCACAATCCAGGGAGCGTCATACATATGCAAGTGTCGGGTAGTGATTGATCTTCGAGTGATTTTTCCGGGATGCATGCTGATAAGAGGCTAGCAAAGCATGCCAAGGCATGGCGTAGGCATGGCGTAGGCTCGACGGGGTCGACGGCCGGGGTGGCAGGGGGCAGGGGGGCGCTTTGCACTTCCGCCTCGCAACACTCATTTCCGCATAAATAGTACCGTCCCCGCCCCGTCAAGATATAAGCCTACAACGATAGGAATGGAGAAAGTTTCTTGAAGATTATTTTGGATTGGGATACCTATTAACATTTAAACTGGGTACTCGGTTAAGTTGTTGACGGCAGCTGTGCACTGAGTCAGTTTTTAGTATGTCATGTAGAAATACTTAAATCATTGAAACCCCATGACTAAACAATTACAGAAGCTGAGTGGCGCAATGAAAAAACAATTTAGCTTTTATACCAGTAACAATATTATAGACTAAACAGTTATGTTTTCTCACCGTAATCATTTATATCAAAATTCGCCTGGGAACGCAAGATATTGTTGATGCTGACTCTAAACACTATATCAGTATTAAAATTAGACTAGAAGTTCTCAAGAGCTTCTTCTAAGAGGATTCTTCTTTATAGGAAGTCTCACATACACCAAATCAACTTATTCCAATGAAGAAGCTGTAGAATCCGCCCTATAACAGAATTTGTGACGCTCGACAAAACCTTACACCTAATCATCACGCGGCTCATGCTAAGCCGAAACGCAATTTGAAGTTCCCTTTAAAAGTTTCCAAAGCGAAGGAGTGTGGGTGAAATAAAACAAAGGCAGGCACCCGCCCGGCACTCTTGCTGAGTACTCTGCTTTGAGCGGGGCGATACAATGCGACGCACACAGGCGCGACCGACTCGTGAGTCGAACGCAACTCTTGGGGGCCTACTGCGAAACGGTAGAACGACGTGTCAACAGATTGTTGCAGCTAGAATAATAAAGGCACTTCTATCTGCTATAGAAGAAAGATTCTGTCTGGATGTTTCTGCCTCCACGCATCTTTTTTTGGTTACTGGCACTGGATACTCAAGAAAACGATTTATTGAAATCAAATCCATGAGAAATAACACAAACAACTATTCACTTTAGGATAAAAAATAGAAACTTATTTTGGTTCGCTTTAAATGACAGCTACGCGTACAGTTTAGTTCGCTGTCAAAAAATGACTCTCTATCTGAGACGTTTAGAAGACGTGGTACCTAGTACGAATAAGCGATTCTTTTAAGTGTAGGTCCTAAAATGAATCGCATGCGATGGTGGTAAGGGTCCAGGGCATAGAAAAGAACTGAAGGTCGAAGGGTCAGCACCAGCCACTATCATCTGGTGAGCTAAGACCTAATCTCTACATGTGCTCATAATATTAGTGTGGGAATCGTGTCGTGTCGGTATTTGAGAGAATTTAAGTTAGTTAACAACATTAAGATTATTGAGAGTTTTTATATTCTTGAGCTTGACAGGGCGACCCTGGCCCCCCGGTGTTACCTACACCGGTAAGTTCTTCTCATTATTATCTTGAATATTTTTGATGAGCTTATGAAAACACATATTTTTTTTATCGTTTGGATTTCAATAACACTGGCGATATTTAAAAACCGCACTCCTGGTTTATACATTTCACATTACGGTCTTTAATTGAACTATATCGGCACAGTAACTACCGTGTTAACGGTCCAATGCTTTTTTTTATTCAACACGGGTAAGTGGCTTTCATCTCACCTGATGGTAAATGACGATAAGGCCGAAGGTGAAATTTGCTTCACCAGGAATCCTCAACTAATAAAGAACAAGCTATCTTATCTTAGCTTGTCGAAAGAAGAACGATGTAATTGATGTAAATAGGAACAAACTAGACAATCTGAATACATTGTACGTATTATAATTTTGTTAGGTAAGTTCAATGATATTACATCGTAATAGGACCCATCCCCTTGGTGGAGTGGAACGCAACTTACGTGGTGCGTGGAAGCGATATTGTTGACAGCGTTCTAAGAAAATTCAACACAAGTTAGGTTTACCTTTCTTAACATGCCTGAGCGTCTCAAAAGTTTGAAGTTACACAGCCAGCGTTTGTGAATATTTTATGCATTGGAGTTAACTACAATTACGAATGCTCGATTTTAGGTGACTCTTAAATATTTAACTAATAACTAACATAACATTATTAAACGATCAGTTGTGTACAAATAGGGTTTTTTTACATGTTATTTATCATCTATCAAAATTATCAAGAGATTGTCCTAATATAACGCGATACCGCGATCATAGCGAATAGATTTTTAAACATTTTAGTCGCGCAAATGCATCGCGCGATCTCCTATTACTCATAGGACACCTTTTCTCGTCGACTCTACGATGGTCGCATCGTTTAATCGCGCGATGATCGCGTTATCGCGTTTTATTAGGGCAATACCTAAGCGTTCCCAATTTCTGTAGTAATACATTTTTCTTCTTTGCAATTCCCGAGCGCAGAAACTAGTAGGGGACTGATTGATTGCACATCGCGATTCGCGACCGTCAACTTAGCAAAATAGGTAGGTAATTTTGAAAATCAAGAATTCTTTTTAAATTTTTTAACTTATAACGGCCGGAATGCCTCACCTATTCAAAGACAATTATTTTCGTATATTTTTCATTAACTAAAACCAAGTATAATGCAAGTAATACGATATTTGAATTACGATTAGATGGATGTTTAAAATTTTATTTGATGCAGTAAAGTATCACTAATAGAGTATTTAATGGTCGGAATGACTAGATAAAAGACTGTGAAATAACATATATTTTTTCCTAATTTTGAGTACTTGTGATTTGCGAGTATTCCATAAGTTAAAATACCTATTTTCGGGAATTTCGGGAATCCCAGCCTTAACAGGATGGCACGTAGCAGGATTATCTATTACTAAACATCTTATAATACGTACCTACAGGTTTCTAACCCGAAAAATAAATGTGTATACTACATTAAAAAAGCTGCAGTGAGAATGAAAGTTACCAACAATACTCCTAAAAATGATTGAGGTTCCAATTTAAGATTTTTTAAAAACGAATTACCTTTGTAGGTCTTGTACGTTCACGCTGCTCAAATTGGTCCTATTATTGCTCCAGCATCCAATTTTTCTTTCCGACATTTCCTGAGGAAACGGAAAAGGAAATCCAGCCCAATCTATAGATCGCAGGATCATTAGTGGGATCACTAATGAACTCTCGATGCGGGATCGGGGACAGGCCGGCCGCTCGCGAAGGCTCTTGAGCCGTTGGCCTTTCGAGCCTGAGGACACATGCGGCTATCGAGGACCTCACCCACTTCAGAAAACATTTCTTTTACGGAGACAGTAACAGGCAACAGACAATGATGAGATATCTCTGCATTTGGAATTAGAAAAGATACGACGACGAATTTGTTTATTTAAAGAAATTGAATAATTTGATTGTGAGTGATGTGGTGGATCGTTATTTTTCAAGTTCTTTAAGTATTGTTTAGGATGACCGCATAAAAATACACATTTTATTTTAAAATTGTGTAGTAAATTACATGTTAGGTACAATTCCAAATTACAATTATGTGTTACAACCGCAGGTGTTTATTTTTATTATGCTGAGTTAGCAGACTAGCATTTGGCGTAGTACTATCATATATGCTGTGCGTTTGGCACGCCTTTAATTTTTAATTAAATTTTTATTTAATTTGCATGTTTGAATTGATGAATTTTGTTTATTTTTAATTTTATTACTTACTTTTGTAATTTCCGACACAATTAATTGTATTGTTATGGAATAAATAAACTATTGAACTATTAAACTATTGAAAATAACCGCAGTCAATAAACATACATACATATAATCACGACTATTATCTTCAAAGGGTTAGTCAGAGACTAGGCAGTGAGGACAGCAAAAGCAGTCTTCTACCATAGTCCACTTTTCACCAAATAGCGTGACAGTTGGTGAGCCCATCGCCGCTCTATGCTGTTGGAAGTATGTGCAGTCTTTAGTCCGTTAGTCGCCTTTTACGACACCCAAGGGACGAGAGGGGGTGCTTATTTGGCCTGTAATTTAGATCTTTCAAACCGTAACACATCATTGTTAAAGAATGCTGCTTGAAGGTAGAAATAGGTATCCAGTCTGTTTTAGGCATAATCCTTATTCGTACAATAATTTTACAACATTATTATGAAAACGAGCAAGCTCAGTTATAAAGATTCTTTCGAAGCAAATAATGTCAATAAATACAAGTCCGAAGCCGCACCACTAAATGTGCATTTGGAAATATTTGAATGGCGGCATAGTTCATTGGACAAATAATATGGCGGCTCCTCCATTTGAGGGAAGGCTTATCGGTAGTCACGAGCACCTCTCACTTGAAAAGGCTGCTTTGAGGCTGCCACTACAGCCTCTCCGCGACTTTGAGGACGACCTGCCTTAAAACATAATGAATTCTCTCCGGCAGCACGTTTTACCGGTAAGATAACTTTTTTTAAGCCTTTTTTAAAGTTTTGTATGATTTTATGAAAAAAGAAGGCTGGTAAATTATTGGAGTTCGAATTTAAAATATGGCGTGCTATCGTTTATATTTCTTTTCGGTTTTTGTATACATTTTTGTTTACGCTAGTTAAAAAGAAGTTGTGTCTACCGAACGGTGGTTTTCTTTCCAAGTCCCGATAGCTTACTGCCATCAGAAACAGCTTATGATAAGGCAGTGGCTTGGTTACAATCATCATCATCATCATCATCAGCCAATAAACGTCCCACTGCTGGGCACGGCCTCCCACGTGGCCAATAGCACGTGGGGATATAATCATTTACATTAATGATATGAATAAACCATAACGATTTAATTAAATGTAAATGGTTACAATCATTTACATTTAATTAAATCGTTATGGACGCAAACATAACAATTGAAAATATATTATAACTTTAGAAATTCTATGTAAGTAAACATAAATGTATTCTTATAGTTATTATTTAAATAACATGGCCTGTCATCGGAGACTTCAGTATATCTACAAATTGAAAACTAAAGAATTTTTTTATGACAATAGTAAACTCTTTGAATAGTGAACAAACACAATCACTTAACCTTCCCACGATACAAAAAATCCCTAAAACCTTTGGAAACTCTTTTATCCTTTTATATGGCGACTGAGTAAATGTATGGTGCTAACCTCTTTAAGGGCTTTTGCTTTCAGTACGTTAATTTTCTACTTTTATTTGTTACCATCATTATAGGTATTATTTATTTATTTAAACTTTATTGCCTCCGTAGGCACGGTTGACTTGGCCAACGCATGAAAACATCCAATGCCTCTAACAAGTAATACATATATTATATTAATTTAGATTATTTAGTGCGATTGCCAAGTCATGGACTTGGTATTACATGGATCTCACAACTTTTTACGGTAGAAGAACTGAGTTGCAAGACTTGGTTTTTTTACAAGTATGTTTTTTTGGCATCTCATTTCTTTTTCTAGATAGTCCTACTTTTTTCTTTCCGGTACCTTCTAGTTCTTAAATACCAACAACGGATATTCCATTATATAACATGTTCAGGTACACTGATTCATTCACTGCAAATGTAACTTTGTAATCCTATATATTTATTTGGGATTACAAAGTTATTTATACAGTTGATGTATCTAGAAAACTGGACTGAAATTGCAATTTTTTTTTTAGTTTTTCTTTGATTTATACACTAAACACTAATAGTATTCTAAATTTGAAGCTTCTATGTCTGCTAGAAGTGCCTTAGAGTTTTGATGATCGGTCAGTCAGTGAGTGACAAAATTAAGAAACTGACTAGTTATAATTCATTTATTTATTTAATTAGGTCTACTAACATTTTTACACTACAACACAGAAATAGAACATTGTTCTAAATACAGTTAGAACAGTGAAAAAACAATTACAGGCAAACACAACTTAAATCTAAGTTGAACACAATACAAAAGTGAAGCAAATACAAAAATACTAAGTAGGTATAATAAAACATAGTTAACCATAAAATATCAAAGCAAACATCATCAACACTACTACAGCATACGATATTCATTTTTAAAACAAACCAGACGCTTTTTATAACGTATGAAACAAATCAACGTCAATTAATTTTTAAAGTACTGGTTCAAATTGAATAAAATTTGAAATATACCGTGTTTATACAATGCCTGCTTGGTTACTGAAAATTCAGGCTTCTACTTTTATCCACAACGAAGTTGTAGGAGTTCGAAAATGGCCTGAACTGCTTTGAGAAAAAGATGGTACGGCCGTGGCGCATTTTTTGCTCGACTTGGCGGGGGCACTGCCGCATGCCATGTCCCCCAGATAAAATCACGATATAAATGGATGGATGATGGATGAGAACGAGTTCTAATTACCATTCGATCAAGTTATCGAAATCAAGATTAGTATGGCATTGAATCACTGCCTCTGCCTCCTACGAGGAGGCTCCTGGTGGAAAACGAGGATAGTTGCAATTTTGCCAATAATGAAATCGTACTCAAAATTTATACTGCGACTACCTATCATCATCATCTACATTATAAACTACAGAACCCAACATAGAAAGAAGCCGTGCACGAGTCATATTTGATTAAACAATATCGTTATTTCCTAATTCGCTTGTAATGGCGCAGCTAAGGGAAGAGTTCCAGGCGGCCTCATGGAGGAAATGAGTTCAATTTACCATTATCTCGGGGAATTGAGTGCCGTGACCTCGGCCCGCTCGCCGCTACTTGTTACCGACTTATTTAGTATGGCAACTCTGCTAGAAAACCGTTGCGGAAATTGTGGGGTGCCTAAACTTGACGACCTGGCTTTAAGAATAAAGTTTTACGCAGTGTTATGACTTGTCTTTTTACAAATTATCTTTCTCTGGACGACTTTATGGTATGCTATAAGTAAAAATTTATATCAACTTCTTTTTGAATTTTGAATTTTATTGGATTGGTTTTTCTGAGATTACTTAAATAAATATTAAACAGTGCCAAAAACTACTAAAACACAAAATACTTTTGAAGTGGCCCACGATGAAACCCGTTACTAAATAAGCTTTTCTCTGTAGTTCTGAATTGCACCCAATCCAAACTTGTACAGCGATACCATGTTTATTATATCAAAATCATTTATTCAGCATAAACATTGACAGGCACTTATTGACGTTAAAAACAAAAATAAATGTTAATTAACGTGTAGTTAAATCTGAAAAGCTAATCTAACTAACTAATCTACCTAACTAATCTCCACCAGTTCGGATTTTGGGAGAGCCTTCGACTATGAAGAACATGTAGTAGGTCTTAAAACTTCAACGCTTGTCTTAATTCTCTAGATGCGACGATAACCAAGAACATGGAAACGTAGGCAGGTCCGTAAGGCATGTCACAGCGCAGTACTTTCTGATTGTATGCATTTGATAGACCACATACTCTTGCCTTTACCGAAAACTTAGTGTACGATCAGATAATGCGCCTTCTGTATAAACTTTTACACTTTTTGTACCGTGCTTTCTCGGTCTTTGTGAATAAAATGCATAATGGGATAAATTACTGTAGGTATCCTAGGTATACCTAACTAACTTTTTTATGTAGCTGACGTTTAAACTAAATTGCAGTTAATCACGGGCTGACCACAATTGACTGGAAGGAATAGTAGTACCTACCTGTTCGTTTTATTCATATCATTAATGTTAAGTCTTTATGAGCTTTCGTGCTTTACTTAACATGCAACGTTCTCAATTACAGAGGGTGTGACGACGTGCAACGCTCACTGGAACTCCTGGACCAGGTGTTGAGCGAGTACGACGAGGGCGGAGAACCGCCGTCGCTGGAGGCACGCGCGCCGCAGCCGGCCACGCCCGCCACCCCGGCTACGCCAGCCACGCCGGCCACCGACGACGACTCGCCGCTCGCCGGCCACACGTCCGAAGACGATGGATACATGAGCATGAACGGCAGAAGGTAATAATCAGCATAGAACTATCCACGCCAGCCACCTCGGCCAGGCTAGCCACGCCGGCCACCGACGACGACTCGCCGCTCGTCGGCCACATGTCCGAAGACGATGGATACATTAGCATGAATGGCAGAAGGTAATGATCAGCATAGAATTATTCATAAGTACATAACTGCGGAATCTCCTTACAAATTCCCGCCACTGTTAATGATAATGACTAGCCGCTCGCCTGGTACACGTCTGTAGACGATGGATACATGAGCATGAACGGCAGAAGGTAATGATCGGGATTGAATTATCCATAAGTAAGTATATTTTATAATATTATTAGTAGTAAGTATACCTATACTACTAGTTTAGATACCTGGGCTGCACTATAACGGATGCTAACACCAGGGAAGAAGAAATATAGATCTCAGGGTTCAAAATACTCTTCGTTGTAGTGCAGCATTAACACAAGGTGTTAGGTTAGTGTCCAAACTTCTCAGTCGACGAACAAAGATCTGTATTTACAAAACAATTATACGGCCCATACTGATGTACGGATGGGAGTCTTGGAAACTCCCATAAAGAAGAAAAAAACTTCTAGTGACGGAAAGTATAAAGTGCAGTGAAACCTTCTTGGTGCAACGCGTGCGGCAGAGGGAATATGGCAAAGAAGGAAGAACGAGGAAGTCGAGCAACTGATGGCCGGGATAAAAGCACACAAACTCCGCTGGCTCGGTCACCTGGAGAGAATGGGGAGTGATCGTGCCGTAAAGCGCGCGTACTTGGGACGACCGAACGGCTGGCGACCGGTCGGTCGGCATAGGTACCGCTGGGAAGATCAGGGGCCCAAGTCTGCTAATTTACGAATGGCATAATTGAATCGCAATTTGATCGCATTGTAATTGTTTGACACATTTGGTATTCTTAAATGAGTAAGAGAATACCTGGATTAACACATAGGATACTTTTTATCCCGATATTCCCACGGGAACGTATGGATGGATGTTTGTTACTCTTTCACGTAAAAACTACTGAATGGATTTTGATGAAATTCGGCATACAGATATTGTATGGATTAACACATAGGATACTTTTTATCTCGATATCCCCACAGGACCGGGAACCACGCGGGTGAAACCGCGAGCGGCCGCTTGTACTTTTATACGCCTAAAATTAATAACTTAAGTATCTGTTGTTTTGCTTACTAGATTCAAATGAATCTTGACAACAATGCAATTTATTTTATTAGGAAATACATATCGTAATACATAATATAATCACGACTATTATCCTCGAAGGGTTAGCCAGAGACTAGGCAATGAGGACCGCAAAAGCAGTCCTTTGCCATAGTCCACTTTACACCAAACAGTGCGGTCGCGCACATGTGCTCAGCGTGACAGGTGGTGAGCCCATCGCCACCTATGCTGTTGGATGTATGTGCAGTCTTGTTAGTTGCCTTTTACGACACCCAAGGAAAGAGAGATATGTTTCTTGCACCGCTACCCGACCACGGTTAAGGAAAAGTTGTTTTATACAAAATCACATAAAAAGTATCAACACACAAAACACAGAAACCGTCTCCGTCATGATCAACAAATTGAACTGAACTGTATGTTTAATTGTGGTGATTCCAGGGCGAAGTTCGCGCTGGGCTTCCGTCCTACGGAGGAGCGCGAGGAGCCCTCACCGCCGGATCCGCCGTCGCCGCGCTCGCCGCCGCCGCCTGAAGAGGCGCAGCGCATTATCTCCACACTCTTGCCTAAGTATGTCACCACTCAGGCTTAATTTTTTTTCAATCCATTACGAGTAAACGCATGGCCTTCATCTCACCTAATAAGTGACGGTAAAGCCGAAAGTGGAAGCGCGCTTCACCCGGAATCCTGAACACGACAATGCTATTAGAATAGTTGTTATGGTGTTAGACTTTAGTTAAGACGGTGGTATCTAGCCAGATGGACTTAACAAGCCCTATCACCAACCAAACCAAGTACTCACAGATGTACCCCCGCTGGGAATCGAACTCTGGGTCTAAGACCGGTGGCTTAGCTACTCTAGACCATCACTGAGGCGGTGCAAAAACGTAGACGCATGATGTTGCTGACGCTAAACACCCTCTACAAAAGTGCGTTCAGGAGGCCAATTCTCATTTTTCGAGATGTAGTCTCGAATCGAGTTTTGATTTCGATCTCTATCTCGATAATCGACATTTTGTTCACGAATCTCCTACTCTCAGTGCTAATCGAAATAGACTTCGAGTTTTTTTGTGATAAATATTGCCATTCCTATAATGCAATCAACTCTGGATGCGTTCCGTTCCACACGTTTCATCCGGTTTTAAACCGGTTGCAACTATGTACCTCAAATATTTTTACTGTAAAGGTATTTAAATGTACCTATTGAACTTGCTTTTTAATTAAAGAAGTAAATTTTAATAATAAGTAGGTACTTATCAAAAAATCGTTATATTTAATGTGTTGTGATCAAATTTAATTTCCTTATACAACTTGTATTGTATAAAACGTAACGTATCGTCGATAGTTGACATTTCAATGTCAATTTGTCAGTGAAAAATTTTATGTTTTTTGTTTGTGGTGTTGTGTGCTTGTTTGGTGACGAAACGATCATTTTAGTATTCACAAGGCACAATGTCAACAAAAAATACCCAACGCCACAGCAGAAGCAGCTCCTTCTACAAATGTTGGAAGCCGATACACAGTTAAGGAGTAAAAAAGTTTTCTTCCACCTTCTTAAAAAAAGAGAGCGAGCTCTCTCAATATTTTAAATTACTTCCACGACAAAATTGGAAATTAACTCCTCCATATCCACCGTAATTTCGCCGCTATTTGACGTTACATTAGCATCTCGTAGTCGAAATTACGTCTCGACCACTGCCGACCACTCGAAGCAATTCGAGCGGCTCTCGTTCGAGAAATGTCGAGTTCGAGATTTTCAGAATAACTAAATTGGATTACCACTCGATTAAGTTCGAATTCGAATCAAACTCGAAGTCGATTAGCGCTGAGAATAGGAGATTCGTGAACAAAATGTCGATTATCGAGATTTTATGGTCGAGAGAGATCGAAATCAAAACACGATTCGAGACTACATCTCGAAAAATGAGAATTGGCCTCCAGTTTGCCGCGCGTGTTCAACCGCGTTTTTGTATGACTGTGTCCCGTGTCAGCAACAGAAAGTGTCTACTTATTATCCACGCCGAAATTCCCACCAAAATCTTATTAGAAGATTTTCACTCATCATGTTTAAATATCATCTTCATCTTTTTAAAAGCCAATATCTGCCCTGAAGCATTGGCTGGTCATTTGCCTTTCCATGTGTATACCTACTATAAAAGTATAATATTAACAAACACACGTGCTTAGCCTCGAAGCGTCGGCTAAGTGACCATAGGTTCTAGCAATTCCCAGATAGATGTTTCGGATTTTTCAATACATTTGTTGTTGTTGTTGTAAACAATATAAGCTTCTGATAAACAACCCTACAATTAGCAAGCGTGGTGGTTAAGCCGATCAATTGTAGCGATGACAAGATTTTAATGAAAATATAACATACTCATATTTTAAAACCGACGTCCTCAAATTGTTGTTAAGAAAATAAAACGGAAAAGAGATAAATTCTCGTATCCCAATGTTTAGTTGCCTCAATGTTCTGTGTAAATAATAGTCACCGGCACTGAGCTAACGAAGCAGCGCAGTGGGCAAATCTCATGGGATTCTAGAAAACCTTTGCCACACAAAACAGTATTCATTTCAACCAACAAGCTTATTTTGCTGGTTCAGGTGACAATCTCTAAATTGAATGATGATTTCTTCTATTTTTTTCCATTGACGATTCTTTTTTTACATAAACATTTATATTATTGTTTTCCATTTCCAGAGTATCTCCTGCTAATTCTGCAAAACGAACTACATCGTTTGAACAGAGAACTGCAGAAGAAAAATTAGACTCTATAATAAGTGTCAATGGGATCAACACAGCAACACAAACACAAACCACATTTGTAAGTTAATTGCAATGTTTCTATGTATGATATAGGATGTTTCTATGTTTCTTTGTATGTTATAAGTACAGTTTTTGTTTTCTAACATGAAATATTTTTTTACTTTAATGTTTAGCCAAAGACGAGGCATCAAAGACCATATGGATGGGAGAAAGATGACGACACAAATGGGTTCCGATTGCAACAACCGCAAGCGAATGCGTACCGATTTGCCTCCCTCCAGCACGGCGCTCGACCGCCGCAGGCCGAAGAACCTTCGTGGCTACCACCTCGGCATCCGACCAACCAGAAAATATCACCGAGCATGGAGAAACCTCCCGTCTTTCCTTTCATGGGCTTCTCGGCTGAATTTAACGACAAGCCGTACAACGAACACCCAGTTACAATATATCCCGGACCAAATATACAATTCAGCAAACAGTCGCACTCACCGACGTACAATATTCCGAAAATATCCCCCTCTAATACGAAGAAGGGCAGCGTGAAACGCGACAGTCGGTCTGACGGAGAGATGCTGTCCCCTAAATCTAAAATACCTCCGCGTACTCTCGCCGGTTCTATGGAGAGACATAGAGAAGTGTGTAGAGGATCTTCGGAGGATTTGATGGAGTTTAAACGGAGAGGAGACGACGAGGAGCACTTTTCGGATGACTCTCTGGAGGAATCCTTTCCGCCGCCGCCACCGACTGCTACCACGCCTTCGAAGCGCAATTCGATTGCCTGGGAAGTATCACTCGATGGGGATGATCCTCTACTTACACCCGGAAGCACTAAGGTACAAATATATTAGGTATTTTTAAACTTTTACATACATACATATAATCAAGTGCTTAGCGTGACAGTCGGTGAGTCCATCACCGCTCAATGCTGTTGGAAATATGTGCAGTCTTTAGTCCGTTAGTCGCCTTTTACAACACCCAAGAGAAAATAGGGAGGATATTCTTTCACCGCTACGCGACATGATTACGGTTTTAAAGTAATCCCTTATAAAAAGCTTATTTTAAATTATTGTAATTCTAATGCATGTACTTAATTTTAAAGAGGAGTTTTATGTGTATCCCAAATACTATTTCAAACAAATAATTTACATTACAAATCTAATTAAACATTTTAAAAGTTTTAAAAATATTTTCAGGTCATTGGTAGAAGAAGAAGAAAGTCGGGTGATCAGTCCACTTCTAGCACCAGCTCTATACCGCAAAGAGTAGAAGATGACTGGGGCGACGACTACTGGCCTCCCCCACCGCCTATCACACAGTGCGAACCGCTCGCTTCCCCTTTGTCTGATGCCGATTCAGAAGCCCGACGTGCACAAGATTTGGCTTGCGGAACATACGTCATTCGAAAAGGCAAAAACCGTAAACAGTTGCCCAGTTTCAACAAAAATTCATCCAATAAACCATCCAACGTCAACCATCTTAGTCATAGTCACAGTCTAAACAGAAGTTTAGATACAGATAAATCCATAGACGGCTCTAGTATATCGATAAGTGGATCAGGCTCCGTAGGTTCGTATAATTCGAGGCCCAGTTCAGATCTGAGCTTGCCTCAATCTCGTTATAGCATAGATTTAAACTCGAGATTAAGTCGAGAACTAAATACGCCCAATTCCAGATATAGTATAGATCTATGCACTCCAAATTCTAGACTGAGCAAAGAAATCACATCGCCCAAATCGAGACTTAGCTTAGATCTTAATAATGGACAAGATAGATACATAACGCAAGAATATTTTGGCCATAGTCCTAAAAGTAGAAAAGTAATTAGTGATAAGAACGTTCTTACTTCGAAGAACAATGTTGTACAGAACAAGCTGTCTCCGCAAAATAGATTTACAGATTTCAAAAAGTATTCTTCTACATTTGATAATATACAATCATTAATAAAAGAAGGTAAAGTGGAAGAGGCGCCGCTACAAGAGTGCAATGAGACTGTCAATGAACTAACCATGGTGCCTCCTAACATGGTGAGAGTGGTGTCGCTACCGAGCTTAGGGGCTGATGGGGAAAGCAATAGCGCAAGCCGTCAAGCGCTGATCACCACTGTGGAAGAAGAAGAGGACCAGGAAAGTGGTGAGCCAGAATCAGGCGGAGAAACATCTCCACTTCGAAAAATTGAAAACAATATTAGCGCTATTCTAAGTCAAGGACGGGACCAAAAACATTTTACCCCATATATACCTAAAGACTGGAATATCCATAAGGATGAATACTGTGATGAAGTGTCTAAAGATATTTTAGATAACAATTTCCGTTATAGTTCTAGGGAGAGACAAAAGAGACATGATATACAGAAATCATCGAGCCATAACGAAATACAGAATCAGCGGTCTATAGAACGTCGCGAGCGGTCGTCCTCGGGGCGTAGGTCGAACAGTATGCACAAATCGACAAGTGCCAAAGATGTGCCTGTCAGCTTAATGAGGCAGCCTTCTTCGTCCGACTCCGCCGTGTCCAGTGGCGGAGATTTCCCACTAAATGTTCAAATAGTCGAGCATTCATACAGACATCATCCGCTTCCTCCATCACCGAACTTGGGCCACGACATGGGGCCCTTGCCGCAGACGCCAGAGTCGCCAAAGTTCCCTCCTCTTCCACCTTCGCCGGTTCAAGAGGTAGAGGATGAATACACAGAAATTATGCAGCCAACAGAAAAGCGACATGGAAAGAAAGCAGACACATTACCGACGCCTACATTGGAAGTTAGGAAAAGGTAAGGTGATATCACTTTTTCTATTGCTATTTAGGAATAATTTGATTGAATTTGGTCACCCATTCGGCGATGTTGCGTAACTTGCAAAATCGCAACCTGTGGCCTGATTCACGTATTTTAAAAAAGTCAAAACGTCGCTTAAGTTAAGAAGTCGTCCTATTGAAAAACAGTCCCAAATCCGTATTCACTTGTCATTTCGATAGAACGATTACTCGATAGGATCGCAACTAGGCAATTTGTCAATTATTTAAACTTAATGTTGCCATTACAATTCTACCAAATAAATTCAAATACTTTTTGTTAACAAAACATGCAGAAATGTTTATTTTTTTTACAACTACTTGGAAACTGTCTAATTTTGCGTGAAATCGCTGACATTCGATCAAACTAACTAAGTAACTAAGCGTCAAAATAATAGGTGAATACTGAACACTCTAGCCGCTGCACGCTGCTCCATCGAGTTCCAAGTGCTACGTAGCAATTTTCAAATAACATTATGTGTTCTTTTCAAATCATTTTAATTTAAAGAAACAACCCAGGGTATTCTTTCAAAGGATGGATATATTTTGATTAGTATCTACCTAACTATATAAATTGGCAAAAGTATACTACTTAAATGTTCCTATTAATTTCCAGGCCTACAGAGCCGCCGGCAGTGCCGCCACACCGAGACACCACCAACAGCCTGAAGACGAGGTCCATGGAAACCAGCTACAACAAGAACAGAAGGAGTAGTAACTTCAAGAGCGGATCAACTGATAGGAGGACCTTACCCACAGGTAGGTACTCACTGACTTGTCAATCGATGGTCAAGTGATGTTTCGGTTACGGGAATAGCAACAGACTTTAGTCAAAATGTAACTTCTAAATCATAATATAAAATAATTTGATATACTTAACTATATTAAGTATTATTATTCAGTAAGTATTACTTATAGTTTCTCAAATTATTTATTTTAATTATATACCTAGGTACCTACTTACTTAATTTAAAATAATTTTAACTAAAATATAAAAGTAACCTGGTAACAACTTGCATTTCAATATTGATTGTGGTTGCATAATATCTCACTTACGCAATTTCAAACCAGAAGAAAGGATGGTGGGCAAAAATACGTGGACGGCACACCCCCTTCCGCCAGAGCTTATATTATGTTTATTTTGTTGATAACAGATCCATGTTTCTATAGGGCAATGCGCATTAAATTCCGTCCAGGGGTTCTATATTTATTTAAAGTATACAGGGTGGAAAGTTGAGATAGGGCAATAAGGGCAGCTACCACATCCCTTGCTACTACGCGAAAATGATCTTAGGAGACCTTTCCCAACTTTTTGAGTGATGACAATCGACATTCACAGATTTTTGATAAAATGTACAGTCAGCGAGAAAATCGTCAGAATTGAGTAATTTTTTTTAATGCAAGACGACCCCATTCATGTAAAGGATTAAAACACTCTTTGACACCAACTGATGTTAGAGTACTAGGACACCCACAAATCAAAGAAAACTTTTTCCATACATTTTAATAAGGTAAACACTATAACAGAGAAGACCTTTCACATGTAGTTTTTTACGCGTATCGGTCCTTTATACTACAACTTGAAAGGGCTGCGAGGTGGCCAATTTATGGGTCCGTGTGTCCCTATTAATAAATCATAATATTATGTAAAACATGTATTTTTTTGTTATGTATGGCTTAATTTTATTATAGTCGTCGTCAATAATTATTGAATCCAAGAAGAGAGCTGGTATGTGGATATCCTCTTGATGTCTTGCCAGGCTCAAAAACCATATTACAACCATGGCATGAGCGCGTCAACCCAAAGTACGGTTCCATGTTTTACATGAGCAGTAATAATGGTTCAATGCATTTAAACAAGTCTCATCCTCGTTTATTAAAACATAAGTGTAATAGAGCTTTGACCTCGTATATCTAGATTGTATTTTTGCTCGCAAAAGCCACAGATTCGACCTTTCAATGCCAGCGTTATTGAGTTCGGCAACGAGTTGATTACACATCAAACAAACTCTTCCACGATTAGGACGAAACATGATTCCATTTCAACAAAAACAAATTCACAGATCAATAATCGTAATCCGAAGTTCAAAGCGTAAAGTCAGTTATTTTAAAGTATCGTAGGTAACAACAGAGAGCGCACAATCATAACGAGGAACACGAAGGACTGCGCCGATGCCACCGGCGGGCGCGGCGCGGCCACGGAAACCGGTTTGAAGTGCGAGCACAGGGGCGTTTATGGTCGGTCAGCCTGTCGTAGTTCTCGCTCATTATTGTTTTAACAACAATAATGTTTCATAAATAAAACCTCACTTATTTATTGTAAATAATTTATCACGGTACCTAGTGAGTAAAATGATTTTATTTGGTTTTTAATTATACAGTTTTATCTCATGACCTCCGGGATATTTTGTAAAGGCGTCATACTATAAAATGTTCATTTTTGGTTGGTGTTTTGAGTCACACTTATTTAATGGCTGGCGGTGCTGGGTGTATTTTTCTCACCATCCTTTATAATCAACATAACAAGGACCTCAGACCAAATAGACAAGGACCTGCAAAATATACATGTCATAGAATAATAACTAAAGCATAGAAGGAGTCCAAATGAGACTCGTATAGTTGTCCTATTTTTTCAAATGGGCCACAAACATTGAAAGAAAAGAGACAAAATAAGTTGACAAAAAAGTCAAATGTCAAGCGAAAAAAAAAACCGGTTACCATTTATGATACCGAATTCAAAAAGCGACCTATACAAGTAATTCAAATGGTGACCAAACGGAGTGCCCACTCCTCAGAATAATAACTAAAGCATAGAAGGAGTGCTATGACATTTGAGTGTGCACTCCGTTTGTTGTCAAACAATTTTATTGTGCTGTGACTGTTATCCCTTTTGACATTTTATCGATATCGAAAGATGCTGTTTGTCCATATATAAATTCAACACTTTTCATTTATTTATTTTTTTATTTATTCTTTTTAGGAAGGTTAACAGCTGTTATTACAAATTTTATAGCTATGTAAAATCTAAAAGCTAATTATAAACCTCCACAAACTACTAACATACTAAAGTCTTAATTACAATTGTAAGATTCATTTTATCTTAATACTTTACAAAAATAAAATAAAAATACGTGTAATTATGAAAAAAAAAGAAACAAAAACAAGCAATCTATGAAGCATAAAACACATCATATTACATCTTATAAAGCTTATTGCTACCTAAAGTTACTTAAATTACTTAAATTTACTTTACTTTACTTTAAAGAATAAAATAAATGTTTACATACAGTTCGCCTAATAGTCGCTGCGCTTGTCGAGAATAAATCGAAGTCATGCTCGTTGCTGTATCTGTTACAAGTTACACAGCCGCAGATTAAAAAAGTATTTTGTCGGTAATTTGTACGAACTAGTGGTATTTGAAGCAGTGGGCGTCGCCGCAGCGACAGTATATTTGTGCGAAGACCAATTTTGGACAGTAGTTCTGGGCAGTCGATGTCGATGCCGTTAACTAGTTTAGATATAAAACAAGCGTCATTCACTTCACGTCGAATTTGTAGAGGCAAAAAGTGATACCGTTTGCAGCGATGCTCATAGTCAGATGATTGTTGGCTAGCCTTATAGTCAAGATATCGTGGAAATCTTTTTTGTATCATCTCTAACCGAGTAATATAGACGTTATACTGCGGATTCCACACCTGCGAGGCATACTCGAGGTGGCTACGTACGAAGGCGCAATACAGAACTTTAATTGACTTCAGGGACTTGAATTCTTTAGACATACGCATCACAAACCCTAGGGCCTTGGAGGCCTTACGTGCAATATGATCGATATGATCATCAAAAATTAATTTGGTATCATGAATAACACCCAAATCTCTTATATTATTTACCCTAGTTAGATTGTAGTTAAATTATTATATTTAGAATCAATTTTGTTCGTCTTACGTGTGAATGTCATATAGAAACACTTTGACACGTTAAGATCTAACCTATTCAGAATACAGTGTTTAATTACACACAACATACAGTATTGTTCAAAACGTAATAGAGCCTGTTGCAAATCAAGGACATCCAAAGGATCAGAAATTATCTTAAGTATCTTCATATCATCTGCGAAAAGCAAGGGTTTGGAATGTAAAAAGCATTTACTAATATCTCTAACAAATATAATAAATAAAAGAGGGCCCAAAATAGACCCTTGTGGTATACCAGATGGTATTTCTGACTACCGAGACATATAGCCACGCAATACAATAGCCTGGCTTCGGTTATCAATATAGGAAGCAAACCACCGATACAAGTCACCATGTATGCCCGCTGCATGAAGTTTCATCAACAAAATACCTATAGAAGTTGCTATTTATGAAAGATTTGATAAAAAATTAAAGATACCTATTAATACTTACCCTAATTTGGTATAAAAACACCGAAGGCCAAGGCCTGGGTACATGAAAACTTTCATTTAAAAGCTGTTACTTTACAAGAACCTGTAGGCTGATTGTCTAACTTCGGCATCTGTCGCGGTCGTTTTCAAGTGGAAAAACACTGAGAAAAATGGACTTAAGTCGACGTAGTAAAATATTGTGCAAACATTCTAAAATACCCTGCTTACCACTAATAAAACAGTGCGCAACACTTTAAATAGTAACATGAATGTATTTCTATTCTGCTGCTCATTAAATTTCATTGTGCAAGAAACCTTACCAAAATATAAAGTGCAATTGTCTTAACTTTTATCGTAAAATTTTAAATATCATCATAATACAGTGATCAAAACACAATAAATTAGCAACGTCTTATTTATTTATTTATTTGGTTTAGGTACACATACAGGTTACAGTCATATATGACAACATACTTGGAATTTCAGATCGAGCTAGACAATAACCTAACAAACAGTGTACACATCGTGTGTAGTGATAATATTACAGCGAATACAAAATAAAAGCAAGTTACAAACTGAAAAAGTGAAAAAAATTACCTAATCATTACATTTGATGCAATGCATGTATATATTTCAAACCATGCAGCAAATTTTATGCATTCTCGATCATTTGCACAATAAGTATATCAATCCCGCGGAACATTAAAATTCTGTGCGTATAGATATTATTGCACGTTAAAGAATCGTGCCAGGTTGAAAAAATATTGCAAATAAGGTTGTGACGTCACTAAATTACGGTGGAATCATAATTTAAAGTGCACTGTCGGCAGCGTAACTTAACGTGCTTGCACAATTGGTCAAAAAGATTTGCATTCACGATAGTTTATAGTGCCCCATTTTTCTCAGTGTACATTGCTTCGCATAAAATACTTATATAAAAATAGTTTCAAATAGGCAAACTAGCGAAGCAATGTACTTCTGTTTGAGGGCGATTGCGATGGATGTTGAGGTTAGACAATTAGCCCCTTGTTATATTCGTCGTACACTGATATGTACTTTATAATTTATTTATTTATATCTCTTCTTCTTCTTAGGGTGGCTCTCCAACTAGTGAATTTCAGCAGTCAGCTCTGCATATTTGGACTTGTTTCTGGCTAGGCAAAATAATTCAGCGGCACTCGCTGTTCCCGTCCACTCCCGAATGTTTCGCAACCACGACTTTCTTCTGCGACCAGGTATCCGTTTTCCTGCAACTTTTCCCATCATTATCAGTTGCAAGAACTCTTATCTGTCGTGTTTAAAATATTGGCCTTCTTGGCCCACATATGCAATTTTTTTGCTTGATACTTTGCAAAAGCTTACGTTTTTGGCTGACCCGTCGCAGAGCTTCCTCATTGGTGACTTTCTGAGTCCATGATAAATAGACATCATGCGTCTTGTATGCCCACATTTCAAAAGCTTCTAGTATACTTTTCCTCAAATCTTCCTTTATAGTCCAAGCCTCACATCCGTATAGGCCAGCAGATATAACATTGGAAAAGACTTATTCGGAGGGCGATTATAAGGTTTCGGTTGCAAAGTACCTTTCTCATTTTTTCAGAGGCACTGCGGGCGACATTTATTTATTTTATTTATTTAAGAAACCTACAGCGTTACAAAATAATTATTCCCTTAATAGAATAATGTTTGTAAATTTTTAACTGTTTCGATAGGCCAGGGGCTCAATACCCTTATCTATCAAAAAACCCCAATTGATAGACTGAACTCTATGTAATCGAAATTAGGTAAAAAAATCAGGATAAGTAGATGTGATGCTGTCTGTAAAGTTAAAAGCAGTGAGATTATACAGTTTGAACTTTGTACCGCCCTTATGACGGAGGTCAAGTGCTATTATCGAACTGCAAGTGTTTGTACAATGGTAGTGCAAATTTAAATTTATTCAAGGATAGAGCGACATATAACATCGGTACTTTGTACGTGATCAACTTAAGCTAGGTAAATTTTATAAGCATGAAAAAAATTTAGATAATATGTATACAATTGTAGACCTCATTTTAAAAAATGAATATCAATAGTTTCGTTGTAATTTTTAAAACAAAGTGGGCGCGCTAGAGAGCATACTCGCCAGCGAGCCCACAAAGATAACTCCGTTACATAAGGCTTTTCAAATTCGTTTATGACACCATTAAAATGTATATTAAATGTATATCAATCTACTATCATCAATTCGATATTTAATTTAGTCTATACCAATTCACGGCCACTTTTAAATTTCCTTACGGAACATTAGAGAAGCGCCTGGTAAAATGGCTATAGCGAAGTCGTCTTTAGGAGCATATTCTATCGAGCCTAGTCTATCAGAGCGTTGGCTTGATATGTTACAATTTATTAAGTTAATGAGAATATTCAACTGGAATATTTATTTTTCGCTGGCGAGTATGCTCTCCAGCGCGCCCACTTTGTTTTAAATATTACAACGAAACTATTGATACACATTTTTTTTTATTAGGTTTACAATTATGTACACACGGCGTCAGATCCACCTACCCTAAACTGTCAAATTTCCCCAATGAATATTGATCCTTAAAACCAAAGTGTAAAGTTCAAAATTGATTGTAAAAATTTGACAGTTTTGGGTAGGGTGATTTGACGCCGTGTGTACATATTATCTACATTTTTTTCATGCTTATAAAATTTACCTAGCTTAAGTTGGTTTCGCCCCGGAGCATCACGTTACTTTGTAGCCAGTGTGGCAGTGCTAGCATCTGAGCGTAGTTCAGCGAAAGCACTGCCTTAGTTGTATAGTACTGCGTTAGGTGTATAGTAGTCAAATAAAACAACCATTATTACATTAATTTATATTAATTGTGTTGAATTTAAACAAACAAAAAACCCTTTACTTACTAAAGAAAGTTACGTTAAGTTACTTAACATAAAAGTGTGAAATAAAAAAATATTGAAAGAAAACAAAAAATCTGACTGCGTCAAAAATATTAATTGAAAAGCAAAAAAACAAGCTTTAAGGCGACTACAAGAGACAAGACATGAAACTTAGTGCTGCCACCAATTATTATTGTTTGTGGTTGGGCTAATGTTTTTGGCCTCAAAATTTCCTATTGTAATTTAGCGATGGTGCTGTCACGCTCAGCAGCAACAGATTTTGTTAATTATGGTAACAGCAAAGTTGCGAAAGTAGAAGTGCTTGATAGCTCACTTGTGTGTGTTTCCTGGAAAGTAAAGAATATCTATGAGTATACAATTCTTTAGTTTTCTGCCTGTCTAGAAACGGTGTACTAGTAGGTATGTATGTACAGTGCAGAACGGCCATGGCCAACCAGTTGGGAAAAATATTACTTGCAGTATACGCCGATGGTTTAGGGGGTAGAGTCCCATCATTTTGAACACATTACGTTATGACGAGTTTATAAAATTCCAAAAAATATACCCGTTCATACAAAATGGTGCTCAGTTGATTAATTTTTAAACGAATGATCGAAAAAAATATTTTATTGATTAGAGGCTAGAGGCAACTTGGGAAGCTTCAAGCAGAGCGTGTAGCTGAGGTAAATATTATACGACTTTGTTTGACCGTCACTCACCAATTCATCATCTCTCAGTTTACGTAATTTGTCGTCACTGGTAAAACACCCGACAGTAAAATTTTTTAAAAACAAACTCGATGGCGTTTTTTTGGTGTCCAACCATCTTCGGGAGACACTGCAGCAGTCCACTATGCACGTCGAATTTCATCCAGAGGAAATCTAAACCATTTAAGTGAACATTACGATTACTTTTTAATTTATTGATACTTAACATTTTTCACAACATTTTCATAACATCTACGACGAAATTGTAAAATGGATTTTAAACTCTTAGTGAAGTAATTTAACTATTTATTCCAATATTATAATGAATGGTAACTGGTAATACTTAGTCGAACGAAGATATAACTATCAAAACAACGGTAAATAAACATAGAAATATCACTTACCAAACCGAACCTTAGGAAGCCGACTATTTTACCGTTATTTTCTTTATTTCCTATGCGAGATTAACACTTCTAAACGACGCACGCCATATTTAAACAAAATTTCAGTATTCACACAATTATCACTTTTCCAATCTAAACAGAACCGCACGCCAATGATCCATGTATTATACGACAAAATTGTTTGTGTCATTGTTGGCTGACAAAGGCGATGGTTAGAGCGAGTAACTTAATTTGGTAGTATTAAAAGGCTCCACTGGCTCCACTTTTGACAGATGATGACAGATTGCCTGGTACACTTTTTTTCTACTCAGACGGTTTCTATGCTTTAGTTATTGTTCTGAGGGTAAGAGGAACATACTTTATTTTCATCCGCACATTATTTGCTCTACCAATGAAGGATAACATCTGATTCGAATTTTGATAAACATAAAAGTCGTCTTCATATGCTTGCTTCACATGCTTTCTGTGGTGTAAGAGTCGTTACTCTGATGTAAATATTTACAAAGATATGTTAAAAAATCTTCCAGATCAGGCTAACGTTTCTCTTTCCCCGATTCTGGGGTAAGAGAAACAACAAGCAAATTTCACACAATTACAAAGGATGCGAAATATATTCGCTATTAACTTCATTACTGTAATTGCTGAAATCGAATTTGAGCCTTACTCTATTCAAATAGCTATCATTTTGTCAAATAAATGATGTATTGCATTTTCGGGGTAAGAGTATGGGGTAAGTCAGGGATAACCAACCAAAACAAAAGTGGAAGTTTTTTTTAAGCGAATAAAACAAAGTAAATAAAAATGAATGATATTAGCAGACGTGTATGTATGTCCAGATATCTCCTACACTTCATTACTTTAAAAATTTGGGTAATACTGCCGTAAGTCTTCTGCGGCGTTACATGATAAGTTACGTTATAATGTAATCAAGCCTAGTGAATAGGTACATTACAAAAATAATATAGGTACAATAATAATATCCTACTAATATTATAAACGCGAAAGTTTGTAAGTATGAATGGATGTTTGTAACTCTTTCACGTAAAAACTACTAAATGGATTTGGATGAAATTCGGCATACAGATAGTTTATAACCTGGATTAACACATAGAATACTTTTTATCCAGATATTCCCACGGGAACGGAAACCACGCGGGTGAAACCGCGAGCAGCCGCTAGTAGTATATAAATAAAAGACAGGTGCCTCAAATAACCCGGCAAGTAGTGTTATGTAGAATACAAGAATAACTGCCACTTCGGCTACCTGTATTGAAAACATATACCAATGTAATACCACAAGCTAAGCAAATTATAAATAACCTGGACCCTGATCATTATGGCCAAATGGTCAGATTTTCACACTAGAGTATATGAAAAAGAATATCACCGTTGTACCAAAAACTGCAGGTCGGCTGGAACGCTTTAAAAGCAATCTAGATACAAAATTAAATTATTTAGAATATAATGACAACCCTAATGTTTTTTATGATAGTTTCTTTAACACATATTGTTCAGAATTTAATAAGTCTTTTGTTCCAAAAAAGATCTAGGTTAGTCGTACTGTAACTTTTAATAAATGGGCTACAATTGGTATTCACAAAAGTAGGAAACGCCTTTATGAACTTTATGGTGAACGGAACTATAACACCAATTTCAAATTATATGTTAAAAATTATTCAAAATTATTCAAAAGAGTATCTCGATTAGCCAAGGCAAACTATCTGAGTTCTAAGATTAAGAATAGTAATAACAAAATAAAAATGACATGGAATATTATAATTATTGAAACAGGAAAGGTCAAAAGTCGTAAAATTAAAAAAAGCAATAAAATTCATATTAATCATGATTTCTCGCCTAAAGTAATAAAAGGTCAAACTTACCTTTTTCTGGTACTATTTGCCTAAAAAAATCTACACACATCAAAAGTGTCTAGGGATCAACATATATTTTTGCAATAACTTTTCTCCTGATTGATATTAATTAAAATTTTCTTTAAGGATTCATCAAATAAAGTGTTTTCGTTTGTCTACAGTAACGATAAACCAAGTCACCTTTGCATTAATAAAGAAATTTGCCATTTTCCTAATAAAGGGATTTTTGACATTTGAACCACTAACATTAAAGTTCGAAAAAAAGACTGAAATAACAGTTTTCTTTAAAATGTTATTGGGTAACTTAAACAATTAATAATCCGTGTTTCTACCGCGAACACTAACAACACAAGAACATCGGTTTGGCATACTCAAAATGAGTTCATCCAAATCACGCTGTGGAATGGCCGCCCATGTTCGTTGCAACAACAAAAAAAGGTCTTCTTGCGACTGGATACCCTCCATATTCGGCAGAGCTCTTCTCTGTAGCATATCCCATGCATGCTCAATCGGGTTCAAGTCTGGCGACTGAGCAGGCCAGGGCATGACATTGATGTTAGCTGCGGCGAGAGTCTGTCTTACAACTCTTGCGGTGTGCGGTCGTGCATTATCATGCATTAACTGAAATAAGGGACCGATTTGCACTTGTAGAGGAACGATGACGTCTGATACAATCGTCTCAGCATAAATTTGAGCGTTGAAGTTGCCTCTGATCCAAATCAACTGAGTTCTTCCGCCGATCCAAATACCCGCCCATACCATGATGGTTCCACCACTATAAGGATGGACTTCCTGGCAGGATTTTAATCGCTGTTGGCGTCCAGGGGTTCTCCAGTGTCGTATACGTCTTGTATCCGGTCTCATACCAAAACGAGACTCATCAGAAAAGCACACGAAACGCCATTGTTCTTCTGCCCAATTTCTGTGTTCAAGAGCCCATTGATATCGAATCCTACGATTGTGCATTGCTATAGGTGGTACCCTTAGCGGTCTTCGGGAATGAAGGTTCACTTCATGCAAGCGGTTTCTGACTGTTTGGTCGCTAATTAAGTTCCCTGAAGAGTGATGAAGCCTCACGGCTAACATCATGGCGGTTATTGTTGGAGCTCTTCGAGTTGTGATTTGAATGTATCGGTCTTGTCTCCGTGTGGTGCAGCGATACCGTCCTCCATGGCGCTCAGCCACGGTACCAGTGCTTCGGTAACGTGTCCAAAGTCGACTGATAACACTCTGACTTGTATTCAGAGCTAAAGCCACAGTACGTTGCCGGGAACCAGCTTCTATCATTCCCACGGCTCTGAGCATTTCTTCCCTGCTTAAATGACGTCGCCGCTCCATAATAACGTTGGTTTTAATCAGTAGTAGGGAAACAGTAGCACTAATAATGTCTTCAATGCGTTGTATGTTTTTATAGGGAAAATATTGACAGCTGATTTTCATCTTTTACTAGAAATTGATTGAAAGTTCCTGTTTCAAATTATAAAATGCACCAAAAAGGATCCATATAAATTTATAAAATCATAAATTTATTACAAAGCCACATCTCAATCTCAAGAAATCCGCATAAAAATGCTTGATCCCTAGACACTTTTGATGTGTGTATCTTTAACACCTTTTTAACAATCGAAAAAGCAAAACACAGATGGCTCGTCCAACTCGTGATTTTACAACTGACAGCTGTCAGTATTTTTCGCGATTACAGACATCTAGTAGCAATATCTCACGGCTAATACCTGAACTATTAAGCTTAGACTGTTTTATCGACGGAGAGATCATATAATTGTTAGCGTAAATAATTTAAAAGTTATGGACTTTGTTCCTTCCCCGGGGTTCCTCTTACCCCACTTCTGTATTTTTCTAAATAATTAAGTACAAGTACGAAACAAAAATAAATTAATGTCGCTCTTTTATTTTGATAAACTGTTTAAAAGGTTTATTGTTTGCGTGTTTTTGCTTAGTCATATCAGCGACATTTTTATTCATGGCGTCCCTTATGCCACAGAATAAATAAACAACAGCAAGGTCAGTCAAAAATTTAAAGGTTTTTAAGTATTATACCTACTACTTGCAGTTTCTTAATCATTTTATCTTTATCCGAAATTGGCTATTTGACTGTTTTGTATGTCGGTTAAGGTAGTTTATAATTTATCAATAATCATCCAATAGTTTATTTATTATGAAAATTTGTAAATATTTAATTTTTACAAAATAAATTTGCGATTTTTTTTTATCTGTGGATTACAAGACCCGAAACACGGGCGGCCAATGTTGAGCTTCGTGTGACGTCACAGGGCAAATGTCACGTGAACAACCGTTTCGCGCGAAATTTTAAATTAATAAAGTAAAATAGTTTCTTTTTCTATTAAATAAAGCTTTTTTGAGAAAAAATAATGTAAAAGGTTAATATTGTTATAGGTTTAAAATAAGCGTTTGTAATTTTTAAAATACTTTTCCGAAAACTGTCAAGTAGCCAATTGTCATTCAAATATTATAAAGGTATTAAGATCATGGTTTTTATTAAACCAAAATATATATACAATCTGACCCGGGAAGTAGTGATCTAGCTTTAAAAGCTTGATCTATGGATAATTTTATCGATAAAACTACCTCAAATCAAGGGTCTGACCCGCCTCTCGCCAAATTACAAGAATTTAAGTTTTTTTATTTTTAGTATTGATTTCTTCCTTAAAAAAAGCGATAACATGTGCACCTTGACACTGATAAGCAACTATTTGATATCATTCGATAGCTAACAAGATTAACTATTAAAAAAAGTAGCAAACATACACGGGCCTTATACATTTCGAGAGAGTAAGGATTGATTTAAGTAAAAAAACATGTAATTTTTTTACGTTTTCTTCAGTTATTTTAAAATATCATAAAAACAAGGTCATTAAAGTATGTTTTATTTGCACCGTATTACTAGTATTTTATCTATTATACAAAACAAGGGTAAATTTGTTACTGTACGTTTATTAGTTCCGATGCTATCGTTGAACAAAGAGACCCCTTCACAGCGGTCGCGTAGCGCGGCTAGTCAGGTAGTCGGATTAGTTAATTTAATTAATAATAATTAGTTAAGTTAATTAATAGTTAATTTAGTTAATTAATTATCCATAGATCATGCTCTTAAAGTTAGATTACTACTTCCCGGGACAGATTGTATAAGTCGCCACTATTTTTTTTATTGAAAAAATGTCTCGTTTACAGTTCTTACAAATTTTGAACAGTTAAAATGAGGGTAGATATTTCTACGCACAACTCCTATGTGTTGGTAGGTAGGTACTACCGCGTTCAGTTCAGTTTACCAGTGACCTGTGACTATGGTGCATGACATAGGTAAGTAAGTGCCGAATACCAGATCAAAAAACTGGAGACAGAAGAAGAATTTTCTCTCGTTTTGGACAGGAATACTTCAGAACAGGTTATAAAAGCAATTCGATCGTTCCGTGGCTCGGTTGCAACTCAAATGGGGTTAACTCTAACCAAACAACTACACCCAAAACGACGGAACGCACCCCAGTAGGAAATTATTCGCACTTTGGAAGATTTAAAAAACAACCGACATTAAAACGTCTTGTCTTTAAACGCAGATGTACTTTTTTGGAAAATTGTGTAGAACTTGGTATGATAATTTATCAAAAAATATTTTTACCGTTTTGAATTACAACCCCTAAAATTTTTAATAATACTTATAGGTCTACAAAAACCATGTATTGATCAAAACAATAATTATTAATTAAATTTTTATAAAATTCTGTGTTCTGTGTAGGTACTTACACGTTTTTGGGTCGCGATCTATTGTAATTTTTATATTTTACTTTTATTTGATTACCTGTTGTCTATGCCAATAAATAAAATGAAATACTTAAATAAAACACAAATCCTTCCTTCTTCCCAGACATCGGTGCCAGCGGTGCCAGGAGACGTACCCTGCAGCGTCAGAACCGCGACGCCATCGCCGCAGGCCGGGGCCCGCTGCAGACCTCCGCCAGCCTGCCCGAGACGCCGGTGTTCGCGCGCGGCTGCGACGTCCCCCGCACCCCGCCTAGAAACTCCACAGGGCCGCCGAGGAACAACACGATGAACTCCATACAGTCCATCGGTTAGTACTAGTGCTATATTGGGTTGACTGCTGTCCGTCTGAAGAACGCCCTAGACGCCGGTGTTCACACACGTCTGCGACGTCACCCGCACCCCACCTAGGAACTTTTTTTTTTTATTTGACTCGTCATAGTGACTGCATCCTGCCTGATGGTAAGCAGCCAATGTAGTCCAAAATAATGAGAGCGCTCCCCACCGTGGAATAAGCA
Source organism: Scoparia ambigualis (assembly GCA_963921215.1). Classification (NCBI taxonomy): domain Eukaryota; kingdom Metazoa; phylum Arthropoda; class Insecta; order Lepidoptera; family Crambidae; genus Scoparia; species Scoparia ambigualis. The sequence goes on from OY992505.1 coordinate 14,447,113, forward strand.
CAGTAACGAACGCACCCATTCATGACGGCCTACATAAATGCCGTTTCACGCCCCGCTTAAAAGACCCGGGATTATAAGAGCTGGGAAACACATGCGCCGGTAAAGAATTTCAAAGAACTCCACTGGGCCGCCGACAACAACACGATAAACTTCTATAAGTACAGCGATTATCGGTTAGTGCAAATGCTATTTTGGGTTGACAGCTGTCCGACTGAACGATGCCCGAGGACACTTGGGCATGCTCCAGACTTCCAGACTACAGAGGACGGCTAACACCGCTGAAGAGGCCGAGCAGTAAGCGGCATGGAAGGTCCGCCGCGAGCCTCGTCGCTCCGCTGGCCTCTAAGCCGAAAGTCATAGCGTAAAGGCGTTCTCATTTATCTTTTAAACACAGGAAGTAGCGTGATGACCCTGGGAGCTCTGGGTGGCTAGTCGAAGCTCGCTTAGTTTACGTAGAATGAAAAAGTTCAGATCTGAGATCTAACTCTCATTCTCTTTTTGAAACACAGGCAGCAGCGTGACACTGGGCGGATATGGGCGCGGCTCGCTGATGGGCGCGCCGGGTGTGTGCACCGGCGCCGACCTGCTGCGGCTGGGTGGGCCGCCGCGCGGATGGTACCCACGGCAGCGGCACAGGTACACGCATAACAAGATATTTAAGTACCCTAAGAGAATATACAGAGTTTCACGGCGAAATTTGCTTGATGGATTACAGGATTAGCGAACATGACGTCATAAATAAAGAGATGACTATGAAATTTTACATTTTAATTTATTTAACAATCAATTTAAGTATCTAAAACACGTAAGGTTTTTTATTCTTCGTGGGACGCCGTGTATATCGTTACAATTAATAGTTTGATCACCACACTCGCCAGAAGCGGGTTGGCGACCACAAATTCAAGCTACATATCGAACAATCTAAACAGGAATCGAACCCAGGATATCTGGATTTCAGTTGAGTGCTTTTGCCACTCGGTCACCAAAGCGTCATAATCACTAGCAAACATTTTATAACTTTCTATGGAACCAGAAGTCTATTTACTGTAGGTAATTTAAATGTTATTAATTATTAACCAGATTATTAACATCCAGACTGGAGAAAATTTAGAAAAGTAAATGCAATTCTTGTATAGAATGTCAAATGTTGAGAAAAACAGTTATTACTAAATTAACGAAAGGCGTGCTGACAACATGAACACGGTTATCCATAAAACAAACGATCTCTTATTGATATTTCTCTATATCCGTAATTACTCAACTAGCAAAACGGTGTGCTGGAACAGTCATGGCCACGTTCCTATTTTACTAAACAGTTCTAATCTATAAGAGTGCCGTTATAAGTTGAATAGATGTGGAGTCAACTTGTATTCAACGGGAGTTAGGCGCAAATTATTCCTAACTAATTGGTGCAATAGATGCAGAGTAACTGTAAAATAAATCGCCTAATTATGGAATAGATATGATTTAACAGCAAACCTAACACATTTTAGAGCAGTAATAGCAACTACTGCACTATTTGATGGAGTTACCTAAAGGTACATGGTTTCCAATATTTCATAAAATAATGCTATAAAGGTTGCCGATGTGCTACAAACCGATATTTAGAAAATACTGTTGTTCCAAAAAGTTCGGCTTTAATGGTTATAAGTTTACTAATTGAGCTAGCACCTTTATTCTTATAATTTTCATACACTATCATATCATATTATCTAAACACAAATTCTTGTTTCATAGTTTCCTGTTCGTCTATGAATCAAGTAAATTAGTAGGTAGGTATAAATGGTGTACTTATTCCGTGTTTATTTCAAAAAACAAAAATAGCAGAACATAATAAGTGCTACTGTATAACAAAAATAATAGTTTAACAATAAAAAATGTAATAAAAATCGTTTTTTTTCGATGTTCAAGTCGGGTATCTACCCGGTATTAAGCGGCTCGTTATTCGTTTCTAGTCGCTGGTTTCGGTAACAACCGGCTTACAAGCCGCTGGTTTACAACTATAGATACAACTAGGCTATCAAGTACATATAATCTGGTAGCCACTGAAATTATTCAAGTTTTTTCTCCTTCTAGATGATTGTTTATAATTATGAATGTGGACACATGGCATGAAACGCATTTTATTTTATTAGAAAGGTTACAGATGTAGAGTGGAAACAGATTTAAATACGAGAAAAATACATTTTATTCAAATCTCTCTGTCTTGTTCATTTTCAGAACTCTCTGGGTTTTCAATATGTGAACTGCAATCACGGGAATCTTCAAAAAAACTCATTATTATTAACTTCTATTGCAATCAGTGAAGCCTGACAGTAGACTTCTTCACTGTATACTAATGTTTGATTTCAAGATTGTCGTGAACTAATAAATTGTGTTACGTCGTCCGCGACATTGTAAGCTCTCTGGACCCCACCTTGAAGAATAAAGAAGCACTAATCAAGAACCGACTTATATTGAAGAACATATACAGTCCACATCGAAGCACAACGGCTAAACTGTTCGGCGACTATACTCCGTCAAGAACAGTTTCTTTGGTGTGTACGGAAGTACTATCTTTAAAGTGGTTAGGAAAATATTCTTACATTAGATCTCTAAAGGTCACTAAAAATCTGTTATTGCATCTTGTACTGAATAAATGTGATATAATGGCATTGAAAACAATGCTGGTTCAGTTAAGCTGTAACTAGTCGATTTATAACGCTGTATCAGTAATCATGACGCTTTTTAATAAGCAACAAGCAGCAACTATTCAGCAAATTAGCTCCGATCGTATAGGCTGTATAGTTGCGACCTACACAGACAAATAGCTAATTCAATTCTCTTATAGCGCTACTATAACAAACTCATGTTGAATAAACGAGTAATAGAAACTATTATACGATTGTCGAATAATTGCGGTATAAGTACGTAGAATAAACGTTTATACGACCTAATTATAGCGCACAATAGGGGAAAATAGCTAAAAAGTCACAAGAAACGCATCTTTAGCACAATTTTTTTTTTAATACTAAGTCCGGCAAATGACCCCACTCCACCTGATGTTAAGTGGAAATAAAGTCCAGGCGCGAGGACAACTGGTGCAGCGTAAGAGACGTAGCATCAGTCACCCTCACTCTGCCGGCCCACAAAGTGCCTCTTCACGCCTCGTTTGAAGGACCCTATGTCATAGGTTGGAGGGAATACGTGTGCTGGTAGACTATTCCATCTTTTGGAAGTGCGACAAAGAAACGAGTCACCAAATATCTTTGTGCGTGATGGAATATTAGGGACTGTAAATTGGTGACTCCGGAGAGCAGCACGCGTACTCCTATGGAGGAAGGGAGAAGGAGGGATGAGGTCAAAGAGTTCTTCAGAACACTCGCCATGGTATAAACGGTAAAAGACGCTGAGTGACGCAATATCTCTACGCAATTGCAAAGGCTCGAGAGGTTTAGTGACCTCTGCATTGCCGATAATGCGCACAGCGCAGCGCTGCAATCTGTCTAAGGCATCGAGAAGGTACTTTGCGGAGCCGTCTCAAAGGTGAGAGCAATACTCCACGCAAGACCGCACCTGTGTCTTGTATAATAGACACAACTGATCAGGCGTGAAGAATCGCCGCACCTTGTTCAGGACACCGAGTTTACGTGAGGCATTTTTAATCACGGTTTCGATGTAGTCCTTTTGGTTCAGATCGCAGCGGATATCCATACCGAGCATGTTAATATTGCTCTGCAGGCCTAAAAATGTACCCTGAAGCTCTATTCTCTTCCCTCTGGAAGGGGAAGGAATGGCGACTTTCTCGCTGTGAACACGCACACCTGTGTTTTCTTGGCATTGAACTCCACCAGATTATCGGAGCCTCATTTAGAAATGAGGTCCGGCGGCACCCGATCGAGTTCAATGACAAGATTTGCTCGCTTCATTTCGGTGTCTACCCGCCCAGCCGCTGGGTGACCGTTATATTCCCCATGCACTGTGCTATCATCTGCATAGCAATGAATGTTTCCAAGAGGAAGCATGTCATTGATATGCAGAAGGAACAGCGTGGGGGATAGAACGGAGCCTTGAGGAACACCAGCGTTCACTGACATGAATCGCGAAGCGCATCCATCCGAAAGGACACGGATTCTACGTGTTTCTACAATATGGTCACTCGGTAGCAATTATTCAACATTTATTCGATCTTTAGTGGAATAACTGATAGCTTATTCCACTACTTTGCTAGTTGGGTATATACATTTTTCACCATGTATTTAGTTTACGTTCGGTTTGCGATCTTGCTGTTAAGCAACTTTCGAAATGCCGGGTCATTGGATGTGTGACCAAATTTTAAAAACACATCTTGACTCTTGAGCTTTTCTGTGCTTCGGAAGGCACGTAAGGACATCGGTTCCTGTTGTCGTCGAAGATGGCAGTCGCAATGGACCAGCGTGATGGGTTATGTATGGCCCAACATTTCCATGGACTGTTGTCAATGTGGGAAGACCTTAGCCCAGCAGTGGGACGTTTATAGGCTGATGATAATTTAGTAACGTCTCCGGTTCGCCGTCATGCTGCAATAATCACTGAGTGAACATAAAATCGGAACATATTATCATTATCATTCGATTTTCAAACTTATCTTTCGTGAAAGATAATGTTACCAAATAACAAGTAATCCTTCGAATAATAATGTCAATGTTGATGTAGATCAATTTACTTACGTATTACCGAATCGTAATAAAATAACTTGTCCTACAATTTCATCATCATCATCAGCCAGAGGACGTCCACTGCTGGACAAAGGCCTCCCCCAAGGACCTCCACCACGACCGGTCTTGTGCTGCTCGCATCCAGCGACTACCCGCGACCTTCACCAGATCGTCGGACCACCTTGTGGCCTGCCTACACTGCGTCTTCCGGTGCGATCGTGCGGTGAAAACCGTTCTGCCCCAACGGCCATTGGTTCTACGGGCGATGTGCCCTGCCCATGGCCACTTGAGCTTGGCGACTCTTTGGTCTATGTCGGTTACTTTAGTTCTTCTACGAATCTCCTCATTCCTGATTCGATCACGTATAGAAACCCCGAGCATAGCCCTCCCATTGCTCTTTGCATGACTTTGAGCCTGCCTATTAGGCCCATAGCGAGCGACCACGTTTCAGTACCGTATGTCATTACTGGCAACAAACACTGGTCGAAGACTTTCGTCTTGAGACACTGCGGTATTTTGGACGAGAAGATATTTTGTAGCTTACCGAACGCTGCCCAGTAGAGTTGGATTCGACGATTGACCTCTTTCTTAAAGTTGGACCCACCTACTGCACCGTTTGTCCCAGGTATACATATTCGTCAACAACTTCAAGAGCAGAGTCTCCAACCTTCAGAGGAGTGGGTACAACACGTGAGTTAGACATGATTTTCGTCTTATCCATGTTTATTTTAAGGCCCACTTGTTGAGACACTCTGTTGAGATCACTGAGCATTGTGCCGAGGTCCTCCAGGGTCTCAGCCATGACTACTATATCGTCGGCAAATCGAAAGTGACTGATGTACACGCCGTTAATATTGATGCCGAGTCCTCTCCAGTCCAGAAGCTTAAACACGTCCTCCAATGCAGCTGTGAAGAGCTTCGGAGATATGACGTCTCCTTGTCTCACTCCACGCTGCGGTCGGACTGGCTTCGAGCTCTGGTTCTGAAGGCGAACTGTCATAGTGGCGTTTTCGTACAAACACTTCAACACTTTGATGTACCGGTAGTCAATTTGGCACCGCTGGAGAGACAGTAGCACGGCCACAAACGCTAAGCAAAGTAGCCGGTTATACTCTTCGGTCTTCTGTATAACCTGCCGCAGCGTATGTATGTGGCCTATGTTGTTAAAGCCTTTTCGGAATCCGGTTTATTCGATTAGCTGGAAGTCATCAAACCTGCGTGCGCTACAATTAGTTGTAACTCTCAAGAACAGCTTATAAACGTGACTTAGAAGTGATATGGGTCTGTAGTTCCTCAGTAGGGTCTTGTTGCCCTTCTTAAAGAACAACACAACTTCGATTGGCTGGAAGTCATCAAACCTGCGTGCGAGACAATTAGTTGTAACTCTCAAGAACACCTTATAAACGTGACTTAGAAGTGATATGGGCCTGTAGTTCCTCAGTAGGGTCCTGTTGCCCTTCTTAAAGAACAACACAACCACACTTTCATGCCGCACTTCTGGCGTTCTACCTCCGAGTACGACAGAATTAAATAGTTTCTGAACAGCTGCAAGTACCGATCTTCAGCCTGCTTTCAGAAGCTCAGCCGTAATTCCGCCAGCACCCGATGCCTTGCTGTTCCTAAGCTCATTCATCAAGCCATACTAATCTCGGACTAGGCTGATTTCCGGGATATCTTCGGTGTAGTGTCGGGTTAGCTCAGCTCTAGGGTCTGTGGCTAAGCTTTGTACAGGTGGCCGCGTGGATGTGTGTCAGAACTGGACGTGACAGTCCTGCCGTCATCGGATTTCAGCGTCGGTCGTCAGTTGGCTCTGCCCAATTCCCAAATCTCTTGCGAACACTTTTGAACCTTTGTTTCTCTCGATAGCCTCTTTAACACGGTCGGTATTAAATCGGCGAGTGTTGCGAGTCAAAGACTTCGAGATCTGCCTATTGAGCCGCCGAAACTGAGACGAATCATCCGAAGAAAATTGTTTTTGAAAATTAATGTATGTTGCATGTTGTGTTAGCCTTTAAGTAATGGTAGTATATTGTTACAAAGAAAGACACAATGTATGCAATGGTTGGTTAACCTAATAAATAAAATAAAATAAAAGAACAAAGAACCATCACGCGCCGCTCTTGCATCAGTTTGATGATCTGATGCTTTGATGATTGATGATTCCGTCAGCATGATCCGAGAGCTTTTTCGGGTCCTCTTGTGGTGGGTTTTGAAGAACTTAGACCGCATGTACAGTTTTCTTTCACAAACCTGTTGTTGTAATCGTCCACGTCTACGCAATCCTTCAGACATTCGAAGCAAATCGCTTCGAATGTCTGAAGGATTGCGAATGCAACTGAACTATTGCAGTTCGAGCTTGAAGCCTTCGGGGTGCAAGACGGAGCGTATAGACTTCATCAATCGACGTCTTTCCAGCTTGATATTGATGTTCAATGTGCCTCTTACCAACCGGTGGTCACTGCCAGTTTTGAACTACAATTTCGATATTGTTTAATTTTTTAAATTTTATTTATTTAACTTAAGCAACAGTGACCCGTAGCAACAAATATTTAACATCAATTTCTTAGTACCATTTAATCAGTACCAGCTTTGAATGATAGATTATTTCAAGTTTGTACCACTTGGGAAAGTTACTTTTACTACTACCTACTCACAAAGTGACATCTGTACATTCAGTTATTTGCTGCCAGATCCTTTAAGAAAGACATTGGCTGACCAAGGCTAAGTCGTCGCTCATAGGTACATAGAATTGGCGAGACTAATGCGTCTTCCTTCGGGTACCTACACGTGCGTTCTGGTCTCTCGCCAAAGCTGTCTTGGGGAATTTCTGTCAACTGTCACTTCCACTATTGCACAAAACCAATGATTCCCTGGCCCACACTACAAAGGAAAAAGCCGATCTTCTGGTCATTGCGCATCAAACTCGACTCTGGATGTTGGGGATAGCTCACGTTATTGCGCTAGTTCTATGCCAAACGTTCAGTTCCTACAGAGGTCGGTTGATAAAGCTCCTTTTTTCCTTGATATCCACAAGTCGAGGGTTGATGCAGTTCCCCAATTGTCCTTTGGACGTGTGCTTCTGCCTAAGTTGGCACTTTAGGTTGGTTGTGTAGTATTCAGAAAATCTCGATACCGGCTAATTTGGATTAACTGATTGATTGGCGTCGTGAGTCGAGACTGTCGACGTGCAGTCAATGTCAGAGGTGGAAAAATATAAATTTAAATACATAGGTACCTACTTACAATTCTCAAAAAAAAGTAATTACGAATTTTCGCAGAATTCTGGGAATTAAAATGTATATGCAACGCACTCATGTCGTAATACGTAATTTGTTGACGAATATTTATAACGTTTTATAAGTAACTAGCGGCCCGCCCGCGCCTTCGTCCACGCTAACTAAGCAAGACCGTCATAGTTCAGACATTTAAAAAAAATATATCTACAAAATATAAACAAAAACCATCCTCAGTTAACGCTCTATCTTTTAGTGAAAACCTCATAAAAATCCATTGCGTGGTTTAGGAGAATAGTGCGGTGCTACAGACAGAGGGAAACGGCGACTTTACTTTATAATATGTAATGATAATAACTTATAAATATAATTTGCTATCCGTTCATGGAATATTATTCAATACACAGATAATAATCAGTTTTCTGCTTAGTTGGTTAATCATGTTAACATTAAAATGAGATAAATTGGAAGCCAGTGGATTAAGATAAGACTGCTTTATAGATTCAGGAGTGGTTCACGCAGGATCGATCGCCGATTCCCATCTGCGAGGTAGTAATTATTTTTGACATTTCGTTATCTTCCAGTGTATAAAGTCAGGATTATTAAGTACAGTCAGCCATTTATTTTAATAAATGCACAATTTTGACACCTAGAGCCTTTAGGAATAAGAACCACGAACTGTCAAATATGTGTTTTTTGCACTATAATGATTAAACCATTATTATTAAAAATACTATGGAGTAGGAGACGTTGTTCTAAGCAGAACCAGCAAATAACTTAGCAAAGGCATTTCTCTTCTCCCATTTTATAAAGCGTTAAATATTGGAAAATGCCCTTCCTTTCTTAAAACACTTTCCATTGCAAATTACAAAGACATAAATAACAATTTTCTTTAATAAGTATATAGCGCTTCTTATATTTTTTGCTGCCGATGCACGAGTCAGTTTATTACTATGCGATTGTTGTTAGTTTGCGTCACCATTTATTTCGACTAACTTTAATGGTTTGATAACTGAAGGGCGTGTTCATTGATAATGTTTGACATTGAAAAAAATAATTACAATATTTAGGACTTACACATGTTTAATAATTAACCATTCAACTATTAACAACTAAAGGCTTGTTGTTAAAGTTATAATTATTTAATAGTACTTACTTATTTAAAGGTGAAAATATATAAAAAACAAAGAAGTTTCAACGAAGTATGTTATATCTATCAACCAATTCATACAACAGAAATTATGTTGATGTCACGACATCGCGCATTAAATCATAAGTAAGTATTTGGCAGATTTTAGCTAAGTATCAGAATCTACGCTTTGTTCAGGTACTTATGTTTTATGGACAACGGCAATCCATTTCAGATTGTATGATAGTGTTTCTTGCTCAATTATGACTAAGATACGACTGCGATTAGATACCTACTATGTAATAAATAATGATTGGGGCATATTATGAAATAAGCAAGCCTTCTAAAAAGTAGTTCTTAAAAGGTTATTCATAATAATACACTAATACGCACACTACAGACTGTTACTCGACAAAAAACATCGATGAGGCCTATTACATACATCTCGACCGTGATTTTTGCTAAAAATGGCCAATTTTGGCGTTCTTGATCTCAGAAACAAAAATACATTAACAGTTTTGACTTATTGCATAGTGTAGAATAGCTATTGGCATAGTGCGTAGCGGCCTCGCTTTTTGTAAATTTTGCTTAACTTTTTAATTAAACCCAAAATTGCAGAGATTTCATAAAATGCGCGAAGGCACTTTTTTGAGCTCCTAGATTTAACTACTGTTCTAAACAAATAAAATAAAAAAAATAGAATGGTATCTCTTATATAGTCGTATAGTGCGTAGCGGCCTCGGAATTTTTAGATATCATTGATATATAAACCAAAAATCTTCGCAAAACGCTTTAAGAGGGTTTACGCATTTCGGTTTCCCATACAAACTTCCAAGTCGAAACTTTTCAAAACCAATAGCCCAATTTTAAATGAAACTTTGCACGTTAGAGTAAAATATAAAGATCTAAATAGTTTGTTGAGAACATTTTTAAAAAACGTATATTTAGCTGAGTTATAGCGATTTAAAGTCTACTATAGAACATTTAAAATAGCAATAACTCAGTTAAATAAACGTTTTTTAAAAATGTGTTCAACAAACTATTTAGATCCCTGTATTTTACTTTAGCATGCAAAGTTTTATTAAAATTGGCTTATTGGTTTTTAAAAATTTCGACTTGGAAGTTTGTATGGGAAACTGAAATGCGGAAACCCTTTTAAGTTAACTGTGAATTTCTCCTATCTACGGTAATATTATTGAGCAAAATTTATGCCAGAATAATTGTTACTTCATAAGGAATAAATATTTTATAATTAATTTATTATCCTATTTCGATAAAAACGATAAAAACAACTGCAAAATTACTACAAAATGCGATGCGCTGGCCGTCCGAAATGAAATTAAATTAAATGAAATGAAATGATTTATTCACACAAAACAGAGTACATTTTGGTTGGTGGTATTCTTATAATTTTAAACGTCCGTTTTGCCAAACGCAGGGCTTGTGAATTTAAACTAAAATTCAAATAACTTAAAAAAAACTGATAAATTATTGCAATAATGACATTTTTATAACTTCGTAATCAATTAAATTAATAAATATTATAAAAATATTGCTTTCTAGTCAATTTCAATTTTTGTATTAAAATATTCTTCAGTGGTATAAAAACATTTTACTTTTACTTTAGCCACGCTTGTAATTTTCTTTTTTCTTTTTAAGATAGGCAAACTAAGCTCCTTCACTGACTGTGGTAGCTTATTATAAATTTTTATGCAGTTTGGATAACAGTTCCTTTTAAATATTGTGTGTGCATATTGGGCAACTTCAGTTTGCCATGGTGTCTCACTAATCTGCAGGTATCCGTATTTTTAAATAGGAAAAGCAGAGGATGCGCCTTAACAAAGGTACAACATTCTAATATATACATAGAAGCAAGTGTAAGAATATTCAGTTTGGGAAATAACTGTCTACATGATGTCATTGGCCGGACGTCACATATAGCTCGGATGCATTGTTTCTGCGATTTAAAAGCTTTATTTACGTCTATCGAGTTTCCTCACAGGAGTATACCATATTTGAGATTGGATGCGACATATCCGTGATAGGCCATTAAAGCTACGTTTTGGTTTACTTGGACATTTAATCTCCACAATGCATAAGCAAATCTATTAATCCTGTTACAATTTTTTTAATGTAAAATTTCCATGAGCATTGATTCTCGATCTCCATTCCTAAAAAAGTAAGTGACTTTGATTCCGTTATAGGCTCATCATTTATTAGCACAGTTAAAATATTTGATTTAGGTTTGATATTAAAAAAGTTTATGTATTTAGTTTTATTTATGTTTAAGTTCAAATTATTGTCTTTGAGCCAATTTGAAATATTATTTATAGTTATATTAATTTCATCATTATTATTTTAGGGTAGTTTTTTTAGTTATAACTACTGATATATCGTCAGCAAATAAATTACACTGGTAAGTAGTAACATTGGGTAAATCATTAATGTAGATTATAAAAAGCAGAGGACCCAGGATTGTACCCTACATTATTTACAGCAAGTGTCGAACTAAATGATATTTCTTCTTTATTTTCATTTACGTTTTTAATTTCTACATATTGATGTCGATTCCGAAGATATGATTTTAACCAATCCAATGTTACTCCCCTCAAGCCATACCTCTCGCATTTTGATAGAAGAATGTCATGTGAGACGAACTCAGCTTATTCTCTCAGAGTGGAGATTTGTAATATTAAGCAGAAATTTACTATCCTATTTTGATAAAAAACGATAAATACAACTGTAAAATTACTACAAAATGTAAAAATTGGCATTTTACGCAAAATCACATTTGAGATGTAACAGGCCTCTTAACAGATTTTAAGCAATTTATTACTGTGAAATACAAAAACATCATGTATACTTTACTAGGAGTACCTACCTACCTATGGCATGTCTTTTCCATTTATTTGCGCAACTTTCGCAATGAATTTGCGAATATTCGTGTAGATATTATATAAAGCTTTAATGATTTATTTTATTTAAGATTCTAATATCTAAACCGCTCAGTTTAGATTACATTTATCTAATACTTCATTGCTTCATGAAGTATTAAACATTTCGTTATTATCGTATTTAATTAGTTCAATGACTCTTGCCTATCCTTATACCTTAAAATTTATGGTACTCAGTGACACTACTAATACATCATTTAACATTCGGTAAAATGAAAGGAATTTCGAAAATAATATTAACTACTGGCACATAATTGTAATGCGGTAAATAACAGTAAAATTTTAGTTTTCTCTATAGTAAAAGTTATCCCTAAAGCAACGAATAAATTAAGTATGCAAGTAACATTGAGGTACAATAAACTGTAGAAGACACCGCGAAGCCAGTTTGTGCGCAACTAAGGCACAGTATAAATATAAGCTAATTTATACAGTGGCTAAGTGCTAAGGTGCAGCCGCAAGGTCCACAATCGCTTGAATCTCGCGCAATCACTGAGGCGTTTGTAGCCCATGGGCTGCACATTAGTGCGCACAAACTTGCTTCGCGGTGTCTTCTCTAGTTTATTGTACCTCAATGGTAAGTAAGTATATAAATAGATATGCATGATACAAACTCGAAAGCTGTACATAGTTTTAGTTAAACAGTCTGAAACAATCTGGGACATATTAGAGTTCCGTGCCTCCTGAAAAGTCACATCTCAAAATTACAATTTTCAAGAGCAGCAGCAATTGTAATAAAAATAAAAATAATTTATTGAATAAAATAGCTATTTCAAAAGAAATTTTGTTTACCTACCTACCTACCTACATGTGTTCCTTCCTAGCACGGCCCCCCGAGCTAGGCACGTAAAACTAAAGCTAATGCTTCAGATGTTCAATGTACCTCTAGAATTTATCAACAGAATTCAATGTACCTCAACCGTTTTGACAGAAATTACGATAAAATGCCTGATCTTCCCAGCTGGGCCCTCGGCTGTATAACGCTCGAAATACATAAAAAATATACTGTTCTAATGTACCTCCAATGTACCTCCCGATTTATGTATTAAATTCCAGAAATTCTAATTAGAACAGAAGATATTCAGCTTTAAAGTTTTGTCATCCTAACGGGGCCCTCTGTAACCAAAGTGAATACGAATAAAAAAAGTATACATTTTTATGTTTTTCCAATGTACCTCTTAGTTCTTCGCAATTTACCAAATTTAGATACCAAATTATGATATTAGTAAATATCAGTACACGCTTGGTAAGATAAGGTCAGCAACAGGTAATATTTGCTGCAGTGAGGGTAGCTGTGAATAGTTTATTTGTTAGTTTTCCTACCAAAAAGCAGTTTTAATTTAGTTAGCATACCTACTAATATGTTTTGTTGACCTTACCTTATCAAGTATCATAATTTTGTATCTAAATTTGGTAAATTGCGAAGAACTAACAGGTACATTGGAAAAACATAAAAATGGTATACTTTTTTATTCGTATTCACTTTGGTTACAGAGGGCCCCGCTAGGATGACAAAACTTTAATGCTGAATATCTTCTGTTCTAATTAGAATTTCTGGAATTTAATACATAAATCAGGAGGTACATTGGAAGTACATTAGATCAGTATATTTTTTAAGTATTTCGAGCGTTATACAGCCGAGGGCCCAGCTGGGAAGATCAGGCATTTTATTGTAATTTCTGTCAAAACGGTTGAGGTACATTGAATTCTGTTGATAAATTCTAGAGGTACATTGAGCATCTGAAGCATTAGCATTAGTTTTACGTGCCTAGCTCGGGGGGCCGTGCTAGGAAGGAACACATTATTTAAACGAATTTAACTCGTTCTTTACTATTTGACGAATTTATAAAACTAATTTGTCACTCTAGTAACGCTGTTATTTTGGACTGTTACGCCCATTCAATTTGTAGTAAACTGTACCTCGACTTTTAAAAAAAACACGCAATGTTCAATCAAGAGTCAATATTTGAATTTTTGTGTCAATTACGATCAAGTATTCGAACGAAACGTTAAAAAAAAGTACTACCTCGGGTGGGTAAATGATTCGATATGTCGTCGTATCCTATATCCTCTCCTTACTAAAAAAACTGCCCAAATCACATCTAATTATACTAAATTACTACTTCACCGCTATTAACCGCTTGCGTACTCACAGGCCAGCTTCCATCGAGCACCTGGATAGGCTGACCACTTCGAAGTCGACTGTGGAGCACCCCCCAGCGCCATGGGAAGCCCCGGGAGCCCGCAAGCCCCTCACGCTGCCCCCAAACTTGACCCCCAAGTTCTTCCACAAGTCGCCGAGAGAAGCACTCCGCAGAGTGACAAGCTTACTAATACGAAAAGGTGAGTTTTTGAACGTTGACTTTGTACACACCGTTAGCTAGCACGGTAGATTGAACATACCTAATTAACCTTTTGTTCACTGTACCTTATGTGATATTATTTGGAGGAGCGGAGAGGAGTTGGTCCCGGTATTTGTGCAGCGTGGTGAAGTAAGCGAACAATCTGGGAAACATGGCATCAAAGCAAGAGAAGTATTAGAAATCTAGAAATTGTACTTATATATGTGTTTACTTAAATTGGCATCTCAGGATGTAATACTTATTAACCACACGTGCGAGTACCTACACCATCACCCTAACGGTGTTGAAATCCCTATCTGTAACAAAATCTGTAGAACAATTTTTCTCGTTTTATATGAGAACTTATTGCAGTCGGTCTAAAACTGTTTTCTGTCTACGCAAATAAGAGGAAACGTCACTACGTCGAAGTGACATGCAAACGACGTTTCGTAGTCCCCTGTTTCCTCCTTCGGAACTGGACCAATTAATATTACCTACTTTTTCAGCATCGGTTAAAGAAAGATATTTTCTATGTCTGTATGTTTGATTTTTTTTAAACCAGCCACCTAATCTTTCTGAAGACGCCTTAAAACGCAGTGATTTCGCTAAATTATGAGGGCTCCTGGTTATTAAATAAATGACTTCATGCTAAAAAATCAAACATAGAATTTTTTTTTTCTTTAACCGATGCTGAAAAAGTAATAAAAATTAGTCCAGTTCTAGAGGAGGAAATGGGGACTACGAAACGTCGTTTTTCTGTGTTTTGTATGAGAATATTGCATGCCACGTCGACGTAGTGTTTCCTCTTAACACCCATATAATGCGAAAGGTGGCAACTGGTCAACGCCAGCTCTTGTAACTTATGCAAAAAGAAAAAAGTCAGATATTCTCCAGATAAAAATGTTTGTCGGTGAGCCAAAAACTAACGTGATGTAAACTTGCTATAACCAGCTTTAATCACGCCTGTACAGTCTTCCGACATACCATGTGGTAATAAAATAAACAGTCGTAAAACTAACAACAAGCAATAAAACAACTGAATGGATCCGTAACTGTTTACAGGCCGAATCGCGGACTAAAACAGTCGACACTTTTAAACCTAAATGATAATGCTATTATACTGAGGACAAATTCGATGTAGAATGTTTGTAAGTTATCAAATTATTCACAATTCTTTGTGCAAATATCTAATAACGCTCGGATTTTTATTGTTTCTTGATAGAAGGATACAATTGTTATTAAATTCAAAGTTCAAACACATTTCAAAGTTACGCCACCCAATCGATATCTCTTTCTAACATTCTCCTTAGAGAGAACCTGTGGCTTAGGGTTTCTGAAGTTTACGCGAACTACTAACAAACTACTTACACATTGAAAATTGCACATTATTTACGAAACTAATCATGCTTTCTATAAAACAAGAGTAATTCAGGGGGTCAAATGTAATAAAATAATTGGCAAAGTAAACGATAGTACATAGATCCGTATAAAAAATTTAATTTCAATATCTTTAGACAATCATTATTCACATTAAGTAGTTATATCTCAACATCCTGTCACGCTAAGTTTAGTATAAAGCTAATCACACACTACGCAGATACGGTAAGATATCTGTATCTGAGCAGATATCTTTCAATATCGCTGTCTATATAAATCATATGAACCAACACACACAGGGGCCCTTATTCTGTAACGATTCCTTGTTTCAAAACCACGTTAATTCCTTAAAAAGTTACGATATCTTCCCAAAACGTATGCGTTTGACGTTTGTGCGCGGTAAGGTTTAGGTGTGGAATCTATAGATTGCGATACAGAATCAGGGCCCTGCGCAGATAATTTATATTTTATCGTACCGTACAGTATCTGTGAGCACCGACATATACCGTTAGTGTGAAGGATTCCGAGTGAATGTATCGTCTCGTATATTATCGTATCTGTTTAGTGTGTGATGCTTTCAGATAAATAAGTTTTTATACGCAGATAAAATATTACCGTATATGCGTAGTGTGTGATTCGCTTTAGGGACAGATGAAAATTCGTATACTTAGTTATTGTTCTGAAGCATAGAGCGAAGGAAAATTGTTGCAAGTATTTGTACGAACTGCGACACTGTCTGGCAACTGTCTTAGGCAACACTAAGTACTTGTGTTAGGCAAAATATTAATAATATTCTCATTATAGCGGTTAAAATTCCTAACGAGATGTTGCGGTTAGTTGCCACGAAGTCTAGGCGTAAGCCTTGGTCCATGTCGAAACGACTACAATAATCTAGATGGTATGCCTCCGTAAAAAAATCTAGGTTGGTATGGTGTATACCAGCGTTGCCAGACGTTCCGCTTTTGGCGGGACGTCCTGATTTTTAAATCAAACTTAAATGTCCCGCGCGGGACAGGCTCATTCCCGCTTTTGGTGGAGAACTCGACCGACTCGACTCGGCACAGACTCCTCAGACTATTGTTTGAAACACCACATTTTTCTATTAAATAAAACTTGTTTGGCTTTTTCACATTTCCTATGACTATTTTTGCTATCTATTGTCACGTAAACGTAATTTTAAACTCAAATGAAAAGTTAAGTATTTAAAAACATCTGATTAGATACGGTTTTTATACTATGTCCCGCTTTCGAAGAAAGAATCCCTCTTTTTTCACTCAAAAAGTTTCAAAATCCCGACTTGACAAAAAAATATCTGGCAAGGCTGGTGTATACGATTAATATCTCATGGATACAATTGATATTAATACAAAAACTTAGTACCTATCTAAAAAAACGTTTAAAATCCAATCATATATTGCGAAGCTTAACCTTTCTTCGTGAACATTGTATTTAAACAGAATAAAAAGTAGCATAAAGCACTCTCGTAAGTACTCTTCAACTATATCTCTGCGCGAAAAACCTCGTTCTCGATTCCGTTTCACAGTTTTATTAACATAAAGGTAGAAGAACTATTAAACACTAATACTACTCGTAATATTACACATCAAAACACGTTTTGTTTTCATAAATTTTGATTATGTTTGCTAGCCCAATGGCATAGCAATCTATGGTAGAGTTATTATGCGTTATTGCGTAACTGAAAGTGAGCTGATATCTGAAGGAATAAATAAATGAATAAAGAAAGGAAGGAACTCTGTGGGAATATCCTCTTACCTTACTAGATCCCCTGGGGTGTTCGGGTAAAATAGTAAAGTAAAGCCTTTCATACTGTACCACAACTTCATAAAAATCAAGTATTTGTTACAAGCTGATGGGTATCACCATGCTTGCCAATTGTGGGTTAGTGATCAAAAATCCAGACTATGCGTCGAAAAATTAGAAATACGCTTTGCCCGACCAGGGCATTTAACCCAAGGCGTTCTGGTATCGAAAACAATTTGATTAGAAACTGATGGATGATATATCTTTGAAGCATAGTAGTAGACGATCTCACAATGAATACTTACCTACCACAAAAAGAAAGGGTTTCGGCTTCCTAAGAAAGAATCATGGACACAATTAATAATTACTTTTTATAAGCTGTTAGCTATCCTAAAACAATAAATAAATAAATAAATAAATTAACTACATAAAGTGACGTAAGATGACATAATTCCCTTCTTACTAGTTATTCCCCATTAGCATAAGACTGGATCTATAAAATATACCTATATGGTATGACTGAAGCAGCGTCATACCTATGTGGATATCACCCACCCATGCAGTAAAGGTTAAGATAATGCCATAATAAAAGGCCGTAGGTATTAGGTAGGTCAATGGTAGGTACACACGGCGTCAGATCAACCTACCCTAAACTGTCAAATTTCTCCAATGAATATTGACCCTTAGAACCAAACATTAAAGTTCAAAATTGATTGTAGAAATTTAACAGTGTTAGATAGGTTCATCTGACGCCGTGTGTACACCTACCTACACGACACCCGAAACACATTTTTCAAAATGTCACGGGGAAAGAATGTCAAAAGGTCATCCACCTAGCAAGCTCTTCAAGCAACCTTCAAGTTTGTTAAAACCCGCTATACACACGTCATAAACAATATTTAATACTTATAAATTTCTTTTACCATTCAGTAAGTGTGCCAAGAATTCCAAGAGAAAATAAAGTAGGTAGGTTAATATAACCATCTCAACATTCAATGAAATGATATTTTTAATATTTCATTTTAGATTTAAAGAATACCAATGAAAACGAACACAACGAAAGCAAAAAGTATGTGTATTACTCAGATTAATTAAAATGTAGGCGGCACCCTTATTTTAGATACATTGTCAATCAAGTTTCAAAGATGCGCTAACAGATGGCGGTAGTAGTACGTAGCGGAACTTACACTACATCCATGCCATGCATGTTTTTCCTATTGTACTTAATGTTTTAGTTAGGTAAGTATCTGTTGTCGATTGTGTGTGACTCTTAAGTTAGTTAAGTACCACCTATTTAACGAAAATAGATTTTTAATTGTATTATTATTTCAAGTAAGTACTTACTAACTTACCTATTCAATTAGGTACCTACCTACCTACATTTATTGTAAGTTTGTAATATACATAACGATTATAAAGATGTATCGTATCGTAAACTACACACTCGTCAATTTAAGAATTAAAATCATAGTAACCGTAAACCTACATTTGAAAATTTAACAGATAGCGTAACGTCTAACAGACGAACTGTGAACCCAAAATCCTATTATTATTCCAATCTAAATAAACCGTCCACTCGAGACGAGTAACAATAAGGCGCTAACAATCGCTAGTGGGGCCTAAAAAGTTTAGCTTCACAATAGAGAATGAATATAGCATACAATGGCGATTCTGTTACCTGCGACATCAGTATGTGCATAATAGCGAGGCATGGTTCGGTGCAGTGATTCAGAGACGCCCGCCACCCTGCATGACCGTCGCCGCGTGACTCACCCCGCTCAAGACCAATACACCCATATTCTGTGATTAATAGAGACGTGAAAGTAGATAATATAACGTCTCCTGACCTGACTCCTCCGTTATTTATTAATCGTCATAAATTATTAATGCGCAAAACCTCAACGAGAATAAATAACGACCAGCACTATCATTTGAATGTTAAAGAAAACTAACAATATCCTTACGTTTTGCTTGTGAGTTGTGAGAGTAATGTACAAGTATTAGACCTAGAGCAGAGTGAACTGTCAGGCGCGGGCAGCGGCCGGTCTCGTAAAACCGGTCATTTCCAAAGATGGCAACCGGCTTTGAGGCCAACACCGTAGCCAGAAACACCACGTTGACCGACGACGACGTCGTCCTACTTACAAAGTAACCGACATCTCTCTTGACTTGCTAATGTGTTTTACTTTAACTATCTTATAGGTAGTTAGTACAGCGACGACGTCAGAATTCGAATATTGTCGTATATATATAATATATCGGTAAATTTATTTCGCAATTGCATACTGGATGACTGATGAGGATAAGAATGATGACTATTCAAATATTTTCGAAATGTTCGTTTTGTTATTTCGTTGAAAACTGGAACATTCTATTTGTACTGAAATCCAAATAGTCTGGCTGCTCGCCAGCATTCATTAATATTTCCAAAAGTTTAATTTGATACATAAAAACAGTGTTGATGGAAAATCCTTGTTGATACAAAGTATCTTTACCCTTAGAAGCCTTTACCTACATATTCTCTGTGGAAAAATATAACTGACTCGCCCGCATTTCAACTTTCATTGTGGTGTTAATATCCGACGGCTGATAATACAATCTGATAATGAATCAGCATGGTGACGATAGCCGTTCTAATCAAGCTCGTATCTTGCGGATCGTCTTTATCGCTTGCAGCTCCATTGTAACAAACGTGTTTCAACATTGCTACAACTATTTAAAGACTTTAATATGTATAGGTACTTAGGTATTGTACTTTAATACCAATATGCAATTTTGTATTCTATCTACTATTAATAAAAAGACAGATGACACGTTATTTTACGCATTTATTAATAGATAAGTATATGACGATGTCAATATTCCGTTGAACAATGTAGAAGAGCCAACGTGTGTTCATGAAACGAGCGTTGTCACGCACAATGCAAAATGTAGGTACATTTCATATTTGTATTTTTTAAAACATTTACTATAAAACGAAACGTCTTAATGTTTTCGGGTGAAAATATAATTCGATTCTATTGAAAATTTGGCGTATGTATTGTGGAGATCCGCTAGGAATAGTATCTATTACTCCATTTGCCACACCCTATGGCTACGCATTAACAACAGAAAGTATTTGAAGTTAAAATTTACTGTTACTGATCATTTAAATATTTCAATATTTCAATTATCGACCTCTCCTTGTCCATTCAACATCCAACCACGACGTCCGTCATTTGTTTAAAAACGGAAATGCAAAAGTTTTCTTGCGTTAGCTAGCAATAGATACCTCTCGCTACGAGGAGATATCTTATAGCTGCAAATTTAAGGTCCACACTCCTGGGGGTGAATACTGCCCTTATAGCTGCAAATTTAAGGTCCACAATCCTAGGTGCGAATAAAGGAGCGTATCGATCTGGCTCACCGACTGTACGCGCTCCCTTGCGCACTGCCGCCGCCGACGCGGTGCGCATGCAAATGTTCCTACATCCGGCTTCCACACAATCTCATGTCCGCTCATGTCATTCCTAATCTAAGATATTTTATAGAAATGTTCGGTATGCCTTGCATATTAACCGTCGTCCGTTACGTCCCTTCATGATGTCACCGGAGAACGTCGTACAAACTGAGATCATAGTGTAAATCCGTAAAGACTGCTAACAATATAATTCCTACACTATGCTTAGTATAGTTTCTCATTGTAAAATTATAACATAACTATAAAATTAATTGGCAGTCTTATAGAAGTAAGTACCTACATTGGAATCATCCATGCATCAACCTCACAATTACAATAAACGGAAGGGGATCATCTGGGCCTTGTAAGTTTTATTTTATAGTTTTACCAACTACTTACTTGAACAACTTAAAAAGGAAACATCTGTAAAAGACAATTAAGTAAGAAAATGTCTTCTGTTCGGAGGTACATACATACATATCTTGTAAAACCAGTTTAGAGAATTTATGACGAGATACACCATAAAAACGAATCATTAAAGGAAGTATTGGTATTACACGTTCTAATAAAAGTAACGAAGATTCACAGTCATTGGTTCCGCGATTAAACTTGTGTGGTGACTGAGATGAGTAATCGTTAACGTATCCCAACCTCAACACGCTGCGTCAGCGTCTACTTGCAGGAAATAATGAGACCTTTACTACCTACGTAGTTTCGGATCGAGCTATGTATCTGTTGAATATCAATTGTTGAGCGCATTCCCTTCTCGCCTCTCCAGCGGGCCGACCTTGGCAGTCCCACGTGCTTCATCCAATGTTAAGTAGGTGGGGATATATTCATCACTGATACTATAAACGCATGATTTGATTTATTAAACGAGTAACAAACGAATTTGTTATCGACTGTACCTTGTTTTATATATAAAACTGCCGAGCCTGTTGTCTATTCGCAATCCGCAGGCAAAGTAATTCATAACTATACAAAATAATATAGGCCCATGGTAATACTGAAAGAGTAAAGTAGGCAAATTATAGTTCCTATAGGTTGATAGGTTTTCTATAAATAATGGATTTGCAAGCATTAGTACTTAAACCTATGCCTAAAACAAAAGGATAAACCTGCAATTTTTTAAGATTTGAACGGTCATTATGTAGATGAAATCGCCCTGACTTAATATTATTACTAGAATTGAAAGTACCCAACACAATACTATCAGAAATGTATTTATCTCCTATGTAAAGAGTTTTATCAATTTCCAGATAACTAGATAATAGCAGAACACTCACATTTATAATTTTGCTGTTTTTATACAGCCGACTTTATCTCCCTTACAATTTAAGTTATTAGTGTTATTACCTACACACGAAGGCAATATATATCAAAAAGACGTGTCCCATAACGAGCGCGACCATCGACCATGTACGGGTCAAATTGTCGTGTATAAAATGCCAACCTAAAAGCTCCATAAACCTTTTATGGATGCGACTTTGTCGGATACCCCGTCAACAAATGCCATATGGTTCAGTACAGACGCCTATATAAGCGTTTAAAAATAAATAAATCGTTAAAATTGTTTAACTGCGACGACGCGTCTTCACGAAAACGATGAGTCACGCTGTGTTGGCAACTCGAATTCGGTCGATTTGCACGTTTTCGCTCGAGCAAATATTGCACTTTCTATCCAGTTGCCGGAGCGGCGGCTGTGAAAAAGTAGAGCGTATTTCTGAGTAATTCTCTTAGAGCTATTGTGCGTGAGATTACTAAGGTTAACCTCAGTGGGTATCCTTTAGTATCACGCGCGGCTGCGACCTAGTGGTAATCCAATATGGCGAGGCGCCCGCCACGCTCGACTTACAGCAGGATAACTGCTTTAGTTAGTACCTACTTTGTGAGGGCCAACGCAAACTGCACTTACTTGTATTTGCAATAATCAAGCCAGTTTAGGAATAGCATTTAGCGATGAGTCATTCTGTATTATTGAATTCTTTGTTAACGTCGAATGTAATGTTATTATTAACACGCAATATTGTATAACTAAAATTCGTTCCATCACAATCTTTATTCTTTTAAAGGTGACATCAAAATGTGTAATGTAATGTACAAGAATGTGTGTTGGCAGTCCTATAATTAATACTAATTACATTATTAATCCTTTTGATTGTCACTTACATCGCATTCGCAATCAATGGCGGCGCTGCGCTAAATTCGATTTTGGAATCGAATCATGCTGCCTAAACACATCTATGCGCCGACCCCCCGTAATGAAACGCGGCGCGTCTAGACGCCCGCGCCCTATCGAGGGTATTTGCCCCGCGCTCCGTTTTTATGTTTTTATTTCCATTTCCAGCGGCGCAGCGGCCGTCACCCACATACCGCGCGCCACCTGTGCACACACATAGTGCACTCGGCTAGTACTAATGTGCACCAATACCTAGCTTACAGTTGTTTTCGCAGAATGTACTGTCACATATGCCTAGTTCACACCTGTGCTAGTAATTTAGTAGAGTAGAGTTACATTTTAATTTGCAAAGTGACGAAGCTATTCTACTAAATTACTAACGCAGGTGCGAACTAGGCAATAGTTTGACTAAAGAATGACTTATATTAGACCGGGCCGTGCATGGGGCATGCATGCCGTGTGCGTGGCCCGGACGGGGCGCACACGGCACGCCTCGTGCACGGCCCGATCTAATGTAATTTATCCTACCTACTACATGCATACGGAATCAGTCCGGCCCGGGAAAAAACCAAATTTGGCAAGTAATCGACTACACGCGCTCCGTTTTGAATCCGGAGAGAAATTTACTCAGTCGGTCTCTAGCACTTGCGCTGGATAGTCGTCCAGTCGACAATGGAAAGTTTAACTTTAGTTGAAATTGTATGCTTAGCTGTAGCCGTTAAAAGGGCCTATTACTTACATCTCGACTGTGATTTTTGCGTAAAATGCCCATTTTCGCATTTTGTTGTAATTTAGCAGTTGTATTTATCGTTATTATCGAAATAGGACAATAAATTCATGCTTAATATTACAAATGTCCTTTTGCGAGGATAAGCTGAGTTCGGACGGCCGGCGCGTCGCATTTTGAAGTAATTTTACAGTTGTATTTCTCGTTTTTATCGAAATAGGATAATTAATTAATTATAAAATATTTATTCAATATGAAGTAAGTAACGATTATTCTGGTATAAATTTTGCTCAATAATATTATCGTAGATAGAAGAAATTCACGGATACCTTAAAGCAATTTTCAAAGTTTTTTGGTTTCGAATAAGATTTTTTTTTTCTATATAAAATCAAATTGACGACCTCCTTGGTCGAGTGGTTTGCACACCGGTTTTCATGGTGTCGCCATCTCTGAGGTCCCGGGTTCGAACCCCGGTCGGGTCAATTTGGAAATTATTGTTTTCTAAATTGTCTCGGGTCTGGGTGTTTTCTATGTATAATAAGTATGTATTTAAGTATTTTAAGTATGTTTATCCGTTGTCTAGTAACCATTTAACGAGTTTCTTCGAAGCTTCTCTTGGGCTAGATAATTGGTGTGATTGTAGGAAAGATTTATTATTTATTTATTTAATGATATCTAAAAATTCCGAGACCACTACGCACTTTAAGACTATATAAGTGATAACATTCTATTTTTTTTATTTCATTTGTTTAGAACAGTACTAGTTCAATCTAGGAGCTCAAAAAAGTGCCTTCCCGCATTTTATGAAAATCTGTCTCTGCAATTTTGGGCTTAATTAAAAATCTTTATTATTGAAATTTTGCATTCACAATGCTATATAGTTGTAGAATAAAATGTTTACTAGAAAAAAAACAACCAGTCTCTGGAAAGCTCGAACGGGATTCGAACCCGTGACCTTTGGATTGCCGGTCCACTGCTCTAACCGCTAAGCTACCTCTCGGAAACCCCAGAAGACTCTTGAATTATTATTTTTTTATCGGGTAAGCGCTTGGTCTTCATCTCACCTTATGGTAAGTGACGATAAGGCCGAAGGTGGAAGCGCGCTTCACCTGGAATCCTCACTGAGGAACTGGCTATCTTATCTCAAACTGCCGAAACACAACAATGCTATAAACATCGTTGTTATGGCGACAGACTTAGATAAGATGGTGGTAGCTAGCCAGGCGGACTTAACAGCCCTACCACCAACCAAACCGAGCACACAAAGATGTACCCCCCGCTGGGAATCGAACCCGGGACCTCTAGGTCTGAAACAGGTTGCTTAGCCACTAGACCGCACAGGCGGTTAAATTTTTATGATTTTTTCTAGTAGTGCTGCAAGCCAGCGGTATTACGTCACTGTGAAGTGTGTGTGCGTGTGTTTTTTTCTAGTAAACATTTTAATTAAAAAGGACAAATTATTACAAAAAGATAAGGAAATAATATTATGGCCGGAACATGGGTCTAAAACAGCTACAATCAACAGTCTGGTTGGCATTTGTTAAATCACCCGGACCCTAGTATTTGTCCGGTGCGTCTTATACAATTATTTAAAGGAGAAGATCAGAAGTAAACATAGACCACCTGTTTATTTCAGTAACAGGAATAGTTAAGACTGCCACCAGGACTATGTTGTCTGGATGGATAAGATCCATTTTTAAAGTTGCAAATATAGAAGCACCTCCGGGCAGTATGCGTTAAGCAAAATTTACAAAATGCGAGGCCGCTACGCATTATTCCAAAAGCTATTCTACATTATTCAATAAGTCAAAATTGTTAATGTATTTTGGTTTCCGAGATCCGCAACGCCAAAATTGGCCATTTTACGCAAAAATCGCAGTCGAAATGTAAAAAAATGGAAACAGAAGAAAGTGAAAAGATATTGGGTTAATCCTTTTCACATAGACCGCATAACGGAATATGAATTCTACAAGTCTTATACAAAAATAAGGTTCTTTTCTGATAAATTCTACGAACACTACTACTACTAGTGTACTAGTAGTAGGGTACTATTATTTATTCTGTGCTACTATTACTATCACCATAATGAGGCGCTCGGAATCAACTACTATTTTGCAGTTTTGCTTGCGCACGCGACGCGACCGACCGCTTCGAGCGTCTGTCATCGACTGGCGCGTGATTCCTCCGGACCGGACCGGAACGGACGTTTCTCGTGTTCTCGTGTGGTCAGCTCCATACAACTTCATACGATATTGATAGGCCCCGCCCCCCGTGCCGAAAAATAACGGACCGGCTACTCGGAGACGTCCGGAGCATGTTTCGGTTGCTTCCGGGTGAAAATCGGGATCGGAAGGCCTCTGATCACATGTAGTCGATGCAGTAAAAACTCATATATTTGTTTGAGCTACGGAATGAATCCGGGGCCGTGTTTTTTCGGGTCCGTGTGATTCCGGATGCATGTAGACATTCTGCGAAAGCAATCTGGTATAGAGAAATACTAAAGATGGTGGCGGCTTATTGAAAGAATACTACTGTACTGACCCACCTCTTCCTTCGGTGTCGTAAAAGGCGACTAACGGACTAAAGACTAGACACATAATCCAACAGCAAACAGCGGCGATGGGCTCTCTTATCGCCGCTTTATGCTGTTGGAAGTATGTGCAGTCTTTAGTCCGTTAGTCGCCTTTTACGACACACCCAAGCCCAAGGGAAGAGAGGGGGTGGTAGTATTCTTACACCGCTACGCGACACGGTTATATAATTCTTATTTTATTTCGATTGTTGTTTTTCCAGATTCATTTTTTATTTTCTGTATTACCTTCCTACCTGTATCTTATTGTTAAAATTTACAAACCTCGTTAATCATCCTTAGTACATGTCATCATTACATTACTCAAACACAGTTAACACTTGAGCCTACGACCATACTTACCATATTTATAAACCACCATTCTTGCCACTGGTATGGCCGTAGCGTAGCTATTCGCGTCAGTTCTAATTATAGGATTTTGAGGCTGTTTCCTCCATCAATATAGTTATCGAGCTAGCTGATAGCTGTAGTGTAGTCGTGCTAAGCAGACATCCAACGATCCTGACGCACTGGTTTTCCTGTTTGCTTTCAATAATTATTATGACACTTTCCTCATTCCTGTCCCTTCAGCTTCTATTCTATATATTTATGAATAATAGAAACCATTTATGATACGTGACTTATATTACGAGACTAGGTAATTGCATTATTAAAATACTTTTGACGACCTCCTTGGTCGAGTGGTTTGTACACCGGTTTTAATGGTGTCGCCATATCTGAGGTCCCGGGTTCGATCCCCAGTTGGGTCCATTTAGAAATTATTGTTTTTCTAAATTGTCCCGGGTCTGGGTGTTTTCTATGTATAATAAGTTTGTATTTAAGTATTTTAAGTATGTTTATCCGTTGTCTAGTAACCATTTAACGAACGAGTTTCTTCGAAGCTTCTCTTGGGCTAGATAATGGGTGTGAGTAGACATGGGCGCCGAGTAAAAAAAATCCAGCGGCGGCGCGCCTTAAAAATATGCTCGGCGGCGGCGTGAAGCCGGCGGCGTGGGATTTTTGAAGTCGTTTTTGGTTATGTAGTTAAAGGTAGAAATAAGAGTGATAAATAAAACCAACACTTCACAAAGATTTCAACAACAAAACATTATATCGTCGCAATATAGACGTTAGTCCGAAATGCTGTCCAAGGAATACGGAGCATCTTTCTCCAGCACCACATCTCAAAAGCGTCAATGCGTTTGCGGTCTGCAGCTTTTAGTGTCCAAGTCTCAGCGCCGTATAAAAGATCGAGAAGACACGAGTCCGTACCAGTCTGGTTTTGGTTTTTACGGAAATATTGCGATCTCTCCAGATTTTTGCAAGCTGAGACATGGCGCTCTTAGCCATGCCAATCCTCCTGCGCACTTCCTTCTCGCACGAACCATCGTTACTGATGTTGGAACCCAGGTATATAAAGTTGTCCACTATTTCTAAGTCCAATGAGCCAGTGAGTTCCAACTTCTCAGATCTATAATAGGCGAAATCCGAACTGGCAGTCACTGAGGAGATCATTGGTCTCAAGGTATGCCAGCAGTCGAGAGTTCAGTACACGTTCCGTATTCTTGCAGAGTATGGACTTGACTGAAATCGTCTTACAGTAAGATGGATCGGCACGGCTACCTTTTTTGGGCACAGGCTGCATGTTAGCCAGCTTTTACGACTGAGGAACTAGACCAGTCTCAAGTGAGAGGCGATACAGGTGTGTTAGAACAGTAGACAAGTTAGGTGCACACTTATGTGGGACTATGGCCGGGATTCTATCAGGACCACTAGCCTTATTCACGTTAGAGTACGGAGAGCTTTGAGTACCTCTTTGCTGCTGATGTGAGGTTCTCCCATGGAGAGGTCGGCTATAGGCAACTTAGGTGGAACCTTGCTAGCGACTTCTAGACGTGAGTTCTTTGCAAAAAAAGTGGAATTACCTTCTCAGCTGCAGTGTGGGCAAGTGAGCCGTCAGGCTTTATCAGCGGTGGAAATAAAGGTATTTCCAAATGTTTCGCACCCATTAGTATTAAATATAGCCGACCCCTCTATCGGGGAGCTTCATGTCCGCGGCGGGGAGTTACTCAAAGCTCTCCGTGGAAATAAAGGTATTACCAAGTGGGTGCGAAGCATGTTTAACACCGATGGGGCCGATGTGATTGAATCGTGCCCTACGTAATGTTCTTTAACTGGGGCTTTCTCAGGGTCTGGGTACCCGACGATTTGCGCGGTCGAGCATTAGCTCAGGCTAAGAAAGCTGACGGGGTTCCGGTTACAGTTACAGCACTGTGCCATACGCCCCAACATTTTTAAGATACTATGCCAACGCGTTGGTGTGGACGTCTTAACGCTAGGCTCGTTCGCGAAGTCCCCAAACAAAGGGCGTTCTTCTGATTCTTCTCCCTCTTGATCGGAAATAGGGTCGTCTTCGTCCTCATCGAGCACCTGAGCTGACGCCTCGCGCGGCGCCCGCACGGCCCACATGAATAAAGAATAAACTGAGATTATTGTTACAAGAGCCTACACATTGGAATAGTCTAGTCGGCGCGAAATTTTGAACAGTCGGCGGCGGCGGCGGCGCGCCATACCTAAACGGCGGCGGCGAGCCACGGCGGCGCCCATGTCTAGGTGTGAGTGTAGGAAAGTTTTTTTTTTAATTTCACTTTACAGATCTAGTCACGTTTGCGGTAAATATTTTAAACATTATAATAAATTATATTTTAGTAGGTAGCTGTATCTTATAAAAAAATTAGAACAATAAGTTCGTTTAGGGTCGTATAAAATATAGAGGATAATTAGAATTGGAATGTTCTTATTTTTTCATTGATATTTTAGAATTGGTTACTTCTCATATTTGTATAAATAATTTACTTCATAACTAAGTATGTTTCGTAGTCTGGTATATGGTGCGGGATACTTAGATAGTTGCAAACCTTTATTCATTGAACTAGGAATTCTGCCACTCCCCTGTCTATATATTTTAGAAACTTGCTTGTTTGTTAAGAAACATTTGTACTTATTTAAAACAAATAATGACTATGGCCATAGAGGGAGAATAGGTGATAAATTACGTATTCCATGCCAAAGGCTGAAATTATATTCTAAAAATTCATATTGCATGGCCATTCGTATGTACAACAAACTCCCATCTGAATTGACAAGTTTAACGCTATTTAAGTTTAAAGGTAAATTAAGGAAATTATTATTGGTGAAAAATTTTTACTGTGTTTCAGATTTTTTATGTGACAAAACAATTACTTAAGTAAATAATATAGTATTACGTTTTTTTTCGACATTATATAATTATAATTATGACTTATGTAGATGCATTTTGTAATTATTACTTGCCTTATGCTGTTTTTCTTTATATAAATAGCTATTAAATTATGTTGATATTTAAAATATTTGCACGCCGTTTGTATATGGCAGCATGGCAGCAACATTTTAAGTATAAGACCTTTGTCAAACCACATGTTTTGCAAATAAATGATTGATTGATTGATATGATATGGTAAATTGTCCCATGGCAATTATGAAATCCTTGCAATAAGTTTCATTTCTTACAACCCCAACCCTTGGGCTACCCATAGTGCTTGTCCTTCATTTCACCTGATAGTTAAATTGCCGAAGGTGGAACATTGTTGTTACGGCGACAGACTTAGATAAGGTGGTGACAGTTAGTCAGGCAAGCTTAAAATAGGCCTTATCACCAACCAACCAGAGCGTACCTACCTATGTAAAATGTAACTTATTTTTTGTTTTAATTAATTATCAACAAAGCATTTTAGAACGTTCATTTTAGCGCGTCATGGCGTGTCAGCAAGTACAAAACTTACTAAGTATGCGTTTTACTTTAATTAATAAAATTATTGGTCTCTAAGTGAAATTCAATATTAAAGAACTATTAACCTCCATTATGCTCATATATCTTTACGGTTACTAACACATTTGAATAGAAAGTAGCAGAACCGGATAATTTTATGATGTTGCGTTTATTTCGATTTCGGTGCTATCTGAATTGGGAAGCAAATAGGTATGTAAGTAGTTCTTTACACGCCCATTTAGCGTAAGCTCCATAAATATACACGTGTGTAGTATATGGTGTAGGGACTCTTTATACGGTGGTTGCAGCATGCACATATGCTATACCTACGTCTTCTCTTATGTGTTGGATCTATGGCGCGTCGCGTCGGTTGGTTGCGATTTGAGGCCGCGGGAGTCAACGCCTCTGCCAAGGTCGCCTCGTCCGCCTTGCCACGTCAAACAATCGGTACCTACACACTCAAAGTCTCAACGGTCACAACAACAGCATCGATTGGAAATATTTTGTTATTGGTCTCCTAACGTTAATTAAACGTTAACTTTGACGTTGTAATGCTCGATGTCATTCATTTGTTGCGCTCAGAGAGATGAGTGCGAGTTTGTTTACGATTCGAAACGTTATTTTTTTTTATTTATTTATTTATATTCAGGCAACGCAGGCCCATAGATAAATACCTTACAGACTAACATACATATAATTTATATTATAAAACCTATTACACATCTCGATTGTGATTTTTGCGTAAAATGCCCATTTTCGCATTTTGTAGTAATTTTGCAGTTGTATTTATCGAAATAGGATAATAAATATATATAATATTACAAACTTCCACTCTGATAGTTTCGTGATTGCAATTTTGTTAAGAGAATCAACACTAGCAAGATAGCCTTTAAAGAAATTGTAACAATAACATAAGTTCAGAAATCTACCAAATAACTCGTCGTCTTTTTAATTAATGGAGGTATTTTCTTAATTTATACAAGGCTGTGCTAAATGTCCTTTCATTTGTGCGAATAAGAAAGGCGTGTACAAAAGCCTGAGTAAAGTTTTTCGAGGTGCCACCAAAAATATTGCTAATGAGTTAAAACTGTAAACGACTTTTAAAAGAAGTGTAAGTATACCTAGGTACAATTTATTACTATAGACAAGACAAGTCTACACTGCAATAAACAGGAGATACGGATTTTATAATTTCTAGACAGCAACGCGACCGCAGAAAAATAATATGATCGTTGATCATTATTTATGCATAAATAAACTATATCTATGACAACTTGAAGCAAAATATACTACGACGCCGACGCAATAAAATCCTTGGATATTGGCACAGTATTATAATATTACCGTGATATTGGTCTCTAAATTTTACGCCGTCATGTATAAACAGTGTCGCGTAGCGGTGTTAAAGAATACTACCACTACCACCCCCTCTCTTGGGTGTCGTAAAAGGCGACTAACAGACTAAAGACTGCACATACATCCAACAGTATAGAGCGGCGATGGGCTCACTACTGGTCACGATGAGCACATGTGTAGTCGCTATTTGGTGAAAAGTGGACTATGGCAGAGGACTGCTTTTGCGGTCCTCAGTACCTGTCTCTGACTAACCCTTCGGGGATAATAGTCGTGATTAAATGTATATGGCTAAGAAAGTATGTTGAAAAGTGTACGCGAACCTTTGATCACACGTGATCACTTCACATCAGAATAAAATAAGATGCAAACTGAAATGAAACACTTTTTTACGGATTAACTCGCGTTTAATTTACTATTTTTATATTATCCTGACGTTTCGAATCCTTTACGGGGTCCGTGGTCACAGGGAGACTGTCTCCCTGTGACCACGGACCCTCAATGTGTAGTGCTTGCTTAAACCTCTGAAAACAATAAGATGTAAACTTTTAATTGGTAAAAATTTTATGATCTATAATAAATGTTGGTGCTAAAATTAAAAGCCGCCTCTACTAGCCATATGCCTCTGTTAGCTAGATGAGATTTACCATGTGATGTGGTTATCAAATGGCAAACTTTTCGCTTGCGGTTTGCTACATTGTGTGTGTGAAGGAAGACTCGGAGAGGCAAGCTCGGGCAGCGGCGGGGGTGAACGCTCGCTCTGAACCGGTCTTATACTCTTAACTTGGTATCTCTGCTGGCCGCAGATCCTCTGGGGATGATCGTGTGACGTGTATCATGCGTCGTCTTTTGTCGACAAACAGATTTAAATTTGTATTTGATGTAGTTCGGTTACTTATGCTCTTTGAGAGTGTATAAATCAAAGCTTGTGCCATTGACTTATAAGTATTTGTAAAGATCGATTCTCCGAAGCTAAAAGACTATTCAAATACGTACGTACTTACTTATATTATTTTGACTTTACTTATGTACGTGAAACGTAACAATGTAGGTAACCTTACGAAGACTTTATTATTATTTGATAAAATAAAACTTATTTAAACTATACTCTTTTGTCGTAGGAAACAACGGGAAGGAGAAAGAAAATGCTCGAAACAAGGAAGCCACGTCACCCGCAGCTCGATCCGCCAACGGTTAGTAACTTTCAATTTGGTTTAATTATGATATAAGTATTTTACAGAACAAAGTATTGTAAGGAGGCGTAGTAAGATCAGTATCTTTTTTTATTTTCGGTAAGTATTGTCCTGAAAACTACTCTGTGTGTATAAACTATAAACATACAATAAAATAAAGTCTGTTTAGGAGTTTAGTACAAATCAAAGCCCATTGAGCAATGAACAAGAGCACGGTTGCTATGACGATAATCGGGTGTTAGGGCTTGAATGAGTGCTTAATAATCGTGCTTACCAACGGAGCAGGGACCAAGGGCGGTAGGGGAGCCAGCGCACATGCCGCGTCCCGGGGGCCCGCGCGGCCACCGCGCAGCCGCGGTCGCCACCCCAAGCCGATACTACACCACCCCTCCCCTCCTCACCCCTTACCCCTCGTCCCTCGTCCCCCGCACGTGCCACGCACCCCTCTCTGCAGGGGCGACGACTCAGGATTCGGGAGAACACCCCATCCTGACGCATTTTTGCGGAAATTGAAATCCTCCCTAGACATTCTCTCTGCCGTACGAACAAAATACAGCATTAATTCTGATCGGAAAAGCCGAAACGAATGCAAGTTTACAATTATCATCCCGCAAATTTAAAAGGTTCAACGACATTGATTATTAATAAATCCTATCCTGACGTATTTTTGCGGAAATTGGAATCCTCCCTAGACATCTCTCTCTCTCTCTGCCGAGCGAACAAATGCAGCATTTATTCTGTTAGCAAAAAAGAATGCAAGTTTACAATTTAAAACTACATAACATCGCTCAGATTTAAAAGGTTTAATGACATTGATATTAATAAAGTTATGTTTACGCAGTTTATTTATTATTATACTGCGTTGCTTCATGTTTGATTAATGGCTGCCCGGCGTCAATCATGGCGTTATATTATACACAGACGATTCGAAGCAAAACAATGAACCGGCATAACAAGACAGTTTACATTCTGAAAACGCGACGCTATCGTTAGCACTAAGGAACAATTCACGTAGAGTGCATTTAACATTTACGCGCCTTACATAGTGACTGCTTTTAGAGGCAAAGCGGCCGCGCTGATAATGTGTGGTATGTTAAAACACAATGCCTGCATGTCATTAGACGTGACATATCAATGCGACAAACGCCCAGCAGATAACAGGACATCCGTCTTCAATCGCCCTCGCGTAGGATGTGTTTGTCGCGCGCTGTCCTAAAAACTATTTTCAAAACAAATTGAAACTTTCTAAATCGTGTCATTCAAGAATTATTACGAAATGAGGTTGCGTTATTTTTTGAGAAATGTATCATGAAAAAATGTCTTTCAATGATACTTGGAGAACACGAGCATCCATACAGCAAATTTTCACAACCCATTGTTGTTGTAAATTTTTCGACTTCGCCTAGAGCCGAACCTAGACACTAAATGGTGTAAAACATTCCGCAATATTTTTTATTACTACAGTAGGTAACTACTTTTTTAGGAATAGTGCATGCATGGTGACGTCACCCACCCACCACCTTCGCGAGACAGTGAACGACTACTTAATTGGTTAGTCTTCGAGTCCATTAAAATGTTTGAGTGAGCCATGTGTCGGGGTATTCGTTAATTGGTATGCTGACTCGCTTTTATTATCAGCAGCAGAGGCAACGTCATTTAGAACTTTAGAACTGTCATAAAAGTAACAGATAGTGACAAAGACACCAAACAAACATCCTTCTAAGTTAGGAATATGTAATAGATTTTTTCCAAAATGTACTTAACTAATTAAGATTTTCTGCAAAATTACTACGCACTAGCAGTGAGCCAGTGCCACGAAATCTATGGTTGAAACAAAACAAAAGATACTCACTTTCTATTGTCATGTAAAATGTGGTTTACATGCGTATAAGAACAAAATTCTAATGTTAAATAAAACCAAAGGTAATTCCCTTTTAATATTTTGGGTAATTCCCTTTTAATATTTTGCAAATGCAAAATATTAAAAGGGAATTACCCATAAATTAAAACTCGGGCGCCAGACAGTAGTATCACTATCAAATTAAATATATAGAAAATAAATTTTACCTCGGAATGTCATCGGAAAGATTGGCTTTTAATCTTCAGGGAGGTGGCTAAAAAATAAAACTAATTACTCCGAACCATTGTTTTATTTTAAAATCCCTTGCTAACTTTTACCGCTTAAGTTAATACTAACGAACAAAGTTTATTCTTGTGGATATAAAGTTATCCGCAAGATAGCATTCTAAAGTTACATGTTATGTATTTTAAATGCATTCAATACAAAGAAGATCAAATAGACTAATTGTCTTGATACATAGGAACTAGGCCTATAAATTTAATTAACCAAAAACACTGTATCGTGACTCTAACAATATGTTGTGAACTTAACTAATATTTTTGTGAATATAGTACCATTTGAAACCAACAGGATATTAAATTACTAACCTGGCTTTTTTATAAGTTAGGTACCGTTATAAGCGTTCCGGCGAAGCAATGCGAGTGGCCGCATTGTCGACGACGACAGACAAACTCGATGAAATTATTCAAATAAGGCAAAATTAAGAGACATCTAGAAGATATCTAGAAGCTCTGGAAGTTAGCTAGAAGCTATCCGAAAGACAATGGAAGATCCACGAGGGCGTCTTCCATAAAAATGCGGCTAGACATACATTATTGAATGATGTACTTTTCGCCAAACAATATTAAACCAAATTCAAAATAAAAAACAATTAAGGCATTTAAGCCCTTTTTTACTGATTCAAAATCATCTTCAAAACAAGATTCCACATGATTTTCACCTGGGACAAAATTATGCGAACGCCATTCTGGTGACGCGTTGCAAAAAGATGACGACCCGGAAGCTGTCACATTGACACAACGACCCAAAAATGTTTTTTTTAACAAAGACTTAGGCAATCGCCCATACAGCTTAACGTTAATACGTTCTGGAAAAGAAAAAAAATGAAGATGTAATGTCGAACTAAAATATGACATTACACTATCTTTAATGTCTATTCGATACCTAGGTTTATTACCTACTTACCCCTGATCTGTAAGTAAGTGCGCAGCTGCACACATGCATGTGATCTAGAAGTATAGAAACATCTTACATAACTGTTGTCGCAGTTCCTATTACGAAAACCGAAGGATATACTACTCACGGAAGAATTTTCAAAGAAGTAGAATGTCGGTATTAATAAATTGTAGTAGAAAAACTCAACTTCACTTTACAGTTGAACAGCGCTTGTAATTGTGTTAAAAAGTTAATTATTGTCAGTAATTTTCATTGTCTCCAAATGCTTTAAGTATATACTTTGTGATAATAACTTTATGAATTAATTATTAATTATAGTTTTTAAATATTTACTTATCATTCGGTTTACGATGTTGCCAGAAGCAACTTTTCGCAATAGCGGTAGGTACTCGGACAGCGACGGAAAAGACGTTGTCGTCGTTGTTCGGATTTTCAGACTCTGAAAAGATTGTCCCTCGCATCTTGTTCTCGTAGTCGTCGTAGTCGGCACTGCGTCGAAATAAGAGCTTCGATTTTCATAATAGGCTGGCTGGCTGCGGAATGATGGTTAGAATCTCGGTCGGACACACGAGTCTCAGTTTGCGCACACAAATCTAAGATAACTGCGTTTGAATTACTCGCGTGTGGATGTGATTAAACAACAGTCTATTTACTTAGTCATTTGCTTCGATCACATAGACAAACTAGATGCACAATAGTGTGCGAGCTAAGTGTCAAAATGACGAAGTACTCCTTCAAAAATTGCTATTCTGCCTAAACACATAAGAGGGTTTACGCATTTCGGTTTCCCATACAAACTTCCAAGTCTAAATTTTTTAAAACCATTAAATCAATTTTAATGATACTTTGCATGTTAAAGTAACATACAGAGATCTAAATAGTTTGTTGAAAACATTATTAAAAAACGTTAAAATAACTGAGTCAAGAGGGTTTACGCATTCCGGTTTCCCATACAAATTTCCAAGTTGAAATTTGTAAAAACCAGTAAGCCAATTTTGATGAAACTTGGCATGCTGAAGTAAAATATAGAGATCTAAATAGTTTGTTAAATACATTTTTAAAAAACGTTTTTTTAACTGAGTTATTGCGATTTTAAACTTTCTATAATAGACTTTAAATCGCAATAACTCAGCCAAATAAACCTTTTTTTAAAATGTTTTCAACAAACTATTTAGATCCCTGTATTTTACTTTAGCATGGAAAGTTTCATTAAAATTGGCTTATTGGTCTTTGAAAATTTCGACTTGGAAGATTGTATGGGAAACCGAAATGATTTTAAACTTTCTATAGTAGACTTTAAATTGCAATAACTCAGCTAAATAAACGTTTTTTTTTTAATATTTTCAAGAAACTATTAAGATCCTTGTATTTTGCTTTAGCATGCGCAAAGTTTCATTAAAGTTGGCTTATCGGCTTTTAAAAATTTCGACTTGGAAGTTTGTATGGGAAACCGAAATGCGTAAACCCTCTTAAACGTCATACCATTTATTATGGGATTGTATATCTGGTTTTTATATGTTGTCAAAGTTTGATAAATACTTATATTATAAAGTCTCGGGATTAAGTTACAAACAAAAATGTTACCAATGACTTTGGTTCTACGCTGACTTGCAAACTTAATACTTTATCCATTAAATAATTTTCTGTTTTTCTTAGACTATTGGACACTTTAACACATTCTACAATTTTTCATATGTTATAGTTAACTTTAATGTACTTATTTATTTATCAATCGTTAAAATGGAATTACCTTTTAGATATTTTGCAGTAATAAGGCAAACTTTCCTCAACTCAGAGTCCTCAGTTATTCTGCCCACCTCTCTTATTGTTCTGAGGTCTACCTATTCAGTATTTTTAATTCATATTAAACTTACGTAGAAAATACATCATTTGGCAAATAATATTAATACAGGTGGGTAATCTAAGTGGTTTTTTTGTAATCAATTACCTGTCTTGCAGAATTATGTTTTGATAGGTAGTGTAACGGTTTCAATAATAAAGCCATTATGCGTAATGGAATTAAACGATGTTTGACAATTGCGTTCTGCGAATTTAAATTAGGTAATTAATTAGTTCCTATCGTGTTAACCTAGCGCCTAGTGAACTCGTCTAACTAAAACATTTTTTTACTTACTACCTTTTTTAGTGTACATTTACCTATATATTTTCAGTTTTGATAGAAAAATGACATGCGAATGCTAATGTAAAAAATAAACTATTTTTACTTTATTTTACTGTTATTTTTATTGATACTTACTAATACTTACCCCAAGCGGTCGCATGAGACCGCACCTACATAAACACACTTGACTTTGTACCGTGTTTTCATAGACTTACAGACTACTTTAGTATGAACAACTTTGATTATTTCGGTTCTGTGGTACATCTTATGTATCGTGATAGCAAAATATCGCATAGTCTATGCTCGATTCTGTCAAATTTGACGTTGACAGTTGCGCCAATTTTTTGTTAGAAAAGTGCCACGCACGAGTGAGTGGTTAAAAGAAAATAAAAAAACAGACATTGACATTAATCCACCAACGCGCATGTGGCCAACGTGGAGGGTTATAAGTAAACCAATTTCAATTTCATTTCATTTCTGTCCATGTGGGAAAGAAAGCCTATGCCCACCAGTGGGATGTTTATACTCTGATGATGATACATTGACATTGTGAATTAGACCAAGGTGGAGAATCCTATAAACGGAGCTGTTCTCATGATCACCCTTCGGCCGCCCACGCGACTCGCATTTATTTCTAGCCGACAGCTGCTGGTAAACATTCGCGTCATATGCAACATTTGGAACTGTTCCAGTGCCGTATACCACGTGGTTGTAACCTAATATTAATTTACAAAATTCCATTGAACGACGCCTATATCATTCCATCATAGGTACCCTTCATCGATATCCGAAGATCCAGGCAAAGTGGGTTTCATATTTTTCGGTTCATAGCCAGGGTTTGTGATTACCAGCTCGCATTTGGAAAGCGTAGAGATTAAGCCAATACTTAAGTATCAAGTAGCAATGACTTGATTTTAATGATATAAGGCCTTTTCCCCGCAGAGGGACAGTTTAGTAATTAGTAACATTAACCGGTGATCGGATAATAGGCAAATAACTAAATCTTGTGAAATGATATACCGTGGAATTGTTAAAACCACTAATTATGTTAACAAAAAATTAGTTACCTACTTAATTTATTTAATTAGTTAGTAATACTTAGATAAATAGTTTTGAAAGATTTTCCCGAAATTTCAAAATGATCTTGTTATTTATTAGTTTTATTACCTATAGGTAGGTACTTATGTGATTTTTACATCTCTATGTTATACATTCTCACTAACTTTAAGCATTTAATTTCTACGTATTCCGATTACTGGTAATAACAGATTGTCTTTTAGAACTACTAAGTTAGTACCTAGTACCTACTACGAAAAGAAGGCTACTTCATTAACTTAAAAATTATTGCCCTATACCATAGACAAATAATTATAATATATCGTCCTTTTGGTCCTTGCCTTATTGTTCAACTCAGGCCTTTCCTTTCCCAAAGCAAAACTGTGAGTCGACCAGAATTGGGTGTGCCTTCTGATTCCGAAGGATGAAAAAGCTCAATGTAATTAATACTGGTCACCGATCCGGAAAAAGGTCGAAGTGAAGGTTATTAGCTTTCATAATTGTTTACCGAACGAGCAAGCAGCTACGTCATCGCCATCGCGCCGCTTGAAAAATGGATTTGATAATAAATCTAATGAGCAACAAGTAAGCCACTAATTTGCAAAAAGACGTTGCGTTTAAAAAAATATCAAGTGATAATTTAATAGAGACAGTCGCTCATTTGGGCGACGGACGCGATGGCCGGTGGCGGCGGGGTCGTTGAACTGTACCTACCGTTGGTATACAATTAATAATTCATGTTGTAATAGCTGCTGACCGCGGACACATTTAGGCGAGTAGTCTTTTTTTTACTCTATCACAATTTTGTCACTTGATGTGATGATGTTTTCGAATTTCGAATCACCAAAATAACTTGAAAATAACTTGAAAAGAACACTGCCTACCTAACTACATAAGTATGCTGTAAAAGTGGAGTTCGTACGGTCAGCAACAAAAGCCATATTATAATGACTTATGAATATGATTATGAAATAGTGTACCAGCCAGCACATTTTTTCCCAACTTCCTGTGATATGGAGTCCTTCAAACGTGAAGAGGCACCTGTAGGCCGGCAGGGTGAAGGTGACTGATGCTACGTCTTTTTGACGCTGCAGCAGCCTTCGCGCCTGGACTCCATTTCCACTTAACATCAGATGGCGTGGAGTCATCTGCTGTACCAAGTATAAAAAAAAACTTTACGAAACGTTGACAAGTGCTGTTTGTTCGAATCTTTAGCTAGCTCTTTTTGTTTTAGTGGTACGTGTTGTCGACTGTACTATACCTACAGAATTTAATTTTTTATCGCGCCAAATGTGGATGGCACATGATGAATAAAAAAACGTTGCTGCTTCACGATCATATCTTCTGGCACTCCTATATTAATTAGAGATAATTTTGTTTATTAATAAAAGATGAGGCATACTAACTTTGATGTTGCTAAGTTGATATTTGCTAACTAGCTACTACAGTTCTAGTTCTCGTTTGTTATTTGGAGGCGCTTCAATAAGTCTATGAAAAGGGATCTTATTCATACAAGTTAGTACATTTCGTTGCCGTCGTTGAAGTTCTAATTTCGATTTAAGTCAGTTTTAAACAGTAAAAACAATAAAAAGTTTTTTGTCATCTGCATAATGCCGAGTTTTGTCTTTGGTTTTGAGTGGTCTACTCTACGTATAAGTACTATTGTCAAAACGACGATTTGTCAATAGTATACGTAGAGTATGTTGAATAGCGTCTCCAAGTGGTTTCTCGCAGGACTAGTAAACCCGTTATTCCTAGAAAGTGCACTTGAACTTATAATCCGGTACGGCAGCGACTAAAGGCATCCGACACAGATTACTTTAGCCCACACATGGATAGGCCACATTATGCATGTGCACGCTTAAGCATATGCTGCTTTAACAGTCCAATTAGCTAATTAACTATTTGCATCGGTACGGTAGCCAAGAAAATGCGCGGCTATTACTGCTTTTCAGCCTACCACCGCTAATTAGTGCACCGAGCTAATAATTTTGAGCGAAACGACTGTACTTGATACCTAATTGGATTTAGGCAATAAGATGAGCTTTTTTAATACAGAGTTTTAGCCTAGAATTTATTTTATGTTAAAATAACTGTATCATAATAATTCACTTAGTGACTTTTCTGTTTCGGTACTTTTTTGCTTTATATCTATCTTCCCTATTTATGTTGTTGAAGTAGGTGAAGTGGTATTAGTACCGGCGAAGTACTAAATACTTGTAAAAAGGACTTGATACAGTGTTAAATACTCGTAGGTTCTTTTGAATAAGATCGTTTTAAATCTTATTTAAAAATTAAAGATTTTTAAATAAGTTAATAAGTAGATAGCGTTTAGATTTTAAAATTTTGCAAATGCCAATGTTGGTAATTGTTGTAGATAATATAATTATATACATAGGTACATACATATAATCACGACTATTATCCCCGACGGGTTAATCAGAGAATCAATCAGCAAAAGCAGTCCTCTACCACAGTCCACTTTTCATTAAATATCGACTGCACTGTGCTCAGCGGACAGGTGGTGAGCCCATCGCCACTTTATGCTGTTAGATGTAAGTGCAGTCTTTAGTCCGTTAGTCGCCTTTTACGACACCCAAGGGAAGAGAGGGGGTGGTAGTATTCTTTCACCGTTACGCGACACGGTTAGGTAATATATTTTTAACACACGGGAAATGGGAAAGCCACAGGGAAAGATGAAATCCCCATTGAAATCATCAAAGCATTGGGAGAGCGTGGCCTTCATATCTTCCATATCATGTGCAGAAGATATGGCTTACAGGCAAGTAAGTGGCCCTCCGAATGGGCCCACACAGTTTTTACTCCTTTCACAAAAAGGGTTCCACGAAAA
This sequence comes from Scoparia ambigualis, assembly GCA_963921215.1. Taxonomy (NCBI): domain Eukaryota; kingdom Metazoa; phylum Arthropoda; class Insecta; order Lepidoptera; family Crambidae; genus Scoparia; species Scoparia ambigualis. The sequence continues at coordinate 14,488,916 of OY992505.1, forward strand.
CTTGTAGCAACTTTCGACTAATCGCCCTCATTACATACGCTAGCAAAATAATGCTACATATTATAAATGAGAGACTGAAGGCATATTTGTCCAGAGAAATTGCGCCAGAACAAGCTGGATTTATTTATAAAAGGTGGAAACTGGATTTGTAAAGGAACCCGTGAACAAATTCTCATCGTTCGTAAAATCATTGAGAAGGCTCGAGAATTCAACAAGCCGACATACTCGTACATACTTATACTTTGTCGATTTTTCCAAAGCGTTCGATTCGGTGAAATGGCAAACGTTGTGGAAAATACTACTAGACATGGCCACACCACCACCTAATTTTTACGAAGGGGGAACAGCTTCAGTACGGGCAGATGACCTCCTGTCAGATAGTTTACACCTAGAAGAAGAAGAAGAAGACTGGACCGATGTTGTTGTGATTGGTATGTCTTCCTAGTTCCTACCTAGCGGGGCCCCCCGAGCCGGACTCATAAAACTAATGGCAATGCTTTAGTTGCTAAATGTACCTTTAGAATTCATCAACAGGATTCAATGTACCTTAGCCGTGTTGACAGAAATTACGATAAAATGCCTGATCTTCCCAGCTGGGCCCTCGCATGTATAACGCTCGAAATACATAAAAAATAAACTGATCTAATGTACCTCCCGATTCATGTATTAAATTCAGGAAATCCTTATTAGAACAGAAGAAATTCAGTTTGAAAGTTTTGTCTTCCTAGCGGGGCCCTCCCTCTGTAACCTTATTGAATACGAATAAAAAAGTATAAGTACCATTTTTATGTTTTTCCAATGTACCTCTTAGTTCTTCGCAATTTACCAAATTTAGATACAAAATTATGGTATTGGTAAATAACAGTACACGTTTGGTAAGGTAAGGTCAGCAACAGGTAATATTTGCTGAAATGAGGGTAGCTGTGAATGGTTGTCATACTTATTTTATCATCAGTTGGAAACGTAACACTGCGTGATAATGTAAAAAAATATTGTAGTGGAACATAAAAGTAAACGATTATGGGTAAAAACAATGCAGTTTGTCCAACTGATGATAAAATAAATATGACAAACATTCATAGCACCCTCATTCCAGCAAATTACCTGTTGCAGACCTTACCTTACCAAGCGTGTACTGTTATTTACCAATACCATAATTTTGTAAGTATATAATTTGGTAAATTACGAAGAACTAAGAGGTACATTGGAAAAACATAAAAATGGTATACTTTTTTTATTCATATCCACTATGATTACAGAGGGCCCCGCTAGGAAGACAAAACTTTCAAGCTGAATTTCTTCAGTTCTAATAAGGATTTCTTGAATTTAATACATAAATCGGGAGGTACATTAGATCAGAATATTTTTTATGTATTTCGAGCGTTATACATGCGAGGGCCCTGGGAAGATCAGGGATTCTATCGTAATTTATGTCAAAACGGTTGAGGTTCATTTAATCCTGTTGATAAATTCTAAAGGTACATTGAGCGACTGAAGCATTGCCATTAGTTTTATGAGTCTAGCTCAGGGGGCCCCGCTAGGTAGGAAGACATGTGATTGGTGGCTACAAAATTGCGAACATGCGGTACGCAGATGACACCACCTTTTTCCGAGTAATGCTGGCTTTATGAAGGAATTACTTCTCAAAATGGAGCGCATAAGCCTTACGTTTGGGTTGAAAATAAACCGATCTGAGGTTGGTCTCAGGATTATGATCATGGATCGCGCCAACGACAACTCGCCCGAGGTGACACAGATTGCGAATTGTGGCGTGGTTCAGACCTACCTTGGAGCCTTGATCTCAAACAACGGTGGCTGCGTAGATGAAGTGAAGCGACGTATGGCCATAACCAGAACTGCGATGGAGTCCGGAGAAGCTAAGAAAAGTATTGAGGAATCGCAACACCAAAATCAGGCTTGTGCGAACACTAGTATTCCCTATTTTTCTTTAAGTGGCAGAGACGTGGACAATGCGTGAGTTGGAAAAGGGGAAGATAGATGCTTTGGAGATGTGGTGCATGCTTGGGATGTCGTGGACGGAGTTCCGCACCAACTTGTCCATACTCCAGGAACTCGGCATCACGCAGCGTCTGTCGGCCGTAGTACAGTCGCGCATACTGCAGTACTTTGGCCATGTCTCTCGGCGGGATGGCGATTCCATGGAGCGGCTGGTCGTACAAGGAAGAGTGGAAGGAACCAGATCACATGGCAGGACACCTATGCGCTGGACTGACCAAGTTAAATCCACAATAATTGCGCTCGCCAAAAGCGACTCGATAGAGAAGTAGAATAATATACGAGGGGCGTTCAAAATATTCTCGGTATGTGGATAAAAACAAACAAGTACGAAAAGTTTGATATTTTTATTTTTCAATATACTCCCCCCCTATGTTCATACACTTATTAGATCGATCAATTATTTTTTTTAATCCCTCATAAAAATATTTTTTATCTTTGGTGTAAAAATGCTCCTCCACGGCCGTCTTCAACGCTTCATCGTCAGAAAATTTATTTCCACGCAGATCCTTTTTAAGATTGGGGAACAAAAAGAAGTCGCTTGGGGCTAAGTCCGGACTATAGGGTGGATGAGTAACAGTTTCAAACCCACATTCAACAATAGCTGCCTTGGCAATATGAGCAGTATGGACAGGGGCGTTGTCATGCAGAAGCAGAACACCTTTGGTTAACTTTCCTCGCCTCTTTTCTTTGATCGCATCTCTTAATTGACGTATAACGTTAGCGTAGTACTGCCCTGTGATATTTACACCTTTTTCTTTATAATCGATAAGCAAAACTCCTTCACAATCCCAAAATATTGTGGCCATGACCTTGCCAGCTGACGGGATTACCTTGAACTTCTTGGGATGAGCTGAACCCTTAATGTGCCACTGCATGGACTCCTGTTTGCTCTCTGGGTCATAATGATGAACCCAGGTTTCATCTCCAGTAACTATTTTTTGCAGCACCTCATCGGGATTTTCACCACACAGGTCGATAAAATCTGAACAGCAAGCCACACGCATATCCTTTTGAAGAAGCGTCAGCATTCGCGGAACCCATCTTGCACTTACTTTTGACATATTAAGATGGTCATGTATAATGTCATGTACGGTACCAATAGAGAGATTGGTTACTTGAGCTATAGATTTTACCTTCACTCGGCCGTCTTCCAATATAAGTTTTTCCACTTTATCAATATTTTCTTGTGAGGTAGCCACTACAGGCCGGCCAGGTCTAGGGTCATCTTCCACGCTTAAATTCGCTTGACCATTTTTGAATAGTAGATAAAGAAGGAGCAGACTCACGGTAAACACAATCCATTTCCTCTTTTATGGTTTTTTGATTTTTACCCTGTTTTGTCAAGAATTTTATGACGGATCGGTGCTCTAATTTCGTTAAAATTGTTAATTCGCTCATGGTGTTCATGTTTGTTTGGCAATTGCAGAAAAACAAAAGAACATCTCGGTTCCAATTTTACTTTTTTTTAATGTCAATGGATGAATCTTAGCGGCCAGTAACAAATATATATATAAAAGAGGTTGTAACGTATCAATACCGAGAATATTTTGAACGCCCCTCGTATTTCTTATATTTTCCTTCCTTGAGCCTTTTGTCACGATTGCCTGACTGCCTGATTGCCTGATTCTGACGTTTACGTCAGAATCAGGCCACTAAGCCAAAAATATACGCAGTTTGTAAAGCAAAATCGATGTCCAGTGCATTATGTTGTTTCAACTGTTCGATATTTGATATACCAGAAATTCAGAACTCAGAAGTAATCTTCATCACAAATATTGAAGTGCTTTCAAACATGAATTCCATCAATTCAGCTCTATCTAATCGTCTCCATTCATATCTGTGTAGATTAGTGACGTAAGCAAGCACTCCACGCCCGCATATTATCTTCTTATCGAGGGAAAATAAAAGTTTGAGTCTATTTTACTACTAAAAGTTTAATTAGTCCTACCGAAAATATGCTATAGCTACAGGATTCTTTTACGTGACATCTTGTGTAGATGATAAATGCACTACCTTCGTATTTTTTTTTAAATTTATATATAAATCAAAATAAAAAAGGTTTCGATAAGTTGTTGTATTGAAAGTTTTTACTTAAATTGCTTCAGTTACACTCGAGAGCAATGAATACGGGTCACTTAAAGAAACCTATAAATCTCAGAAACTAAGTATGTTAGCTTCTTCTTCTTCTTGTGCATTTTTACTCATGAAGGTTGGCCACTAGCTTTCCAAACTCTTCCCTGCCCATTGCGAGGCGAAATAGTCTTTCGACAGACTTTATCCCAGTCCACTCTCTAAAGAATGCTTAAGCACATGGCCGAGCTATTCAATTTTGCGCTTTTTAATACCATGTGTTAGCTGCCGGGTCATTCCGGCGCGCTGGAGAACGGTATCGTTCCTGACCTTCTGTCGCCAACTGATGCGGAGCATTCGACGGTAACACCACATCTCAAAAGCTTCAAGGTGTCTCTTGGTATCCTCTTTTACGCTTCTTATGCTTATGCTTATTATACTTCGCAGCCATGCATGACAACAGGCCAGATATAACAAAAGAGGAGCCTTATTCGGAGCTTTAAGTTTATTTGGCGACAACTTTCCTCATTTTATTAAACGACGCTCGGGCAATCTCGATCCGGGTCTTAATTTCTTGATCGTAATTCCATACTTCATTTACCCATATATATTGTCGCACCCGCTCAAGTTTTTTTACCACCGATAGTGATAGATGGGCTCAGTCTTGGATTTCTGGATACCACTAATAATTTGGTCTTGCTGATGTTAATTGTCAATCCAGTTTTCTCACTGCTTTCATTCACTCTGTCGACGATTATCTGAAGGTCCTATTCCGATGCTGCAATAAGGACAGTGTCATCTGCGTAACGTAAGTTATTAACTAACTTTCCGTTAATTTTGATACCAGCTTCTAGATCTTCAAGAGCCTCAGACATCACCGCTTCCGAGTATAAATTTAAAAGCAGTGGTGATAGGATGCAACCTTGACAAACGCCACGGCAGATTTCAACCTCTTCGGTGTTTTCGTTTTCAACCCTTTCAGTAGCTGTCTAATTCTTGTACAGGTTTTGTATGATCCTCACATCCTTACCATCGAGACCAATATCTTCTAAAAGCTCCAGTAATTGCCTGTGTTTAACACGGTCAAACGCTTTTTCGTAATCATTGAAGCATATTATACATCAATTTGCATATCCCTGCACTTCTGCACAAGAACATTTAATGCAAACAGGGCTTTGCGAGTACCAACGCCGGAACGGAAACCAAATTGACTATCTCCCCGTTGTTCATCACATTTAGGTCTAATTCTGTTCTGTATGATATCTATGAACACTTTAAGTACGTGGCTCATTATACTTATCATACGGTACTTTCCACATTTTCGTGCGTTTTGCTTTTTGGGGATTGTAATAAAGGTTGAGTTTAGCCAGTCATTAGGGAAATCGCCAGTATCATATGATATGCGATTGAACAGTTGTACAAGAGTTTTAGTATCTCTATGGGTATGTTCTTTGGACCCGGTGATTTACCAGATTTGGCCGCCTTCAAGGCTCTCAGAAATTCAGATTTTAAAATGGATGGACTGGACCAGATTCGTTAGTATTCAGCTCTATGTTCCTTGACTGATCCGCAAACATTTCAATGACATACTCTGTCCATTGACGTAATTCCGGCCCACACAAGTACAGGTACTAAAGTTTACGTAGTAACTTAGTAGTAGTTTGCGTAGTAAGCGTAGCAGCACAGCCTCATTGGTGTGTTAGATAGACCCACACACCGCGATGGTGTGCTACTGTATCTCCATTGCCTGTTGTTACCTTCTGCAGATACCGCCTGAGACATTCATGCCACCCACACCCATGTTTGCTCAAGACGGAAAGATCTGAGGGCCAAGTGCCACTTGTATAGATCACTAGCTGTACCTGGCATGCGTTGAAAATGCTACGTTTTTTTGGGCCAGAATCCCTCGCGGGCGTCCCCAGAACACCCTACCAAAGTTTCGTCACAATCCGATCAATGGTTTCGGGAAGATTCGGATAGAGCACAGACAAACATTGATTTTGATTTACAATTGTCATAGAATTAAGAACGGCTCGTACCTACCGAAAACAATGTATGAAATCTATTTACTTAAATAAAAATAATTTAATAATCTATATTTTTTATTATTTATTAATGCCATGAACTATGAGTAGTTCACGTAGTAGTGACGTGAGCGTCACTAACATACCTACTCACCTACCCTACTTACTAAACCATATGAGAATTTAAATTATTTTTATGTAATAAAAAGTTCGATAACTCATGCGTTCAGTCGCATAATGCCAAATTCGCAAAATGGCAACCGAGTCGTAATTGGACAAATTCGCATAATGGCATATTCGTAAAAGGACAAATTCGCGAAATAGCATATTCGTAAAAGGACAAATTCACAAAAAGACTAATTCGCAAAAGGACAAATTCGCGAAATGACAAATTTTTACCAACGCATGCCGTATCGTGAACAATATATACGTACGATATTATTATAAATGAAATGCACACAAACATTGAAAAAATCATTTTAATTTTTACAAAAATAATCACAGGTCGTTATAATTAGAGAAAAAGTCTTAAATCAAAACACAAAAAGTCACAAAAAAATACGATAAGTAGGTACGATATCAAAAAAATGTTTTAAATATGAAACTTTCATACTGAAAGGGACAATTATAATAGCATTTGATAATAAATTATACTTTGAAAAAAAAAATATTTAACAGAAATTTTCTTATCATTTTAATAATCTTAAGATTAAAAAAAACTGGTAGATTATTATTAAAACGCCATCTAGTTATATAATGAGAAACTACGTGGTTAGTGAATGCCGACATATATTAGATAGGGTAAAAATTGCTGGGTATTTTCCTTATTTACATTTATAGTTTATTTATGCACTCAGCACAAATAAACTATACTTAATACTTATTGTCTACAATCGTTATGGATATTTTACAATACAATTTATGCAGTCAATGCGAAACGGAACGAGTCAAAGAAAAATTAATGAAATAATGTAGGTAGTTTCGTATTTTTGTGAGTTAACGTTAAAGTCACTTACTATTCTGCATTGTTTGTTTCTGGATTTGGTAGTATTAGTGGTTATTTGACGAGATAATGGAAGAAGATATTTTAATTTTTGAAAAAAATCAAAAGGGCAATGATACATTGTTGTTCGATGGACATAGATTTAATAAAACCAAGCGAATAAATAAAAACAAAAGTTCCCGTTGGCGTTGTGTAAATAAAAATGAGTGTAATGCGTCAGTTACTGTGGACGAACATTTAAAGAAAATATTGAGAAAACCTGAACATACATGTCTGCCTCATCAAGAAAAAAACGATGTGCTAATCAAAATGAATAAGTTGAAAAGAGCGGTGTGCAAGGATTTAACGCCTATAAAGGGTCTATTTGAAAAAGTATTTGATACAACGAATACGACGAGCACATCATTGCCTACATTCCATGAAAAAAAGGATACTTTATACAAAGCAAGGAAAACATTTCTAAATGCAGAAAAGCTGACTTTTCATTCGGTAAAAGATGTATCTGTACCTGAAAGTCTAGCTCAACATTTTTTATTGGTACAAGATGGCGAAGAAGATAAAATATTGGTGTTCGCTTCTAAATTATCTCGAAGAATGATGAAAGGTTCGAATTCGTTAAATTATTATGGCGATGGAACATTTAAAAGTGTACCGAAACCATTCTACCAATTATATACTCTGCACATAGATTTACATTCGGATATGAATACAACATCACTCGTTCCGGTCGTATATGCACTATTGCCTGATAAAAGTCAAAATACGTACACAAGATTTTTCCGCTTGATTAAAAATATTCTAGGCGTGACGATAAAAACATTTAAAAGTGACTATGAAATTGCAGCCATGAATGCGGTTAAAGCCGTATTTCCGCAAGTTAAAGTAAGTGGTTGTTATTATCATTACCAAAAAGCTGTTTGGAAGAAGGCTAAAGAGCTAAAAGTCGACAAAACAAGAGGTCAAAGAAAAAGTTTCATATTTAAAACATTTTTTTGATATCGTACCTACTTATCGTATTTTTTTGTGACTTTTTGTGTTTTGATTTAAGACTTTTTCTCTAATTATAACGACCTGTGATTATTTTTGTAAAAATTAAAATGATTTTTTCAATGTTTGTGTGCATTTCATTTATAATAATATCGTACGTATATATTGTTCACGATACGGCATGCGTTGGTAAAAATTTGTCATTTCGCGAATTTGTCCTTTTGCGAATTAGTCTTTTTGTGAATTTGTCCTTTTACGAATATGCTATTTCGCGAATTTGTCCTTTTACGAATATGCCATTATGCGAATTTGTCCAATTACGACTCGGTTGCCATTTTGCGAATTTGGCATTATGCGACTGAACGACTCATGCGTTCAGTTCTTTAATACTGGCACTGGACGAATAATTAAGAGGCCTATTACATCTCGACTGTGATTTTTGCGTGAATTGGTCAATTTTGGCGTTATGGATCTCAGAAACAAAAATACATTAACAATTATGACTTATTGAATAGTGTAGAATAGCTATTGGAATAGTGCGTAGCGGCCTCGCTTTTTGTAAATTTTGCTTAACTTTTTAATTAAACCCAAAATTGCAGAGAAAGATTTTCATAAAGTGCGCGAAGGCACTTTTTTGAGCTCATCGATTGAACTACTGTTCTGAACAAGTGAAATAAAATAATTATAATGTTGTCTCTTATATAGTCGAATAGTGCTTAGTGGCCTCGGAATTTTTAGATATCATTAATTTTATGTAGAAAAAAAATCTTATTCTAAACCAAAAAACTTCGAAAATTGCTATAAGTTAACTGTGAATATCTCCTATCTACGATAATATTATTGGGCAAAATTTATACTAGAGTAATTGTTACTTCATGAGAAATAAAGATTTTATAATGAATTTATTATCCTATTTCGATAAAAACGATAAATACAACTGCAAAATTTCTACAAAATGCGATGCGCCGGCCGTCCGAATTCAACTTATGCTCACAGAATGGAGATTTGTAATATTATGCACAAATTTATTATCCTATTTCGATAAAAACGATAAACACAACTGCAAAATTACTACAAAATGCGAAAATGGGCATTTTACGCAAAAATCTCATTTAAAATGTAATAGGCCTCTTATGAACACAAACTGAAACTAATATTATCGAGCATAGACTATGCGATATTTTGCGATCACGATGCATAAAATGTACCACAGAACCGAAATAATCAAAAGTGTTCATACTAAAGTAGTAGTAGTAGTAAGTCTATGAAAACTTATTATATGTCTGTGATGAAAACACGGTACAAAGTCAAGTGTGTTTTTGTAGGTGCGGTCTCATGCGACCGCTTTGGGCTTGAGGGGTTTAAAACGAAATGATATTGCGTTCCTAATTATTTGTCCAGCGGCCAGTACATTGCAAAAACATGTCTTGTTTGTTTATTGTCTCGAAACATGATAAAAGTTTATTTGATTTGTATAAATTATTCCGAGTTGTAACTTCAGTCACATGATAGTCCATTTTTACGTGGTTAAAAGTAATTGATAATAAATCAGTGCGAAGGCACTTAAACTAGATTTCATAAAATCGTATTTTATACTACCCGTTTCTAACCACAACCTATATCGGATCTATAACAATAGATCCGATCACATTTACGATAACAAGAATTTGTATGGCATTAGCATAAACGAAGTGTCAAAATGTTATAAGTACCTAATACAAATTCTCTCATCATGATCGAATGGTCAATAAAATTCGCACTACGCTCTTCCGGTTTACCCTAAACTAATGTGGCATTTTGGCAGTAGGTATCGGGCGCGGCGCTTGTAATTGCATAGGACTTACGCCAAATATTAGCGCCGAGACAAGACACTTACAGAGTTCATTATTATTTCACTAAGTTATATGTTTATTATGTTGAAATCAAGTCAAATGTAATATGTAATGAATATACTTACTGCAGGGGCAACGTACAGGAGATACACCAGGTCGCACGTCTTAATCGCAACGCAACCTCTTACTTATCATTTTATACTTACATGTTTGTTTTATCGTGCCATAACATAAATATTTATGATGAAAATAATAAACAGACATTATGCATACATACAGACAACCACGACAATTATCCCCGAAGGGTTAGTCAGATACTAGGAAATGAGGACAACAAAAGCAGTCCTCTACCATAGTCCATTTTTCACCAAATAGCGACTGCACATATAATCAACGTGACAGGTGGTGAGCCCATTGCCGCTCTATGCTGTTGGAAGTATGTGCAGTCTGTTAGTCTTTTACGACACCCATGGGAAAAGAAGGGGTGGTAGTGGTAGTATTTTCACTGCTACGCGAAATGGTTAATCCTACTAATATTATAAACGCGAATGTTTGTAAGTATGGATGGATGTTTGTTACTCTTTCACGTAAAAACTACTAAATGGATTTGGATGAAATTCGGCATACAGATAGGTAGTTTAAAACTTGGATTAACACATAGTTAGGATACTTTTTATCTCGATATTCCCACGGGAACGGGAACCACGCGGGTGAAACCGCGAGCGGTCGCTAGTATTCTATAATTACGATTACGGGTCGTAATTTACGACCCACCAACCCACATTGGGCCAGAGTGTTGGGTTATGACGTATGGCCCAATCTCTCCACGTGCCGTCCATGTGAGAAGCCTGTGCCCAGGAGTGGGATGTTTATAGGCTGATGATGATGATGACGAATAAAGGATGATAATTAAGGTTTTGAGTTAACGGCAATGCGTATTTTTATCAAAGTAAGAGTAATGAACCGGTTAAGAGGAATCACTACCTACGTCAAAGAAAATATACACTACCCTACGTCGACGTGGCATGCAAAATTCTCATACAAAACACAGAAAAACGACGTTTCTTAGTCCCCTGTTTCCTCCTTCAGAACTGGACCAATTTTTATTACTGTTTCAGCATCGGTTATAAAAAGAGATTTTCTATGTCTGTATGTTTTGTTTTTTTTGCATTAAGTAAGTCTTTTGTTTAATACCTAACCAGGAGCCTTCAAAATTTAGCGAAATCACTCCGTTTTAAGGCGTCATCAGAAATATTAAGTGGCTGGTTTAAAAAAAATCAAACATACCGAATACAGAGTAGGTACCCATACCTACGTCTTACATAGGTTACCTGACCACATAATAGGTTAGCTCATAATCATTATTATGAGCAAAGCGATCCATGCTTGTTTCTTTTATTTTTTTTAAATACCTTCCATCTCAAAGGATTTATCATTTGGGTATAAAATAATATAGCTACATATATGTATTTCCAGTTACATGACCAGTACCTATAATATTTTGGGCAAACTCTATTAAGGCGAAGTCAGAATGACAGCGACTAAGTATAAAATTAGGGATCGAGCAAACTAGAAGCGCACTCGTCGTTAAGATTTGAGGAGCTCCGCAGACTGTAGCTGGCTGCGGAGAGCGTGCGGAGGCTGCGATCAATATGGCCGGCCTGCCGCCGCGCGCCGACGAAAGCGAACGCACCGACCTCGCTGCCCTTCACCGCAGTGTCGACGACCCCTGGACCCCGCGCCCGCCACCCCCGCCGCCTTTCCCCCCATCAGCCCTACGGTTACTGTTCCCAACCATCTTCGTGACCCGATTATTTAAAATGTTCATTTCATTGTCACCGGCGCTGCAGAGATTCTCCCTACCGAAAAGCCGTTTGAGTGAATCATTTATGATTCACTCGTTCGATTCACAACTGTACCTACGCAGCGCAGGAAGCATTGTTAATTCAGAATTCTATTAAAATATTTTTACTAAAACTTCACGCGGTCGTATAAGCCGTCCAAAGTACGTTTGTCGGTACCTAGCCAATAAAATAGGTTGTCGTTTCCGGCGTCAAACGAAACGGTAAACAGACATAGGAAGTAGGAGTGCAAGTGGACACCTGCCCTACCTACTACGGTTTATCACTCATGACTTCACATCTGAATGGAAATATAATGTCCTAGGTCCTCAAACATATCTTATAGCTTATAAAAATCAGTAAAAAAAACTTGAATGCATCTTCCTACTTTAGGTAGGTACTTATCAAAATTAAACTGTCAATTGTCTGATAACCCCCAACATACGAACGTATCATTTCTAAATGAATTAATGCAGTAAGTATTAAATACCAAACAATTGTTAGATAGTGCACGTGGATTGCACAAACTTCGTCGTCACAACCGGCCTAGCCAATGAACTTGATACGACCTCCACTGCGCACGTCGTAAACTCGTAAATTACCAACCTACATCCGCGGAGTTGAGCACTGCGATAAACACTTGGTGATATTCGAAAATAAAATCTGAGTAGGTACCTACCTATAGTATAAAAACCGAAATAATTAAAAGAAATGATGTAGGTATGTACCTTCTATAAACCAATTATTTTACATGGGTAATTTTTTTCTCTACCTAGGTATCCTATGGGATTGTTAGTAGGTAAAATAATATTTGTCTCTGTAATTAATTACGTAGTTGATTAATGATTACTCATTTATATTTATGCCCCCGAGTATCGAACGTCAACATAAAATAATTCCGAGAAGGTAGATATTTTTGTTTGTTGGAGTCAGATAACAAGACAGGGGGCTGCGTCACCTCTATTTTAGGTGCGCGCATGGCATTTGGGACGCGGCTGGAAAATACCTACCTACTTACCGATCTATTCTGGGGTGCCCTACTAAAATGCTGTTACTGCATCCACGAAATCTAAAACTCCACTCATTAGTATTATTTTCAGTGAAGAGTTATATATTGTTTATTCCAAACAAAATTATTTTCTATAGCATTTTTTAATATAAATTAAGACAGTTTAGGTTTTAAGACTTAATGCATGAGAAAATAAGAGACGGGTTATTGAATCTCTAAAGAAATCATTCACGGTCTCGTGAGCTTTATATTAATTCATGTCTCTAAACATAGCGGCTTAGTAAAAAAGATGCAACTAATTAGGTTTGGCTGAGCCGCGCACCCACTATCTGCAACAGAACGGACATAACGTTTTTCGTCTCTAGCATCGAGTCTACGTAACGGTACAACCAGTTAACAGAACTTCGTTAGTAAATCTCGAATTTATATTATAACAAGCTCTTATTCGTACAGACAGCAAGAGCTCAACCATCTCTACACTAATAATCGCGTTTTAACAGTAATCTGACAAGCTAAGCTAAGCTTAAGAGGTAAAAAATACTTTGTCCACTATATGAAAAACAAAGTAGGTATACTCGTATTGTTTTCGATATCGTCCCCTTTGAGTAGACAACTATCAAAATTTTTCCATTGTGACATACCTATTATTAACAATCGAGTAGGTATGCGGTAGGTTGGGAGTTCTTCCGTCACCAGATTATTTTATAATTATTTTTCAAGACAATCTAAAATTACATACACCAATGTAATTTCAATGTAAGGCTATCATTTAACGATCGATTAGAACTCTATACAAACATGCATCGCGCAAAAGGAATACTACTCCTCCGAACCCTCTTGACGCGATTCAGAAACTGCCCTGAGAGTGAGACCGCCTGCTGACGCTGGTGTGGTGTGTCGAGCACTCGTAGTACGCGATCGTCCTATCGACCGCTGCTGCCAGTCTCGCCACCCGAGGCCCGCCCCGATGCGACAGATATGCGTACACTTGACATTCGCAGTTCCCCGTTCCCCAGTCCAGCAGGGCGATTGTATAACTTATAAACATCGGTTTAATTTCATAGATCAACAGAACACATTATTGCATTGCCTCAACAAGTTTTTAAACATTTTCAAGTGTTAGTAACGCTATCGCCCTTCTGAGGTTCACGACCCTCTCAAACGTGAATCAACCTTACGAGGTTCGGTGGATAATATCAAACGAACAGGAAAGACCTATCGCTAGTGTTCATGTGAACACGCAATGCAACAAATACGAGCGGAAGTTTTTATCTCCGCTTAGAATATACCATTGCTTATTATTAATTATTTATTTTGTTAACAGGAGATGAACATCCCGGTCAGAAACAACGCAAAGGATTCTTCAGGAGCCTATGGAAAAAGTCTCGTCACTATTCTTTAGAACACCCTTGATGTGAAGGTGTACAATGGGCCACTTTATTGAAGTCTTCTGTGAGCTGCCTATCATCAAAGGCATCGTAATACAATTAACAATACTTAAAATCCTATCCTGTATTTATTTTTTTAATTATACCTATTAGACGTGAAAAAACCTTTGCTATCTTTATAAAACTAATTTACATGTAATTTTGTACTTTATAATTTAACTTGTTCATTCTATTCATAAGCCGTGATACTGTTACTACTGTGAATAGTCCTATGTGTCAAATGAATCAAAGTACATGGGTACCATAAATAGTGAATGGAATAGGATTATATTTATTTTATATGAGGATTACGCCCACTCGGAAATGTTCATGTATGCTTGCATGTTGAAAGATTCACAAAATGTATTCTAGTTTTAACTGTGTTGGCTTGTGGATGCGCGTATTCCATTTGCGTTAAATCATTGTATAGACAGTGGTATAATACATTTATTTTATTATTATACCATGCATACTTTATTTACATAAGGTCGCCGATATGTATTGCATTAAAACTTTCTTAAAATAGAAGTGTAGAAATGTAGATATTCACTTAGTAAGTATATGAACGAATGACGTGTTTTTCTTTGAAAAACATGTCATGTTAGAATTCTGGAAGATTTATAGTTAATTGCATTCAAAATTATAAAGCAATATTGCATGATAGGAGTTTACACACAATGAATCGGAATTTCCACTTTTTTTTACAATTAGTAAGTACTTATAGTATTGGTTCTCGTGTGTTGTATGTAATTCGAAAGAACCACTTGATAGGCTATTGCTACAAGTTTAACATTTTATACCAATCCTTGTATTCGAGTGTACTTAACTCATATTATTGTAGATTTGTCAAAAGAAAATAAACTATGTTCATTAGCAATAAACGACTAGTTTCATTTCATGCCTGACAATTATTTTTAATATCGAGATAAGGAATATTACTAAAAAACAAAGTCGTATAATACAAATCATTTTATTATTAGATAGACACAGTTCCCATCGCTTATCAGAAACAATGTACAAAGCTATAGTAGTAATATCAAATATAAACAATATGCACCCTTCGTTTACTGCAAGCCTTGTTTCAGGATACAGGGTAATTGAGCGCTTCTAGTTTCTGCAGCTAATACATTATAAAAACTGAATGCAAATGTTTTATTATTCACTACACAATATTATAAATGCGACGCAAATAAAGGAAAGCATAGCTAAATCTGAATGCGAGCGCACATCACGCCCGCCGTCGCCGCGCACTGAGGTCGGACCACGATGGTTCCAGTGGGACTAGACATTTTTAATTAAAATTGTAATACTTGGGTTACAGTGTCTTTCATTTGTAACAAGCCCTTACACAAATGCTTATTTTGTAATTATATATATAATAGATATCGTATAATATTGTTACAGTAATTTCATTACGTGGTTTATTATACTTCTAATCAAGCATCCGAATGTCGAGGTGATGAGGTGATTGATTAAAGGAATTCATAAAAATATTCAAGTATGATTTCATTCAACATTTATGAGGATGCTTGATGAGAAAACCTAAAAAAATCTCTATACATTATGCTTTGAGACCTGCTCGCAAAGCTGAATTATGCTTTACTTTACGGGTCAAGGAAAGCAAATTTTAAAATACATTTTTAAACCAGTTTACAGCAACAATCACTCTGTGGAAGCGGTGAGCGGTATAAAAAATGGGTCCGGAATCCGCAAAGTAATTGTGTCTGCAGTTACTAAACGCACCAGACACTGATGACGCCATTATTTATCAAATATCAAAACAAATGAACGGTCCTTATCACTTTATAGAATATACAAAATGCATGTTACTTATTTCCCTGTGGAAAAAATATTATCTTATAGTATTCTTAGATCACGGCGCGCTTCGATCTGAAACAAAAAAAAAACCATTGGTATGTTCCTAGAATTCTAAAAAGTACAGACGCCAGTAGATCAACCTACCACAAAATGTCAAAGGGGTTCGAACATTTTTGTATGGAAGCTGGCATATCCACATGCCGCCATTTTGATTTTTTCCTGAAGTTTTCGCGCACGGTGAAAGTGGTTTATATGGATAGTGGATACTTTAACAAATAAAAAATATCAAGTATGGTACCCTAAAGTGTCACGTCCCCGAGATATTTGGAGGTAAAGATCGCCATGTGAAAAAAATAACTATTTTTTTTTATTGTGGCACGTCAAAATGGCCTCACTGTGCCTGATGAAAAGCAGCCAGTGAAGCCCAAGAAGTGAAAGCGTTCATCACAGCGCTGCTAAGCTATGCCAAACGCTCACACTATGGCGGCCTGCATAAATGCTTTTTCACGCCCCACTTAAATAACCCGGGAGAGAAAGAGGAGAACGTGTGCGGGAAGCGCATTCCACATACGGGCAGTTCGGCAAAGGAACGATTGTCCAAACTTTTTCGTACGTGTCTGGATGGTCAGCACGGTATGAGGGTGGCTTCTAAGAATCTGGAAAGGAATGGGGAGGGAGGGATGTAGTCAAAGAGCTCCTCAGAGCATTCACCGTGGTAAAGGCGGTAGAAAGCACTAAGGGAAGCAATGTCCATACGTAGCTGTAACGGCTCCAGACTGGTCGTAACGTCATCGTTACCGATAATACGGACAGCACATCTTTGCAACCTGTCAAGAGCTTCGAGCAAGTACTTGGCGGATCCGTCCCAAAGATGAGAGCAATACTCCATGCAGGAGCGCACTTGATTCTTATACAATAGACAACGTTGCTCCGGCGTGAAGAACCGCTTCACTTTGTTCAGGATTCCGAGTTTACGTGAGGCTGTGGTTATAATGCTCTCAATATAGCTCTTCGGGTTGAGGTCGCTGTGTATGTCCATACCTAAGAGACTGAACTGAGACCAGTCTGGATGGGTAATAGGTTGCTTTGGAAGAAGGGTTTGGGGAGAAATGCGGACTTTTTGTGACAGCGCAGACCTGTTTTTTTGGCATTGAACTGGACCAGGTTATCAGAGCCCCATTTATAAATGCGATCTAACTCCTCGTCCAACTCAATGACAATCTTCCGTTTCTACTACATCGGCTTACTTTGCCGCAGGGTGACCCAAATAACGCCGATGTACTATACTGGCGTCTGCATAGCAATAAATATATAGCGTTTAGACTCCACTGAGGGAGTGCTTTTACGGCGCAGTACGGTGGCACCAACCAGGCAATGGTCAGAAGTGCCCAACGGAGCACTTATCGATACTCTGTACTCGGCTAATCGACTCGTAGTCTAGCAGGGAGGGCGCTTGACCTGATATATCTGGAATCCTGGTGGGCTGGAGAACCAGTTGAGTTAGATCATGCGTGAGAACGAATGCGTGGGCAGTTCGGCCTGCGTGGTCTGTTTTGGAAGAGTCAAGTCAGGTCTCATGGTGCAGACGGAAACCGCTCCTGTACGTTGTCAACTGCTTGGCGCAGGTAATCGAATAGCTGGGTTGTCTCGTGGTCTCCGGAGTGGGATCGGTACAGGCAAGCGTAGACATGGTTCTCGGGACCAAGATCTACGTGTACCCATAGAATGGAGAAGGCAAAGGCAAAAAAGAGACAGCAAAAGCCCGTCCTGACGAAAAGGCATACTCCCTGCGGCTTTCGCGAGGAAGCATTCCTCAAGCACGTAGCCGGGGTAGTGCAGATATGCAAGGGAGGACGGCGGATCTGTGTCTCCGTCAGAAAGATGCAGGCCGGGCCGTCTCAAGGTGTTGGTGGACGGCGTTGAGGTTTGAATGTAGTCCACGGATGTTAGTGAACTCCACCTCAAAAAGCGACGAGCCACTTCGGGATTATGCGCGGCCTGGTGGAGCAGCCTCGTAGGGTGGTTAGCCATAGTTGGGCTTCTGTACTATGCCGCGGGCGGCCAGCGGCACCACCGTTTCTACGGGTCTCCCTGGCCGGCGAATCGTCCCACGTCAACCGAACAATGCGTCCACAAAGACTCCCACCGGACCTTGACCCTGCCGCCACCGCACCTCCCAAACTCCGGTATTACGGCTCTGAACCCGGAACGCGTCCTGTGTTCAGCACCGAAAATTTGGCGGGTTTTGCAAGTCCGCATGGTGGTAGCGCCGGACGAGCAAAGCTCTCCCACCAGCAAAATTCTTTTAGTCGCCTCTTACGACACCCGCTAAGATACAGGGGAGGGGGTGGTGCAATTCTGACCCGGCACCACACGGGGAAACCCGATAATTACATGTATATACGCATTACACTGCATTCAAATGATAGTTCCTAGGTTGATTTAAGTATTTATTAGAAGTTAGCACAACCTAGTAGCACGAAAAAACCACTTTTGAATTAATTACTTGCCTACTTAATCGCATCACATCGCAATGAAACGCTATTTTGTTAAAGTAGACAACTCGAACCGCGGTGGTTGGCTTGTTACACTACCTAGGTATTGTTCATACCTAGGTATTGTAGTTTTTTGCAATAATAATAAACGATTGTAACATTACATCTACATTATGTGTTTTGTTTTATTTTTAACTGGTTATGGAATGGAAGATAAGCTAACGCGGTTCGAGTTACCTATACTTTGACAAAATAGCGTTTAATTGCGATTTAGTAGACAAGTAATTATTTAAAGTGCTTTGTCGTGCTACTAGGTGGTGCTGTCTTCTAATAAATAGTTTAAATCAACTTGGGAACTATCATTTGAATGCAATGGAATGCTTAAATATACGTAATTATTAGGTTTTTAATGATTGTTATTTTTTTCGTATGGCGATCTTTACCTTCAAATATTTCGGGAACGTGACACTTTAGGATACCATAATACTTAACATTTTTTGTTTGTTAAAGTATCCTCTATCCATATATACATTTTTTATCGTGCGTGGAAACTTTAGGTTTAAATCAAAATGGCGGCATGCCATATGCCACAAAGGTTCTATCCCCTTTCTACAATAAATTTTGAATTTTATCGTTTACCTTTAAGGACCAATATCGTTGGAGAAAAATTTACAGTTTTAGATAGGTTGATCTATATTTCTGTTCTGAGCTGGCTTGTGTACCAAGCGTTTTTCTTATATCCTACAGATCCAAATGAAAATGCTCACCTCTAATAACCACAGGTAATTAAATAATCTCCTAACTTCTCCACTACGGATGCGGCTTGCTGGGGTTGGATGGGTTCTTCATACAGAGAAATAACGACGGCTGCAACAAAAACAATAAAGTGAATGACCAACGCTTTAATCTTCGCTATCCCAAACCCGTCCCAACCAAGCTATAGGATGGAAATTAGTAGTCGATGAAGGTTGGCCCTCATATTTATCCGAGACGGCTGAGATTTGAATAGATATTTAGAACTTTTAATTTCAATGTAATTTGTAACAATATACACTGTTCTTCAATTCCGGATCAGCCCTTAATAATAAATCTTATCTTATATTAGTGGGGCCCGCAGAGGTCTCCCTCTCGCAGCAGCACGTCGACCCATTGGGATCTTTTGTCCAAATATTAATAAATAGTTTTTGAAAACGACGATGATATTAATTACTAAACTATTAGTTATCCAATATATCCTACAAATTAAATCCGATAAGGGCCGATCAGTACCTTCCTTCAGGCAAAGATAAAAATGCAATTCTTAATGAAGAAAGAGAGTACTTTACTAAATGGGTGGAGCAATTAAAGACGATACTATATTATATTGCCAAAATAATTAAAGTTACTTAAAATTAAGTTAAACCAGATTGCGTCACTACCTCCGGCAACTGTTACCGTTCAATTACAAATCAAATAATTGCTACCTCCATCAAAATAAGTATTTTTAAAAGAGCTCTAAAATTATTAATATGTGTTTTTCTAAAACACAGCGTTGTGGTTAAGAAAGCTAATGCAAATCCGCCTTTATATAGGTTGCCTATGGTTAAAACTTACTGAATTGTCCATAGTTTTATAATGTTATAGCGTTTGTAAATGTTGCCGGTTAAACATCAAACAATTTTCAAAGTTCTAAAAGTGTTGGAATATAATATGATGTATTGTATTCAATTATCTATCACACAGCGTCTATTAAGTTGAGCAGTTAGTGTCGGTGGTGATGGTGAGCAAAGTTTAAACATTTATGCTTTGGATGGAGATCAACACTAGAACAAGAAGAGATCTGATTCTTCGTCATCATCTTCATCCTCGGAGGATGAGGAGGGCATAGCATCACCTACGCCCAATAAAAGACAAAAAATTCACGTAAGTACAAACAAGTTCAGACATGTTCAGAATCGCGTGTAGAAATTCTTATTATATCTGATTACCTTTCTAACTTGCCTCTAGTACCGACTAATCCTAGTAAATCAATGCACGAACAACATGCGAATGATCCGAGTCCATCTACTTCTAATTTTTTAAGAAATCCTACATCTTTCTGTAGGCTTTCTTTAGGTGAACTTGGTACAGAGTATGACGAAAAAACAATCATTCCACAAGCTGACAAAGAACAATTTGTTGGAATTAACTAAACTTCAAAAGTTTAATACTCCTCCTTGGAAGGGCATACGTTACAAAAAAGCATTACAATCTTGCATTGCCAGTCCTGGTTTTGTTGGTCTTAAACTTAATGTGGGTGGAGTTGTGTCATTTTAACAAGGGCAAAGATTATTTAGCTTCTACTGAACATGTATCAGCTGGCTTGTCTAAAAATATTCTGGAACAAAGACAACTTCTTCGGTCAGGATTACAATATTTACTAAACTGCGCTTCAACAACTTTCTTTTTAAAATTCAGAGACTGCAATGCAAATTGTGTGTGGCAAAAGGGCAGAGTGCATAGAGGTGAGAAGGGATTATATTTTAAAAGAAATTGGAAATACAAATTTAAAAGCTACACTTCAAAATGTTCCTCCAAATCATGAGTATCTTTTCCGTCAAGAGGCTTTATATTACAGCCCATCATAGCGTCCCTGGGTGTTGGGCTGGGTGTTACAATTGAGAGCCTTACTATTAGGCCAGTCAATGAGTTCTACAATTGTTTGCCTCGGTGACAAACTGGATTGCGGAAATCCTTTGAGCACGAGGTTTTCACATAATAGTGTGTTTAAACAACTACTTTTTGTTCAATCATTTGCACAATATTAGTTTATAAGGTATATAAAGTATCACAAGTCTGTTCTGGAGTTCTCTCAGGAGGTAGAATATCTTGGCCTAGCTTGGAGCACCTAGCAAAGTATAACTGTGTACCAAAAAGGAAGCTCATTTGATCAGCACTTACCTGTGAGTAATGTGGGACTCACTTCAAAGTCCCTAGCATTCAAATATGAAGGGGGATAAACCATAAACAGTCAGCGGATGACTCTTAAATGTGCGCACATATTAGTTCACTCTGACAACAATACCTCAGAAAAGAGAGGGGACAAATTCCCTTGCAGTAGACAACCAGGTTCCTAAAACTTGCGGAGCAGTTACAATTAACTCTCATAGCCACTTACCTCCCGGGGAGTCTAAACGGAATTGCGTATCACATATCAAGGGTTCGCTAAGTACCCCAAGCGTCCAGATCTGGACGCACCTACAAAGCGAGCTTTTCCGTCAAACCCCAAGCGGCCACATATGGCCGCGCTCTACTTGACTTTGTACCATGTTTCGAAACACTTACATACTACTTTAGTATGAACAAGTTCGATTATTTACGTTCTTTGGTAAATTTTATGCATCGTGAACGCAAAATATAACATACTCTGTGATCGATTCTTTTTTTTTCGTCATTGACATTTCTGTCAATTTCTAAAGTATTAATAGATCGGACGACAGGCAACTGCCCTGCACAAGTGGACAGGTTGACTTTTCTTGCCTGTAAAATTGGGGGACGGTGGGCTGACCAAGTCACTCATTGGACCGTAGAGTAACAAAACTTGTTAAAAAGTAGCTGGCGGACATCTACCTTAACAATTTATAGTGCCCCAATAACGATGGCTATCCTGGTGTAAAACCAATTGAATAACCCCAAAATCATTGGAAGGCCAAGCTAGCTTGATTTTGGCAAAACTATGTTTAGAAGAAAAATTAGCTTATAGAACTATTATTCTCTTGCAAAAATCAGCTGTTTCAAATTACTGTGCATCAACAGGAACAGATAAAATTTTCATTCATCAAGTTCTAAAAGCCATTGCGCTTTCTAAGCCAGTGGTACAAAAGTTACCAAGATGGGACATGCCATTTTAATTAAGGCTAGACTTGAAGAAAAATTCATTGAATAGCCCTGAAAATTCAACTTCTACAGAAGATGAGATTAGTCTGTGGCCAAGGTTTGGTTCAAAGACAGATTCAAATACACACAGGCAGTGAGGTTGGTTGTTGCGGAAACACCCAGACCGTAGTGTCAAACATTCATTTCTTAAAAGTAAAATCTGAAGGTAGCAGAAGCACAGGCAGGACCAACACAAGTTTATTCATTTCTCTATCAGGGAAATTAAAACCTGATTCAAGAACAATGATTGATTGTTGGAAATATAGTATTTTCAAAGATGCTCACACAAAGAGGCCTCTAAAAGTTGGTTTGTAAATAAACCTATACAAGAAATATTTTATAGAGGAAACTAGAAACTATTAAAAATATTTATTGTTGTACTAACTAAGAAATGTTATATACTGACACTACATAAGACAGACACTACAGAAAGTTATATTAAAACTGATTTATATTTCAGATCTGTTTTATAATTTAATTTATCATAGCGTTTGAGTTTATCACTAACAGATACCAAACAGGTTTTCACCACAACGCTGTGTGTTTTAGAAAAACACATAATATAACTGTTTTGCATTACAACAAAAACAGGTATTATGTGTTGAATAAAACACACAGCGTTGCAGCAATTCTCTTGCTGGTGCGCTGAAGACTTTATGACTTTGAAAACTTCGTATCAAACTTCCTTTTCATTAGAAGAGGATGCATGCTGGTGAGTGTCAGAAACAGGTATAAAACCATGGACAATTCGGTAAGTTTTAACCATAGGAAACCTTTATAAAGGCGGATTTGCATTAGCTTTCTTCACCACAACGCTGTGTTTTATTCAACATATAATTACCTGTTTAGTTGTAATGCAAAACAGTTATATTTGTACTTGTTCATTTTGAAATCGGAAACATCTGAATGTTTCTGAACTTAGTAAGTTAGACCGCGTAAAAAGAGACATTTTGAATGATTTTTTTGAACTTCAAAGCAAAATCAATCATATTGATATTTAAAATTAGATCAATTCTGCTTTGAAGTTACAGACCTAGTAATTTGATAAGAGCAGTGTTATTATTCTGCGAAATGTAGGTACAAAACCATCACGCGTTTGTGTAAATTAAAATTTACTTATTTAAGATGGGGGTGACCTGCGGAATATCAATACAAACATTTTCATGTAAGAATTATTGTTTCATGCGTAAAATTAAGAAAGTTATCGAAAAAAATGGTTTTAGGAGTCTTTAGATTTATGTATTGTTTGTTATTGTTTAAAGAATTTGTTTGAAATTTCAACAAGGCTACGACCTTGTGCAATGATCAGGCTAACTTACGTAAGTTCCTTTAATGTATTTAACTAATTCAGTGCATAGTACAAGTAACTTAAAAATATGTAAATTTTCACAATTTCGTGCAGAATCCCCTTAATGACAAAAATTAAGGCAAAGTATAGCGATTTGATAAATAAGAAAACGTTGGTTGGTAACTCTACCTACTAAATAGACGACTTAAATATTATCGATACTATTCGTATACCAGCTC
This sequence comes from Scoparia ambigualis, assembly GCA_963921215.1. Classification (NCBI taxonomy): domain Eukaryota; kingdom Metazoa; phylum Arthropoda; class Insecta; order Lepidoptera; family Crambidae; genus Scoparia; species Scoparia ambigualis. The sequence goes on from OY992505.1 coordinate 14,512,862, forward strand.
TTCAATAATCGAAAAGTTTTTTCTATTTTTATTACAGAACAGTTTAAAGCATAAATAATTACTAACGAATGTATGTATACCTTTAAATCGTGGCGAATTGAGTAAAAGTAGTTTACAAGCAGTATCGCTACGGATAGATATAATAATTGTCATAGAATAATAACGCGTAGAACGATAGTCTCGTATTAGAAAACTGTCATGGCGTGAGGCGAGAAAAAATTGATGTAGGAGTAAGTTACGCGTACGATCTCGGCGACACGCACACAAGTATTCAAGTAATGTTGCTAGAGGAATCAGATTTGCCCCAAAAGTAAGGAAATTGGAACCAGTTAAGTTTAGATTATTAGTACTGACGCGGGCCGTTTCGGTACCAAGCCAGTATGGCTTGGTTTTACTGGCCTCATTTATCGTGCGTGTTCTCGCTTTCTATACGTTATTATTCTAAGATAATTGTGATGTAATTCCGGTCGGGTCATTTAAAAAAAAACTGTTTTTCTAAATTGATTTCGCGTCTGGGTGTTTTATAATAAATATGTTTATCCATCATCTAACCAAGTGCATTATTATTATAAAAAGTGCACATCATGCGAAAAAAAAAATGTGTCTAGCTATAATGCTTACCTTGCTGCGTCTTCATGCAGTGTACGCCTACTTTGCCAAGTTTTGCACGTATGATGCGGTCTGTGCCACTGAGGTAGATGTACCGCGTACCCGCTATCGTGACTCCACCACTTGTAAGGAGGGATTCATTCTCGAATCCGGCTACTATCTTCGCTACTTCATCTTTTGATATCTGTTGACAATGTCAAAAATTAAATTAAGACACTAATTCACAATTTCATCATAACAATCTAGGTAAATGTTACATGACGGCCGCATAATTCGATAACCTAAATCTTTTGTTTAACAGATAAGATAAACCTTCTAATTTTTTATTTAGGTGTTAAGGACAAGATTGACGTTACACGAAATTACTTATATATTTAAAATAAAGAAACACTACGCATTTTTTTTTATTATTGTAATAATATAACGAAGAATTTTGCGGATGTCTTTCACCACATCAGCTTATAAATATATATCTCTTTATTTTAGTGGGTGTCTTCTCGCGGTCAGCGGGTCTATTGGCTAAAAATATGGATATGGACATGGGCTTCATTTGACATTTGAGGCCCATATTTTGTCCTTATATGGGCACATTATGGGTTTCAATGTCAAATAAAGCCCATGTCCATATTCATATTTTTTAGCCCATAGGGTAGCTGGTCGCGGTTCGTGCGTCGTCATTTTTTAGTAAACAAGTAAGTTGGTCGCGATTCGTGCGTCGTCGTTGGTATTTTACAGTAAACCCATAGATATACTAACGTATTAGATATACATTAGACACAACGAATCGCTACCAACTTACTTTTTTACTAAAACTTGACGACGCACGAGCCGCGACCAGAACGCTGAGTGTAAGTTGAAAATTTGTAAACGTTACTATCGCGTTTGAGTTAAGAGTTTTGATTCTCGATCTTATTTACTTAGCATTAAGATCTATCTGTCAAAACTTAACTCAAACGCGATAGTAACGTTTACAAACTTACACTCAGCTCTCAGATCATTCTCGCAAGTAAGTTGATCCGAACATAAAAGTGAATAAGTTAGATAGACTAACAAGTTTTTTTTTACCCTCCCCATACAAATTTTGATCGGGCAATGACGGACTTTGTAGGGGGTAGTAAAATAATTGTATTTCGACCTGTTTCTTAGGAAATATTATTAAGGTTTACGGCCTGATCAACCCACTTGCAGGAAAATAACGACAATAATATAAAGCGGTGTATTATTGTTCAGTATTCTGAAGTTATACAAAGTACCCAGATCATAAAAACTAGCGTTAAGGCACGCTAGGTAAAACTGCCTAGCTACTGAAAATAACACTAAACTTGAAATAGGGGTTTATTCGCAAATTGTCAAGTTTTCAGAATTTCTAGTTCTTTAGGTTTAATAATAATTAAAGTCAACTAATTAATAGGTAGAAAATATGCCTAAAGAACTAGAAATTCTGAAAACTTGACAATTTGCGAATGCATCGTAATAGGTACGTTGGTTTTAGAAACAAGTTATTTGTATAAAGAAACCATCATTTTTTTCACTAATCGTTGTTTCTGCTAGCGTACACAAATATAGCTAGGTAGTTGGTTAAAATAAATATTGCGAAACGTACAATCAAACCGAATAATTGTACAAACATACAACATAGGTACTTATGACAGATACTACTAGTAAAATGTGACACTTGCCAGCTAGTGAAAACCAACACGGTTACGTGGAAAGGTCAGCAGGTTCTGCGTTTTTTTATTAAAAGTTGAATTTTCCTAATAAAGAATTTTACTCTTGTTTCAATAAATTATTGTAATTTTTGGGAGTAACAATAAAATTAAATTTGTTACTTTTTGGTTGTGGGGTTCCAAAAATAAAAGTGAAAGAGTTTTCGTTCGTTTAGTTTAGTAACTGCCGTACAGATGTCAATTAAGTTTTAATGACAATTAAAAAGTACTATACATAAGAAAGTGACAGCAAGAGACTTAATTGTCATTAAAACTTAATTAACGTCTCTGAGTACGGCAGTATGACTCTTTTATACTAAACTGAACGAACGAAAGCTGCCTGCCGCAACGTTCGTTTGTACGTTCGGGTCAAATCTTGCAAAGAAGAACCCCTTCTCGGGAACCGATCGAGCTGAAATTTAGTATACCTACGTAACTTCGATGACAATACAATAATATGGAGCTGGTATGATGATGCAATTATATGGACTCTTCAAGGAAACAATCCCGCCATGTTTGAGCTTGTTAGATTTGGCTTGACTAAAACCACAACCTTGTGTGGTGCTCCAGGGTCTGATTATGAAGGTGGTCATAGGAACTTCTGAACTTTAGTATAGTTTTATAAATATTTAATTAAGCCGGTACTAATACAAATGCTCGATGGCGGAGCGGCTAGCGCGTTCGGCTTGCGATCTTGCTCGCTAAGCAACTTTCGCAATGCCGGGTCGCTGGATGGGTGACCAAATTTGAAAACATCTCGAGCTCCTCTGTGCTTCGGAAGGCACGTTAAGCCGTTGGTCCCGGTTGTTGTCGTAAGATGGCAGCCGTTAAAACCCACCAACCCGCACTGGGCTAGCGTAGTGGGTTATGGCCCAATATCCCCACGTGCTATTGTTCACGTGGGAGGCCTGTGCCCAGCAGTGGGACGTTTATAGGCTGATTTATTTGCCTATTTTTATTTGTTTATTTGTATTCATCATCATTATATTTTATCATATATTATAATTTAGCCCTTTGACAAATTTAAGACACATGTTAAGGACAGACTTTTAGAAAAGGGCTATTACACTGTAAGCGACTACATCAATGACAAAAATGCATGGAATTAACATTCCTCTAGTTTCGCACACATATTGTTCTAATGCGATCATAGTGCCCGAGTAAAACTTTTAGATTCACTTTTGTTTTAATCTTTTCTTTTATTATAATATAATTGTTTTATGATTATTGATTGTATAATTTGGTAACGACATTGTTTTGTAAATGTCGTTCTTAATTATTATAAAGCTGTGGAGTTTCTTGCGCCCGTTCTTCTCCACAGCTAAAAGACGTCTTGAATGGGTGGTTTCCTATGCCTATCCATCCATCCATAGAAATTAAATTAAATTTAGACGATTCAAAATGCTTATTAAAATAAGCTTTCTGAATGAAGAAATTTTGATTTTTGACTTGTACTCGGAAAGGTATTGCGATGGGTGTTGAACTGTTGAAGTTAGATAATTACCCTCCGTTTTCATAATACCGTGCGTGTAAACTAAAGAGCTAGTAAATTAAGGCGGATTTAGTCACCATTTATTTTTTCTCAAAAATAAAATGTCATATAATGTTCATTATTTTGAAGTATGGGTAAAAATTTGATATGTGGCTCTCTAAAATCTAGTCCGCAACATTTTTAACCCAGCAAAATATTTTATTTTTAAAATTAATTGGTAGTATTTCTAAGGTGTTTGTGGCGGCGAATGTAAAGGTAATAATTTTCCAGCCCGAAATAAAAATTTAATTGCCGTGAATTTCAAAAAGTTGTTCAGAAAATGACTACTAAAATATTTTTTGTTGTTATAACATACATTTTGTTGATTATTTGGAAGGAAAACCGACGTACCCCCTCAAAAGCGATCTGATAAACAACTACTGTAATGAACCGAAGAGGATGCATGAATAATTCCTGTGCCTTGTCATTCGGCTGTCAGTAAGTCATTTTCCTGGCACCCTAATTTTAAAAACCCTATGTTAAAGCCGCAACACCTAACCTACTTAACTGTCTGAAAAGTGATTTGGTTTTTAATAATAGGTTAATAGCAAGTAATTTAAAAGCTAATAAATGCGTATATCTTTATTTTTTTCTAATTTTGCATTGTAGAACTGGTCATTACCTTGGCATCCTAAATTTAAAAATCCTATGTTCAAGCCGTACGGCTTAACTGTGTAAAAAATGATTTGGTTGTTAATAATAGGTAAATGGGTGAAGCGTTCTTCGCGTCAGAGCCGTGGCATTTATTTTTTCTCGTGACTGGTGAAAACAAAAATTATGTGGCAAAAGAAGGTTTAAAAACGAGTCAGTATCAATAAGGCACGGTAATTATGCACAGAAATTAATTGTCATAGAATATGTGGTTAGATCCACGGCCGATAAAACAGATCCATGGCTTATACAACGGATTTTACAGTCATGGATCTGACGATAATTTAAAATTGAAAATGTCGAATTAATAGAATCGTATTAATTTTGATTGCAATACCTACTCAGGGATGAATGCAACCATGTTTTCGGGACAGTTACTATTCTTAATTTAGTAGCAAAACAAGACACGAGCTTTATCTACCTACCGAACCAAAATTTGAAAAATTTGAAAGAACTTAAAAATAAAGTATTTGCGCGAAAGCTAGCGCCACATCCTTCCTGACGAAATGCTGCAGCACAACGGGCGATGGTTTGGACCAATCATGAGACTCTCACCACGTATTCAATGTAGGTTGCCTGGAAGATATCGCTTTTAGTGATAAGGCCGCCCATTGTACGACTTCTTTTAAATTGTAATATTTTATATTTTCTGTGTTTTTTGTTTTGTTTTTAGTGTACAATAAAGAATATTCTATTCTATTCAATGAAGTAGGTAAACATAATTTCGTCGCGCGATTCAACATTTGCCCACCGCGTGACATTTTATTGAACCGACTACAGACACAGGGTTCTGATTATATTAAAACAACGAATGCATGATTTGATAGAGGCACACTTCATGACTTCTAGAGTCATGAAGTAGAAACTAAGATTTAATGTAACGTCATATAATACACAAGTAGCTGTTGCTTACGGCTTTATTTCTTTTATCTCGATAATTTAGATAATTAAAAACAATTGGTCACGTATGTATCTTTGTGCATCACTTCAGAACGGCTGTACACATTTGACTAATTCGGAATAACAACAAACAGCAACGCGTCTGCATTTACAAAATGGTAACGCGCCTCCGGCTCGCCCTGACGTCACTCTCTCACCTAAGTAGTTACTTTGTGAGGCAGTTAAAATATTAAATTTTTGAGTAGGAAATTTAAAATTGTTTATTAGGAGACTTATAAAAAAAATGTTTACGCTCACACCAATTATCTATAGACCAAGATGAGTATTCTTTTGAAACTCGTTAATATGGTAAGATAACGGATAAATATATAAACATAGAAAAAACACCCAGACCCGAAATCAATTTAGAAAAACAGTTTTTCTCTAAATTGACCCGACCGGGAATTGAACCCGGGACCTCAGAGATGGCGCGACGCCAGACCCGGCGTGCTAACCACTCATCCACGGAGGTCGTCTATCACTATTGTCAGAGGTCGTCTAAAACTATTGATCGAATAAGTTTTAATTGTTAATTAAGTTCTTTTATATATAATAGGTTTTTATCCAGTTTTTCAGCTACGTTGTAACTACTGATATGCCGATAATGCTCCACTTTTTAAAAATGGCATCCATTTTCATCCGTAATAGGGCGACCAGAGCGACGTGATCTTTGACATCAAAATTTCCGGATTGAAAACGCTTTTAAACCAAATTTGTGTTACTCTCACAGACACTGCACTAGGTCCAAATTTTTTTTGCGTAGCATTTTTACATTTGTTGTCTTCGATCAACAATACCAACTAGATAACGCGCCACGTACAAAATCAAAGCTAAATTCTGCCCACGTGAATAAATACTTTTTCAAAGCAATAAATTACTCCTGTCCCATAAAAAAGAAAAGACGTCAATAACATTTAGTGGTGAAATCAACCTTAAGAAGCAACAAATAAAGTACTTTTTCCTGTTATGCCTTGCGAGAAAGTGCGCTCTTATTTCCCGAGACACATTTTAGCGCCGCTAGTTGAATTGTTGATTGATGTTTTTGTAGTAAGATTTTAAAATGTATCGAATTTCTTAGAGATAAACCACGAAAAGATGGCACGCTCCTCCACAATTTCTTTTGAATGTGTGTGTGTGTGCCTATACGTCACATTGTACAGTAAAGCAAAGTAAACAGTAAAGTAAATTACTAACTGCTGAAAAGATGCAATCATGCACTACCAAAAAGATGGTTATTGTTATGATAACGCATCTTATCATAATACTTTAGCGAAGAAAACACCTACTTCAAAAATCAATAAACCAGAAACGCATAAATGGCTAAAAATAAAAACATACCTACAGACGAATCCATGTAAAAGATCGATCTTTAATATATCATTTTAAGGAACAAATAGGACAAAAGGGCATTCGCCCGTTTCGGTTTGATTGCAAAACAGTTTTTAGTGTTTTTTTACGTACTTACTTACTTGAACCGTCTATTAAACTTCATTATAAATAACAGCAATACTACAAAGAGGAAATATAATTAAGCAACCATGCCTTATGTAAATGATAATTACATACGGGTATGGCATACCAAATAATTTCGAATTAATTTGGATTTGTGTGCTGACAGCTCGCTGGCTGACAATACCTAACAAAGGACATTGTTGAAGTTAGCCTAAGAACCAACACAAACATGACAATTCTTATTTTTTACGACAGATAACAGTATTTAGATTGTGGCGGACACTTTTAGACAAGTAACCATTAATAAAAAGAACGATTTGGACATTAATATTTAGTATCATTTTTTATTATGGGTTGGGTATTGAGAGTTCAGTATTATTTATTCTGTGGTTCAGTGCATTCAGCCAGTGAATTAAAGGTTTGTGACCAAAATATTTATAATATGTACAAACAAACCTAATAATATTATGTATGCATGGCAGACTCGATATCGATATACTTAGTGCCAAATACTTCAAGCATCATTAGAATACAATACATCGCTTTTTATTCCAAACTGAAAACGTTAGTTTGCTTTTCCAATGAGGAGATTTTTTATAATCTGCGGTGCTGTGTTACTCGCTGACTGACGTTACAGCTGTAGTCTGCTGTACACAGTGTTGCCATATATACGGATTTGTCCGTAAATAATGTCAATGTTCAAACCGGACAATGAATGCACACGGATTTTTATACGGAATTTTCAGGCAAATGCTTTTAATGAGTAAAAACTTTTAATAAGTAGTACCTACTAATAGCTTTTATTATTCCTAAGAAATATATTTCATTTTATTTGATTCTGCGTAAACTAGCGAGTCTTATTTAATTTTCATCGATTTTTACAGAACTGAACCAGCAAATGCATAGTAAAAACTATGGCTTTGAGGATTCCCATATTTTCTTGGTCGGCTAATATGAGAATGAGAGCCAGAGAGTTAATGGTCTTATTTAGTGTTAGTGCAAGCAAGACGTAAAACACTTTGTTATGAATGAGTCATTATTGTGTGTCCATATTGTTTTAGTGTGTTTTTGCCGTAATTAATTATCTTATTACTTTCATTGATATAGTTATATATATATAGTTGTAAGTATGTATATACATACCTTACGAGTTTCAACCTTCAAGGTCTAACGATAAGATAGATACGATCCTAAGATAAAATACTTTTTGTTTGTATTTTACATGTCTATAACCTGTTTTGTGCATTCAAATAAAATAAAACTTCCTATACGGATTACATACGGAATTTGGCAGTTATTACGGAACACTGGCTCTAAGATCTGGCAACACTGGTTATGCAGTTGACGTTCTTTGGCAAATATAACAAAACAGTTCAACATCACTTTTCAAATTCTCTCAAGAAGTCCGTGCGAGATCTCAGTAAAGTCTCATCTTTACTGGAACTCAAGTGGTTTGGGGGGAATATCATTTAGCATTAAACCCAAACGTTCATATTATCATCACTCATCATTATCATCAGTTTAAGCATAAACAATGAACTCTAATAATACGACTGAAGGCCTAGTACCTATCCTTGGTCAAGAAAAAAAAAGTTCTCGTTCTGCACTTCTTAGCGGGAAAGTGAAGCGTCATGTCTGCAGTTTTGTTTTATTTTCTATAAGTATTTTATGTTTTGTCGAATATTAATGTGAAACAATGATGAATTATTTTAGTGTTAGTGAACGTGCATGAGTGTTGGCAAATAAAACAAAACAGTGCAACATCACTTCTCAAATTCTTTAATTAAACATAACCTCAAAATAATTATAATCTTTTCCTGATATTTAGGTTCTCAGGAGTGTCCGTCAAAAATCTGTTTTTACAGTCATTTACTTGCAATTTCGAACCTAGAAAAGAATATTTCATAATTGTTGGTTCTTAGGCTAACAATGTATGGGCGCAGAAAATTGTCCTTTCAAATTCTCGTCGTTTTATTGCTCGATTCAAAGCTCGACCACTCATAATTAAAGGTCCGCTCGATGAGGCGGGCGTGTGTCAGTCATACAAAAATGTCAAGAGGTCCCATACTGATAAACTAATGACTTATGTTAACTCAACCTATCGAGCGACAGATCCATATTTTTGTTTATGTTCGGTTTACAGTTGCCCTAGTTACAGAATTGAGACATCTGCACTTGTAGTGTTGATGTTGATTTAAGTGAGTTATTGCGATTTTAAACTTTCTATAGCACTTTAAATCGCAATAACTCGGCTAAAAAAACGTTTTTTAAAAATGTTTTCAACAAACTACTTAGATCTCTTTGTTTTACTTTAGCATGCAAAGTTTCATCAAAATTGGCTTAATGGTTTTAAAAAATTTCGACTTGGAAGTTTGTATGGGAAACTGAGATGCGTAAACCCTCTTAACCCTTTGACCACCGTGGACACCTTTAGACGTCCATCGGAAACTGTCCTGCAACGCCAACGACATCTTAAGTTGTCCAAATTCTTATCACATTCAAGCCAAAAAATTGTAACTATTGTGATATGTTTATAGAAGTAATATCAATAGATAGCTTGAGTGTCCGTCAAACTTTGTTTTTATCAAGGCGGATTAAAAAGAAAGATAAAACCATTAATTTATAGTTAAATTTACAATAATCTAAAATTAAACGAAAATACACAATTACGTGGCGCCATAGAGTTCTATAGGTGTCACGTAGTGATGTATTACGTATTATTTTTTTCATAAGTACCTACATTTTATCGTCGTGATTGTAGTAAATATTCGTCGGTAGAAAGGGAAACCTGCTAAATGGCATTCAAGGCAAATGAATCTTAAAGTTTAAACTTTAAAATAACAAACGTTCAAATGCCTATCCACAAATTTTAAATCTTACAAGATTATTGAGAGGTGACTCTGAGTTGGACCAAGTGCTAGAATTTGTACCTATTAATAGTGAAAGTGAGGGAGAAGAAACTGAAGAAGAAAGATCAATAGCACTCAATATAATTATTAAATAATAAAATGTAAATTTGTACTTAATGTTTAAGTGTGTTTTTATTATTTCTCGATAATTGCAATATAATAATATAATTGATTTCTTAAACCTATCTAAGTATATTAGGTACAACTATTTATGTTTAAATCAAACCTAAATCTTTGTTATGTTACTTTTTTACATTTACCGACACTTTCTTTCTAATAAGTCAAAATAATAATTTACCACCCGTTATCGATAAAAGTAAAGGACGTATCTAGATAGTTTCACAATTAACGTTCCCTATACGACACGGACAACTTAAGGCGCCCGCCTGTGACGTCACAAGCGAATGTAAGTTATCAAATAGTGCTTGCAAGATGTTGCAAATGTTGCAATGCACTGACTATAATAATAAAAATATGGGTGCAGTGGATATCTCTGATATTATGTTAAGCGGTATGCAATGCATTCGAAAGAAGGTATAAGAAACTATTTTTTCACATGCTTTACATTTGTTAAATTCGTATCATATCTATAGAATAGTTAACAAAGATGATTTTTCATTAATGCAATTTGTCATTAATAGAACAAATTGTTCAAAGATATGGTGAGCAATCAATTTATAGAATGTTTCCTTCTACATCTCGAGCCTTAGAACAGACTACGCGACTTTTACCTGGAAACGCAGCTCGACATATGCCATCTTATATTCCCAATCAAAAGAAACTTCGCTGCAAATTTTGTGTGCGATCAAGAACAAGGTCACAAGGTCGCCTAAAGATGTCAACAAATTAAGTATTACTTAAATTTCAAAAAGTTTATTTATCATGTTTTCTATTTGAATTGAATAATTCATGTAGTAGCAATACGTAATTAATGTGTATGTTAATATATATATATGCAGTAACCGGAAAAAATAAAACGAATATGAACCCTGTTTGTTAATCATTTATATTTTTTTCGATAAGGACTTCCTATCTTCAAAGTGCCGCCGTCTACGCGAAAACTGGTCGCGGCGTAGTAAGCACGCTTGTCAGTTTTTTTTGCGGCGTTCAAAGGGTTAATACAATATTATTTTAAAATAATCAAACTAATAGCTGTACTTTTTTCAAATAAAACATAATTCATTTTATCTGTTTTTCTTGTCTGCCGGACGGTTTCGGCCATTTAAACGTTGGCAGACATATATATTTATATAAGAGGACAACAATGTCTAACACTAATCATTAATTTCATTGCGGTATCTGATGACGTAGATAAGGGGGGTACGGATGGTCACCTTCACACGTATCTGCCAAGTACTTTCGGCCAACGAGGAACTGGCAGACAAGATTATTTTAGGTCTACCAATAAACGGGTAACTAATGGCGTAAGTAGCGTTCCGGTATCTGATGACGTGAAATCCGGTGTCTTTTTGCTACCGGAAGTAGAACATTTTTTCGCAGTTTCGACCAGTTTAAGTTTGGCAGACACACTCAGTGGTACTTGTTTAAGTCATGGGCAACACTTATTTCCTTTTTTGTAATCGGTATCTTATGACGTAGGTAAACTTGCAGTGGCCGCTCGTACTAGTAGTACTATTAGTTATTCTGTGCTAACGATTAGCGCAGTACATGCAGACACAGCCGTGTCCGACGAATTAAGGGCAAAGTTTCGGATGCGCTTAGATAGAAGGTCCTCAGATTAGGGACGGTTTTGTATGAAGCGATCTATATCGCGTAGTTTGGTGACTTTTTGGTACAATCTGGGGCATTTACACCCTGTACCATAAACTATCAAAAGATGAAATATAAATTGCAATATATTAATATTTAACTCTTTTTCTAAGCACGGTGATGTACACAATTTCAATACTAGAAGTAAGTCAAAACTAGTAATGCCACTGTTTAGGTTACAAAAGGTTCTTGGCTCTTTCTTGGGGCAAGGTATACACTATTATAATAAAATACCAAGTACTGTACAAGATTTACCTTTAGATAAGTTTAAGAATCATGTAAAATCTTGTTTACATAAGAAAGGTTATTATACAGTCAAAGAATACTTAGAAGACAAAACAGCCTGGTTATAATAATATTTTCACATTTTATTTTCTTAGCAATATTTTTTTTTTTATAATTAATTTTACGCTGGTATGATAGCCTTTAACAGCAGTGTCTTACAGACAAAGGTACCCACTCAAAATTTATGTTGCGTTTAAAGTTGTCTTATTGTTCTCTTGCTTTCGTTGGAGTTGCTCGAGTGTGTCATGCTCTCTTAAAGTGTCTCTGCGGTGGTGGCATGTGCGTCGGGTCGTTACGTTCCCTAAAACATGGTTGAGCGAAGCGATGGCTGATTCACATGTCATACTCGTGAACGGGTGCCGCCTGTGGAGGCTGGTCTGCTCTTGCAATCTTATTTTTTTTATTGGTAGTATTTAATAGTTTTTCTTTTTATTTCAAAGATACTGTAAGACGTTGTTCGTTTTATTTATAATCGAGCAATACCTGTTTTTTGTAATCGTATCAAATGTTTTTTTTTTGTTGTAATGGAAAATGTCCTTCTATGACAGGGAGGGCATGTTCCAACTTGTATTGACGCTCATAATTTGTTTAATTGTATGTTGTATGATTTGGTAACGACATATTGTTTTGTAAATGTCGTTACTTCTATATTATTATAAACCTGTGGAGTTTCTTGCGCCCGTTCTTCTCCACAGTTAAAAGACTTCCTGAATGGGCGGGGTGGGTGGGCGGGTGCCCGTCCATCCTTTAACTTTTGACGATTCAAAATGCTTATTCTAAGTTTACTGAATAAAGAGATATTGATTTTGATTTTTTTGTTGAATAAAAACAAACTAAAAACATTGTATTTGTCTTACTAGATAGGTATGTAGTGTCAGTTATTATAATGAAAGTAAATAACTTTAGTATTATGTGATCACGTCTCAAGGTTGATTCACACATACCAGTGAAGTCACAGTTCCAGCAAAGTGAAAAATATTCTTTCATACATTCTCTATGAACGTATCCCCAGTGTCAGTGACGACACAGTGCTCTTAGCGTCAGTGCCGGCACCGGCAATCACGGACGGTATTCGCTGACAATAGGGATGATCGATATTCATCGATGTTAGATAAACATCGATGTTAAGAGGCAAAACATCGATACATCGATGTGAGAATAATATCGGTACATCGATGTTATGAGAAAAATATTTCAAAATATCAAGGTCACCTACCTTAGATTACGTGTACCTACTACATTTTGCGGACTCCTATCCACTACGTGGCTGAACGGATACTTATTTCTTAGTCCTATGCTTTGGTTTTTGTTTATCTATCAAACAAATCAGGATCAGACAAAATGTCAAATAAGACAAAATGTCAAATAAGACAAGGCTGTATAGTAACCGACTTTTGCTTGCCCAATGGGCGAAGAGAAGAGAACAAACTAATGCTCGACATTCACGGTCAGTTAAACTGATCAGTTTAACTGACGTACATCCAAAAACTGACTGTGAGTGTGAAATCTTAAGTAGGAATTTTTAACTGACGACAACCCACGGATATTTCTGGGCGGACGTAATCCGCTAGCTTCAGTTCGTTTGCCATCAGCCCAAACTGACCGTGAGTGCGCGTGCTTACATCCGTGTTTGCCATCAGTCGGAGCCAGTGTTGCCAACTTAGCTACTTTATATAAAGATCTAGCTATTCTTGGGAGCCAAGCAACTACAATTTTATGAAAATAGCAGCTAAATTTTTTAGCTACCTTTCATAAAAAGTATAGCAGTACATGCGAGAAATCGTCAAATCGTTTGAAGTTGCGATAAAAAAGCGGCAGATTTTGGCAGATTTTTTGCCAATGTCGGGCAGATTCGCCATTTTTAAGATGGTCACACTGCCCTTCGATCGAGAAATGAAGGCCGGTTTGAAGCCAGTGAGTGGGGACCGTTTTAACTGATCAATTGTTTTAACTGATCAGTTATTTAACTGATCAGATATTTAACTGATCAGTTACTTAACTGATCAGTTTAACTGACCGTGAATGTCGAGCTTAAGTCAAATATCCATTACGGAATGAATGAAGACCTACTTTCTAAAAGAAATGGCTATAGCCTTACTATGAAAATGGAAAAGACTTAAAAGATTTGGCTGTATGGCTTAGTACCTTTGCTTATCCTTTTTGAATAAAATAAAACAATAACAATCAAAACCAGTGTTTCTTTCTTTCTTGTGTTGTTTTGTTTGTTCATAAATAGGTACATTTAAACATTACAATAAAAATTAATTTGTTTATTTTTGCACTAACCAAAACCGGAAAAACATCGATGTTTTCCGTTCGATATTAATAAATAAATAAATAAAATAAATAAATAAACTTTAATAAACTTTCCTACACTCACATCAATTATCTAGCCCAAGAGAAGCTTCGTTATAAAACTCGTTAAATGGTTGATTTATGGTAACTAGATGATGATGATGACTACGATCTTACTCCTAATGTTGTCTCAATTTTACCTCCAGAAAATGAGGTGACTAGTGAGAATTTGGGTGATGAAGATTTTGTAAATATACATGATTATGTACCTGGGAGATTTCCCAGGTACACAACTAAAGGCGAAGGCCAAAGTCGAGTACAAAGAGTCATTGTCTGAAAACGATGAATATGAAATTTCCGTATCTCATCTCGCCGAAAGAATAACCTAGTCCTACATAAAATCCTAACCCTGCTGATTCTCTGGAATATACATACAACCTTATTATTTTTTTTTTATTTTTTTCTTTATACAAAAACAATTAAGGGTGAGTTCCATCCATGAAACTGAACAACTTTCCCCAAGAATCCTATGTGCAAAAATGACAAAAAAATTGCGATCTCCCATACTATTGTCGTCAGCTGATGGGATAGTTTTTAATGGGAGGTCGAAAATTATTGTTGTCTTTTTTGCACATGTTTCTCGGGGAAAGTTGTTCAGTTTTATAAGTGGAGCTCACCCTTAATTGTTTTTGTATAAAGAAAAAATAGGGTTTTATATCAAGTTGCCATGATATATTTTCCCATGCATGCCTAGTACTTAGACAAGTGATGGTGTGGTTGTGCCTTCTGTGTCCAGAAACCAAAATGATAAAGAGCGTAATCATCATAATCCTAATAGTTATCCAGAACGGAAATAGGTTATAATAACGATGATATTTTCCATTGCTTGTGCACTTTATACCTATAAAATACTAGCCAAAAGAATAAACCAAGCAATGTGACCGTCAGTGAAATGAAATGCTTCATAGGTATTCTTTTACAAGGATGCCTTTTTTTTTTTGTTAATTTGTTTCTTGACCCTGAACTGAGTCCTTGAGCCGAAATAATAGAGTTCATTTATTATGCTTTTAATTAAGATGATAATGAGTGATGAATGTTTAATGCTAAATGATATTCCCCCCAAACACCCTTGAGTTCCAGTAAAGATGTGGGACTTTACTTGAATCTCACACGGACTTCTTGAGAGAATTTGAAAAGTGATACTGAACTGTTTTGTTTTATTTGCCAACACTCATGCACGTTTAGAACACTTAACGGTTAATAATCCACTATTATTTCACATTAATATTTGACAAAACACAAATTTTAGAAAATAAGACAAAACTACAGACATGACACTTCACTTTCCCGCCAAGAAGTTCCACAAGGATGCCTATTATCACAATGTTGCTATATCTAACCTAAATTTTCATCGTACAGGGAATAATTTGCCGATACTGATTTTTCACTTCATATAAAATGCCATGTCGCAAGATCGATTTGATACAGATGAAGTTGCCAGTGATTATAAGTTTTCAAAATTGCGTCCACTTTTCGGTCTGTTGAGCAAGAATTATTTAGCTATGGCACCTGTACTCATACAGCCTCAACAAAGCAATAGTGCCGTATTATGGTGACTATAGTTGCAAGCAGTTCATGTGCGGTAAGTCTATAACGTAGAGGTAAAAAGGTCAGCCCTAAGAGGCTTGGTGGTTAGATCCATACCAGGGCCACACTAGGACATTACCACTAAGATGTTCATTTACATCCCAAATCTAGTGTTGTTACTTACTATACAAATTCTTCTGTTCTGTTCTGTGATGCAAACTGACAAAAACACTAACTTTAGGTATAAACTGCCCAATAAAAATATTATAACTTTACTATGTAAAATTAAATAAATATTTATATACATATCTTAAAATAGTATAAGTACTATACTTACCTACATATACATAATATAAGATACTTCTAATATATCACTTTTATTTCATCCCTTCCGTACAAACTAGCTATAGTAGGGCATTCTCCTACCGGCCGTTATAACGCCCATCATTTTCCGGCTTTCTCAGATGACTAAGATTTTTTCAGTATTTTTCCACAGTAAAAGGCAATATACATGTCAACATATAAAAAAAATCGCTATGACCTGAGATGCAAATTAGTTTCAGGAGTATCTGTGTTAACAAGTAAAATATAATTGCTTGCAGTACTACGTGACATAATTGGCATATTGTGTACCTAGTGTACCTAAAATTTTACATTCATTCAATGACGGATTGAGCTGTAAATTCATCATGTTTATCTGTAACTTTTACTATCACTAGGAAAGTACATAGGTTGGCAATTAATAAAATACTCATGAAAACTCTGCTTTACAATTTTGATAATGTCTCTTGATTCTTAGAATGTTATGTTGTGGCTAATTGTATAACTTTAACACCTAACAAGTTTAGCACAAGCTTTGCTAGTTTGCTTATTTAAAACTAATTTAATTAGCGAAGCAATGTACATCTACTTAAAAAGTATTGCGTATAAGTGTTGAAGTTATACAATAAGCCCCCAGTCACTAAGAAGTGATAATTTAATATGTACAAAAACACTGAAAAATATTGTGATGTGAATGTTTTAAATGTAATGATGGGCACAAGACCTTTGCATGTACAGACAAGCACTTTTGAAGAGCATGGTCTCTATGATCAGATAAAGTGTTTGTTTTGTGAACAACTTGGTCCTGTTGAAGCAACCATACACAACACTAGAAAAACAGGCGGGGGTCTTTTGACCCATTTTGAAGTTTAGTGTTCAATAATTTCGAAACTATTCATTTTTGTGCTACATCCTCCCATGACTTTCAAGGAAATAGTTTACATTTTTATATTTCAATAATGTTTTTGTCATCTCATCATCTTATAATAAATATTTACCTACAAAGAGGCGCAGGGTCATTTGACCAAGACATGATGGCATTTACTATGATAATCAATATCTTCCTGAAGGTACAATATTATTTTATAGCTGTGGTTGTTGCATGTGATACTAATTTGAAGAATCATAATAATAACAAATTATTATTGTTACAATCTTTGCCAGAGGATCAATCAGACAATTAGGGTTAAGATGTGGAAAGTCAATG
Organism: Scoparia ambigualis; assembly: GCA_963921215.1. Classification (NCBI taxonomy): domain Eukaryota; kingdom Metazoa; phylum Arthropoda; class Insecta; order Lepidoptera; family Crambidae; genus Scoparia; species Scoparia ambigualis. Next base: position 14,530,124 of record OY992505.1, read on the forward strand.
TGATTCCGAATAATGGATGAATACTCCTGAAATGAGTTTCCCATCAGTTTACTTTACTACTATGGATAATAGAATTAAAAAAAACTAGAATAACTGGTGTAGAAATTTGATACCTGTATACAAAAACTTTTACATATTTTTCATTCTCTTTTTAACTTCTGTACAACTTCAACAACCATAAGGGGAAAATCATTATGGTGTCATCGTAAATAAATTGATATAAAAGTAAAACGATAATAATACAAATCAAATTGATGCTTGAGTGTTAATCATGACTTTCTAAAGATCACAAACTTATTTTAAATCAAATACACATTTAAATAAAATTATTTTGACCCCTAGCCGTCTTTCTTGGTAAGAGTATTTTTCCCTCTTTCTAGTGTTAACACTATAGCACACGCATGGACTACTATAGTAGACCACGGTAACATTTTTGTTGAATATTTGACAGTTTTACATGTTAGGGCAGTGCAATTTCAGGTAAGCCTTTTTCATTAAATTTGTCAACATGCCAGCACCACACTGGACTTCAACAAGCACCCGTGCCTACCATAGTAGTCTGCACGTGTTTTTGGTGTACAACTTTTGGGTAAGCCATTTATATTGTATTTTAGGTTTATAAGGTTAATTTATTAATATATATTTTATATTATACATTCAATCAGGTATATTTAATCAATTATTACAAAATATGATATTATTTGGTTACTTTTTGCTACTATCTACTTATTTCATAATTTCATCACAAATGTTGCAAAAGAGGAGAGGTGGCTTATGGAGTTGCAAACTGATGATAAAGATCACGATATAATTGAAAGAGAAGAAGAAAAACTTCATCCTTTACCGGATTTACCAACTCCTGGTTGGTAAATTGGTTGATGCGCTCTTTGTTCAAGAGCCCGAAATCGATTGACGAAAAGGTGGTGCAAAACTTTTAACAAATGGGTTTAGCCTGATCACCAGGCTGTAGTAATATGTATTGAATGTAATGAAAAAAGAGATTTTAATATTATATTTGGTTTTAAAATGAAAATGTAACACATTGATCTCAGGAGTACAATTTATGTTTAATTATTCTTAAAGATAACTAAATGGTTATTTATTTACAGTTCCTTCATGTTAAATATAAAACTAAAGTTTACAAGACAATATTAATTGTTTAATTTATCAAAAAAAAAAGTTTTCAACATTTTAATTTTGCAGGCATTTGTGTAAAAAAGGGTGCGTGTACTCTAGTATTAAGAAAAATCTGGAAAAAACAATTTTCTTCCATGAGATTAAATGACAAAATACTGAGTGTAGAAAACAATCTATAGGCTTGAAAGATAAAACCGTTAGACCGTTATTAAAGAATTAATAAATACCTAAATTAAAATAATTTTGGCAGACTTGTATTAATATTTCTCATTTGAGTTGGGCCATGTTCTGCACGCAGTAGCAAGTTCAAGTAGTAGTTTCAAGTATAAATAGTTAAAACATCTCTCTCACACATTTAAATGAGTAAATAATGCGTAAACAGTTTGTTATTTTGGAATGTCAATCTTTCCAAGGTAAAAATAATTTTGGCAGACTTGTATTAATATTTCTCATTTGAGTTGGGCCATGTTCTGCACGCAGTAGCAAGTTCAAGTAGTAGTTTCAAGTATAAATAGTTAAAACATCTCTCTCACACATTTAAATGAGTAAATAATGCGTAAACAGTTTGTTATTTTGGAATGTCAATCTTTCCAAGGTGTCTAGTTGGCAATGGAGTTGGTAGCTAGTCAAAGAACTGGAAAATTGCCTGTTGAGCAGACCATTTACCTGTATGGTTGAGATTGCAGATGACTGGCAAACTCCAATATATGATTTTCATAGACTAAGTAAATTTGGGAGGAAGTGAATACTGCAAAGGGAATGATTGATCCCAAATAAAATACCTGTATGATAAATTGGCATTGCATTAGAAATGGAAGTGGATTGTTAATGATGGAGATGAGAATTAGAGTTTGACAAGCAATAAGCTGGTGCTGCAATTGCTGGACATTACAAGGTTACTGCAAAATTACTGCAAGGGTAGCAATAACCGTTATGAGGCACAGGGAAAAGGGCATAAAGAAACTAAATAGCACATGATTATAATATAGTAACGGTTAAGCCTAAACCCTGATATTCCAAAATGAGGAGAGTACAGACAAAAACCTGGTTTACGCTAATGATAACTCTATCTGCTAACTAAAATGACAATAAATTTTAACTTAAGACTATGTTTTATTATTTATTGTGCCATAAATTAATTGTTATTTACCTTTTCATGGAAAGGGTAAGTATAGAAATGCTGTGTATGTATGACAAATGGTTTAACAAAGCATATTCACAACCATTCAAGTTTTTTAATTGCAAAATATAATGACTGATATTAAATTTAGTTTCCTCTTCAAGATAGTTATAAAATAGATATTTTATTTTAGGTTATTCAAATATAACTAAATGTACTACCAAATGACCTAAGGTCTAGGTAAATAGACTTTATTAAACTTAGGACAACAAATTAAGGCTTACTTGACAGTTTGTAAAACAGCTCATTATTTATCACATGGAGAAACCTTTTACTTACGTTTTTTTAGTGTTAAAATAAATTTGACATAGTAAAGATATATCTTTAAAGACAAGACTAGGGCAATTTAGGGGGTAATTAAGACAACACAGCCATTATGTTACCCTGGCGCAAAAAGTATTTAGTTGCGATTTTGCCTACTGTTATACTTTATTTATTAGATTACTGAAGAGCCTATCTAAGTAACTCTTACTACTAGCAACATATTTTAAAGCCATGAAGACACGTTTTGCAAATTAGTATGTATGTACGACGGGTATCAAGTACCTAATACCTAGGTAACCCGAGATAAAAATTGATAGGATAGGCTTGAAAGGTACCGGCCGGCCGGCACTAGATTCGCGGCTATAACTAATCGGGAAGTAGGTAGTCGGAATAACAAAAGTAAGACTAAATTCACAAGTCTTACTTCAGTTGGAATAGAAACGTTGATATTACCACAACTGCTTAAAATATAAAATGTAAGTTTTAGGAATTGCCTGCCACCCTTCCAGCCACATGTCGCCATCTTGTCAAACTTGCCGGATAAAATTCGTCATCCATTTGCGTTCAAAATGCACTTAAATCACACTTTTTCAGACACTTAAAACACACGTAGCACTAAAAATTATTTTTCAAAATCACTGACCACAAAGAACCAGACTGCGTAAAACTTACTTCGAAGCCATCTGACTTGGCCCAGACATTTCCATCGTGACCGGCAATCGCAGCTTTTTCCACACATCTGGATGCCATTAACTGTTTATCGACATAATCTTGCCAGCTCATTTTGATAAAGTTCAATTTAAAAATAAAACTACTTGGCTAAATCACAATCTACTCTTCACAACGAGCAAGCGCTCCACACGAACAAAAAGCACTGCCGTTTCAAAATGGCAGCGTTCGCAACACAGATTGTCGTTCGCAATCGCATAGACACGTACTACAGACAGGAAATGCATTTGCGCCAACATAACAGACATGTTATCTATGGAGTATCAGAGACAACTTTCTTAAGTCCAACAAACGATAGAAACCAACTTTAATGTTTTTAACTTAGTGATAATAAATACCTATGTAAAGAAAATATGAGATTAAATGTTATTATTACTAATATAAACCTGTTAACTAATTTATTGTCTACCTTCAACATTGAATCAACACCTATCGCAATACCCTTAAAGCGGCTCTGGCGGCTGTACACTCTCGTCGAGAGACCGGGGGCCCAAGTCTGCTAATTTACGAATGGCATAATTGAATCGCAATTGGATCGTATTGTAATTTGTTTGACACATTTGGTATTCTCTTACTCATATAAGAATACCAAATGTGTCAAACAATTACAATGCGATACAATTGCGATACAATTACGATTCAATTATGCCATTCGTAAATTAGCAGACTTGGACACCGGGAGGCTTGACGGGGACTAGAGTGTATATGCCAGCCACACTCGCTATGTCTCGCTCTCGCATCGCCTCGCCGCCGGCGGCCGGCGGCTGTCAAAGGGCCATGCGATAGGACGCGAACGCGAGTGCACCACACCACTGTACACTCGCGCCACAGACTTAGTAGAGATGCTACTCGCGCTCTTTCAGTGATTACTACTACGGCTACTTTTATTAAGTTTATTTTTAACTCTATTTATTACCGTGTTCTATTTCGATGGAAACTACCAACCCCTTTCTTCCCTTGGGTGTCGTAAAAGGCGACTAACGGACTAAAGATTGCACATATAACCAACAGCATAGAGCGGCGATGGGCTCATCAAAAAAATACTATGTTTCCCCCTCTTTTCTTCGGTGTCGTAAAAGTGACTATCGGACTAAAGACTGCACATACATTCAACAGCATAAAGCAGCGATGGGCTCATCAAAATAATACTACCAATCCCTCTCTTCCCTTTGGTATCGTAAAAGCGACTAACAGACTAAAGACTGCACATACAACCAACAGCATAGAGCGGCGTTGGGCTCATCAAAATAATAATACCAACCCCTTTCTTCTCTTCGGTGTCGTAAAAGGCGACTAACAGACTAAAGACTGCACGTACAACCAACAGCATAGAGCGGCAATGGGCTCATCAAAATCATACTACAAACCCCTCTCTTCTCTTCGGTGTCGTAAAAGGCGACTAACGGACTAAAGACTGCACATACATTCAACAGCATATAGCGGCAATGGGCTCATTAAAATAATACTACCAACCCCTCTCTTCCCTTTGGTGTCGTAAAAGCGACTAATGGACTAAAGACTGCACATACAACCAACAGCATAGAGCGGCGATGGGCTCATCAAAATAATACACATTTCATGCTCACTCATAAAGAGGATTAAAAACTCATTACTGCCCGCTAAAAGTTTCACTAAGAAAACACCACATTTGGGTGCACTTACGGGCGAGCCAAGTCCTTTCGTCCTTTTCGAATAGATGGGATGAAAACTAATTTGGCTACCTTTATTCTTATAATTTTCATACACCACCACTCTAAAAATGTTTATATAAGCGACTAATAAATTATTGCAACACTTTTGAAATATTGAAAACCGATCAGTTTGGCTTTCGTAAGAACAAGTCAACGACACTTGCAATCTATACGCTCGTAAGTAATGTACTACAAAGTGTTAATGCTGGCAACTTAACTACAGGGCTATTTTTTGATTTATCAAAAGCGTTCGACTTCGTTAACCATGATATCCTACTGCATAAACTAGAGTCGCTTGGAATAAGAGGCCTCACAAGGCATTGGATATCGTCTTTTTTGTCTAATCGATGCCAGCGTGTAGTCGTCAATAAAATCGTAGATGGTGAACTCACGCAATTCGCATCTGATTGCAAAAGTACATCACGCGGTATCCCTCAAGGAAGTGTATTGGGTCCGCTATTATTTATTTTATACCTGAACAACATTACAGAAACTATCAACCATAAATGCGTTCTTTTTGCGGACGACATATCTATAATCGTGACATCTGACAAAAATAATGACAATTCAATAAAAATGCATGAACAGAAAATAATTAGAACTGTTGACAACATTATAAAATGGCTAGATAACAATGACCTTAAATTAAACCTGGGCAAATCAAACTTTGTGCAATTTAATAAATCAAAACATAAACAGTACAATTTTAAATTAAACAACGACAAAATAGAAGAAATCACACATACTAAATTTCTGGGTGTACTTATTGATAGCAATTTAGACTGGAAGTTACACATTGACAATCTTTGCAATAGAATAAATCGTTTTGTATACGCACTTAGCAAAATTAGGCAAGTGACTAACAAACAAACAGTTGTCACAACCTACCACGCATTTGTTGCTTCTCTACTACGCTATGGACTGTATTGTGGGGCAACAGTGTGGACAGAAACAGAGTTTTCATAGCGCAAAAGAAATGTGTAAGAGCCATGTGTGGGATCCCGCCTGGTGAGTCTTGTAGATCAGCTTTCATAAAGCTTGGCCTATTACCATTACCGGCAATGTACATTTTTGAAATTGGCTGCTTTGTAAAGAAACACGAGGAACTATTCACCAAATCAAAAAATACAAACTCTAGACTCAAAAGAGATCCTGAAAAGTTAGTATTAAATGTAATAGCAAAAACGCAAAAGTACCAAAGGAATTGTATCTACATGTCAATAAAAATCTATAATAAAATTCCCCGGGAAATAAAAGATAACAGTTTGAATATTTTTAAGAATAAATTATATAAGTGGCTTATTGACCAAAATATTTATAACCTGAACGAATTACTTAACCCCATGTATTAATTATTTTGATTATTATGTATAACACTGGAATAATACAATTATATGACCATTGACATTTTTAATTACTATATCTGAATTTTATAATTATGCATTTGACTAAATTAATTTATTATACTCGAGGATAGCTAAATTTGTTTGTGTTCGTAATAATCAAATTTGTAAATGTAATCTCCATATAATTTTAATATTTGCATGCCAATAATTCTGGCAAGACATGTGCACACTGTAATGTACCTACCATCTTTGTATACCATGTACTTACGCAAATAAAGTTTATGAATTATAGTCGTAAAAGAGCGGCTTGTAAGCCGGTAGTTACCGAAACCAGGGGCTAGAAATGAATAACCAGCCGCTTGATACCACGTAGATACCCGTGTTTATGTGACGACTCCAAATAAAAACGATACAGAAATGCTCATGATCCAACAAAATAATTTGGACCTACTATTAGTACTTATCAGAAGCTCACTGTACCTCTGCAACGAACCTTTCTGCTTACGTTCATAAATTTATGGGTGCTACATCACCTTGCATCCAGATGGGACTGGACATGCTGGTAGGTACCGCAATTATTGAAAAAAAAATCGCCTAAACATCACCTAATGCCTCACATAGCAGTTGATGATGGAGTACGACACTTCAATATTAATCTTCAGTGTACTGCCCACCTAGACATAGGATATCTCAAGAGATGAACATAGATTCACCTAGACATAGGATATCCCAAGAGATGTACATAGATTACTTTTAGATACTTGGCAATTGATTCCTGGCTGGTGGAGATTGGAACTCCAAAAACACACACTGTGGATCTAGAGGAAGACAGGCGAAGCTCAGTATAGATGCCAATAACTAACAACAGCGTCTTCATGTGAACCTACATATTGGCCGGTAGATACCTCTAAAATACCTGACCTGCTTGACTTTTTCGTACTTCAAGAATTTTTTTCTTACTATCTTAAGTATGAGTCCTGCCTGCTACGGCGGTTCTTCGGACTACACGCCAGTACTACTCACTCTAAGCATGAAAATAAATAAATAAATAAATAAATCATAAAACACGACAGGCCTGAAAGACTGTATAATAAAAAAACAGACTGAAATTCATTGAGAGAGTATATATTAAGTTAAAAGTTGCCCGTAATATGTCAAAGATCATAAGACCGCCGGCGGTCGCAAAACAATTGATTTTCAATTGTGTCTGGTTTTACGATAATTACTTAGGGGGTTAAGACACCTGATGACATCAAGATCGCAACTAAATACATCACAGACCTCATTCAAGAGGCCACTACACCTTTAGGTACTAGAACTTATGAATATCATTCAGAATTACCATCTTGAAACTTAATTCTTGTAATAAAAAAGCAGTATTTAGAAAGGCATAATTTAATTATATTCAATAACGCCTTTAGCACACCGACGCCGCGAACCGCGGTAGCGAAATTGCAGTAATCTGTCTACACACATCAAAATGTATCGCGTATGTTGCTTCTCGCTCTATCGTCTGTGACTACTTATAATTGCGTCTCAATTTGTATAGTATCGCTGATACTCGCGATACTTGTTTCACACGGACGCCGGTGTATCGCCACTTTCGTTTCGCCACTCGGAGAGAAACGACGTGGTTTGTCTTTTTGGACAGAATATCGCCGCGAAACTTGTTTCGCGGCGATATTCTGTCTGTCTATTCTGTTATGGCGGAAGCAGAAACTGAGAAAATTATTAATGAAATTCGAGATTATCCAGATATATATCTCATAGGGCAAATAGATTATAGGAAATCTTATAAAAATGAAGTAGCATGGCGAAAAATTACTTCTTTCTTTTTTTATTAATTTCAAGAACCCATATCCTTCGTCTTTTTCCTTAAGTCGATACAAGAAGTAATAGTTCTTCTTCTCCAGATTCGGAAAGAAATCAGTTTTTCAGGCTCAGACGAATTATTCTTATTGCATTCGAATGAGTTGAAAATATTAAATTTATACAAGCGATATTCGAGTAGGTGTGAAAACGACCGCTAGAATTACGCTTGTTTACCGCATTTTCGTGTTCGCTAAGTTTTCGCTATCGCGGTTCGCGGCGTCGGTGTGCTAAAGGCGTAATAACTAAAGTTATTATTCTATGGGCGTAGACTGCGTCGTGTCACTGTCACTGTGCGGAAAGTTTGGAAAACTATATTATTATGCAACCTGAAGGATAAAAAGCACAGACCTTATTAAACGTCTGTGATAAAAAAGCACCAGGATATTACCTAATTTCAAAGGAAATTTTAAAAGAACTTCCAAGGAAAGCTGTAGTTTTCCCGACAATGCTCTATAATGGAATTCTCAGATTGCAACACTTTATCACAAATGTATCACAAATTCTTATAATACATAAGACAGGGAAACCTGCAAATCAAGCGAACTTGTATAGACTAGTCTATTACCCGTTCTATCGAAAGTCTGTGCAAAATTAGAAGGCATTATTACCATCCCTAACCACCAATTTGGCTTTAGGCAGCAAGCAACAGCAACACGTCTGTCGAACAAGTGCACCGAGTGGTTGAAAACTTCAGAAAATCGCTGCAGAAAAAGAGTAGGTACTGTTCATCTGCATTCTTGGACACTCTTTTTTCTTTCTTGGCAGGCTTTTGCCAAGGTCTGGCATGAGGGCATCCTCCATAGAATAATATTTAGTTATTATTTCGAGGCCTCCTCTGTAAAATAAAGACAAGCCTTTCACACAGTCACTTTATTGTACTGAAATACTACCTACCTGAGCGAATTTTTCAATCTTTGTCGCGCTCTCCTGTAAAATTGCTTAAACATGTATTTTGGTATTTCCTTGCAGGTTCCGTAAAATGACGGCCGCCGTAGTTTCTAAAACATTCTGCACGGGTCATGCTCCATCACATCTGTCTACCGTTAATACGCTTATATTGCGACGTTATATTGCGTACCTACGCTTAATGTCGGTGCCGCTTTTGGAGGAAACTAGAGCCACAATCCTTCTTTTATACATCTGTGCCTCAACCACACTGAGCACCAACGATATTACCAAAACTAAACCTTTACCGTTCAGCCGGCTTCGTATAGCGCTATCGCGTGTGTCAAACGCGATAGCACTACAAAAGTTCGTCTAACGACTGCATTTCAGTTGTGGGTTTGTTGCACTATATGTCTGTGGTTTGTTGAGATTATTTAGCGTACTAGCTAGCGCCCCAGAGCATAAGGCAAAGGTTTAAGCCTACTTCGCACTTGTCTATAAGTTTGCCGAATAGAAGTACCTAGTTGCTTTGCTAGTTTGCTTATTTTGGAATTTTAAAATAATGAAACCAGCAAAGCAATGTACAGTCACGAGCACCAATATGTTTACACATTGACTATTATTCCATTGTATTAAGAGTTAAAATTATTGTTTACATAATTTTGCTCGTGACGTACACGGCGTCAGATCAACCAACCCAAAACTGTCAAATTTCTACAATCAATTTTGAACTTTATCCTTTGGCAATAAGGATCAATATTCATTGAAATATTGGAAAAACTTACGTGCGCTCGGTGTGCACGCCAGCTTACAAGGAAGATGGGCATTATTAGCCACATTAGGGCACACCAGCGTCGTACCGACTAGGAGTCGAAGTGGTCGCCCTGACCGAAATCGGTCGGATTAAATCATACCTATTACATTAAGGAGCGCTTACACAGGCAATTTTTTGGTCAATTATAGCTGACAATACGTATTGATTGATCAACCTGGAGCACCTAGTGGAGCAATGTGGAGCAACTTCAAAAAATTGCGGCACTTGTTTTGGCAATATATTGCTGATAATGGGCGATTTTCTGACAGCCCAAATTAAAAAGTAAAAATTAGTTCAAAAACACCCGATAGATGTCGTTTTATAAAAGCCGGTCACCAGCCGTACCTACCTAAGGGCTGTAATAAATTCTACACTTTTACTTGTCTACCGAAAGAATAAAAAAATAGTAAGTCCTCACCTATTTATATTCAGGACATCCAGAACCTATTTCTATTTTGGAATAGAATAAATATTACGCAGCCATACACGTGCTCTTCATGAACCCGCCTTTTACCATGCGCCATACTAATCTATGCTAAGCGCCATCTATGAAGTCATTTACGAACCAATTTCTTTTTTTTTTGATCTCGGAAAATCGCCCGGGCGATTTTCTGACAGCCCAATTTAAAAAATAAAAATAAGTTTAAAAACACTCGATAAATGGCGTTTTATGAAAGGCGAGCCGTTCCTGAAGCTGTAATAAAATCTACACTTTTGCTTGCCAACCAAAAATAAAGAAATAGTACCTATTTTCATTCAGGACATTCAGGACCTATTTTCTATTTTGGAATGGAATAAATATTACACAGCTTTATCTCCATGGACTCGCCTTTTCTAAGCGCCATACTAATCGATGTTCAGCGCTATCTATCAAGTCATTACGAACCAATTTCTATTTTTTTTTGATCACGGAAAATCGCCCATTGACGAACAGTTCGTTCATTATCTTGAAAAGCGTAATTAATTCATAAATAAATATTAAGCAATAAGGAAATTCATCCATTAACTTTACATTTTACGTCACATAAATCATATAAGCTTCTATATAAGTTAATCGTATCTTTATCGTATTTTTTGTAGCGTTCAGTAATTTATCCCAACCAAGATTCTCATTGAATTCAACAATAAATATTCCAATTATTTCTATTTTATTAAACATCCACTGTGCAACAACATACGGACATGTCATGTACACTTTTAAACTTTCATAATCTATTTAAATCAACATATTTAGAATAGAACAAAAATAAAAATTCATAAACAAAGTATTTCAGTTGTCTAATTATATTATCTCTAGCGTTTCGTTATTATTATTTATCATGTGAACCTGTGTAACATTCAATCAACAACTGCCGCTGTCTTGCATGTTTTTAGTGCCTGTGATCTGCGAGACCAGTTATCGAACCAAACCTACATACGGTCATTCAAAAAACTGTGACTACCAGGTACGGTCATATGTGGGAATAAAGAAGTTGCATAGGTACAGTTCGTGCCAAACTTCTAGCTCGCTCTGAAGTTGCGACGCGCAGGTGTACAGTTAGCAACATTATCATTAGAGCGTTATAATTATAAAATATCATAACATGTCAATTTATAAATTAAGCGTTTTATTTATCTTTTAATACCCAAAATTAAGCAGGATAAATTATAATAACAACAATTAAATTATAAGCATACATACTATATTTAAAAAAATATATAATTTTTATGAAGCTGTGGAAACATTAAATTACATTGCAGTGGTTTTACACCTTTTATATAGTCTGTTATGTTAATGATTTGCTTGAGCACGGCAAGACTTCGCTTTCATCGTCGTCAGATTACAGATACCTTTCTCTGCTTCTTTCTTCATAAACTCCGATATGTGGTAAATAATTTTTTTGCTTGCCGACGTAAAACTGTATTACGTCTAGGCATTTTAACAGCCTTTCAAAACAGTACTTATTCCTAATACAATAACAGTATGTAACAAAAAAATAAATCAACAACTTAAAACAGTAACGTAATAACAACAAAAAATTGGTTGCCTGTAAAGTCGGTATACGGGCGAAAGTTTTACGTGACAACGACTTTGAGTGGTAAAATAATTTTAATGTGAATATTCATTCGTATAGTAGGAAGAAGGATGAAATAATAGTAACAATTTAAAACATTTATTTAAACAAAGAATTATATTTAAAACATAGTTGAGTGGGAGAGAGACGCAAGGCATTCGGCGGGCCTCTCTCTCGTTCGGTGACTCATCGTAACGTTACCGAGCGTTACACTTTTTCATAAGTGACTCCCAGCCGCAACCTAATTTAAGACGTTGTCACGTCAAAATAAATACCTAATATCGCGACGCGATCAAATAAAATATACACGTGACTGTACTTTCCACTGCTAAACCAAAAACAAACGAATACACATGGCGAGCGCGCATGCGCAGAGGTGCGCGGGGGTGTGCCCCGCCCCCCCTAACCGCTTACGCCCCGCCGATACCTATATTGTGCTATTGCGACGCCACTCGCTTCGTGTTCACAGCGAGCTAGATGATTGGCGCGGGTTATACCTACTCTTTCCCTTGTTGCCCAAAAGAGCAGAGCAGAGCTTTTAGACACAATCACGTGTTTCTATTTAGTTAACGACTGTCAAATGTGCGCCGGTACTTCTAGGAATTCGTCCCAAACCACCAGGAATATAATATCAGCTTCTACATTATCAATTTCTATACGAACGAGCGCTAACACTTCCAAACGATAGCTAGTACAATTTCATTTCCTATCTAAAGATTTCCAGCTTTAAGCCCAGGAATAATGAAAACGGTATTACAAAACTAAGTTTGACTCTGAAGTTAAGCATGATTGCATGAACCATCTACGGTGCTGCAGATAAACCCACGCGTTCTCTAGTGGATGATTTTATTTATGTTTACCTTCATCATTGTGGTTAAATTTCAAAATCAGACTAGTTGCTAATAATTGGGAGTGCACTAGCAGACAAACCAAATCTTTAGGCTTTGCAAAAACCAAGTTTTGTAAATACTAAAATAAAAATAAATTGTTTGAACCGAAAAACATTTTGACGTGATATTAATTTGTTAAGGAATAATTTGCAATAAATGAATTTGACCCCGACTTTAACTATTAACTATTTAAATCACCGTCAAATATAAAAACCATTTACATTGCTGCGTAACCATTTTCAACAGGATTACATACCATTTCTATTATTTACAGTATATTTTTTTGTGTTTCATTGTTTTTACATGAACACACTATACCTTATAAGCGCGCACAGCGCTTTCAACCTAATGCCGCAAAATAAACTAAGAACACTCATAAGTATTTTCGCAGGTATTTTCATAATTCTGACAAAATGTTTAAGAGGCCTATTACATCTTAACTGTGAATTTTGCGTAAAATGGCCAACTTTGGCGTTATGGATCTCAAAAACGAAAATACATTAACAATTATGACTTATTGAATAGTGTAGAATAGCTATTGGAATAGTGCTTAGTGGCCTCGCTTTTTGTAAATTTTGCTTATCTTCTTAATTAAATCCAAAATTGCAGAGAAAGATTTTCATAAAGTGCGCGAAGGCACTTTTTTGAGCTCATCGATTGAACTACAGTTCTAAACAAGTGAAATAAAAAAAATATATTGTTATCTCTTATATAGTCGAATAATGCGTAGTGGCCTCGGAATTTTTAGATATCATTGATTTTATATAGGAAAAAAATCTTTTTCTAAACCAAAAAACTTCGAAAATTGCTATAAATTAACTGTGAATATCTCCTATCTGCGATAATATTATTAAGCAAAATTTATACCAGAGTAACTGTTACTTCATGAGGAATAAAGATTTTATAATGAATTTATTATCCTATTTCGATAAAAACGATAAATACAACTGCAAAATTACTACAAAATGCGATGCGCCGGCCGTCCAATTTCAACTTAAGCTCACAAAATGGATATTTGTAATAATATGCACAAATTTATTATCCTATTTTGATAAAAACGATAAATACAACTGCAAAAATAGGCATTTTACGCAAAAATCACATTCGAGATGTAATAGGCCTCTTAAACAGTATTGAATTACGTGCGCACAGTGACTGCAACGCAGCCCCACTTACGCTAGCTAGAATTTAGATAGTGCTTTCAACGATATAACTTTACCCTAGTATAAAATGAAAGTTAAATTACAAGTCTCACATCAATTAGGTTGAAATACAACCAAAAGACAAATTGTGACATATTTTAACTTGTGATTCACTCTTAACCTGTTGTATGATTAGTAAATTACATAATTTAACTCTAAGGAAAGTATGAACATCTAGTAAACCCTGTGAGTAAAACGAAATGGTAAATTGAATGATTATTGTACGAACGAATGGAAAATTGAAACGTGATTCAGTCATAACCTGTTGTATGGCTAGTAATCTAAATAATTCAACTCTAAAGAAAGTATGAACATCTAGTAAAACCTGAGAGCAAAACGAAACGGTAAACTGAATGATGATTGTACGAACGAATGGAAAATTGGCATCTCACGTTTATTAACTGTGGGTTATCTTATTTAAACCCCGGACTATTATGTGTTAAAGAAGGTCTTTGCACTAAAAACACATTTAAACCCGGCATGACTCTAATACCGCGACAAACCCAGACTTTTTATTATTCATTCATCTAAATATGTTTGTAATGACAACGTTTAAGTTTTATTTGTACTATCTAGTGAGGTCTGCTGAAATCTCCCTCTCGCAGCAGCACGTCGACCCATCTTTTATGCAACCCCGTCTTATCACTCTTGTTAAGCTATCAAGTATTATTTAAAAAATCGTCTTTAATCCTATTTTCACTTCCAGGCCTCATATCACAATAGTTGGATTGATGACCAAATCTATCACAAGTGAGACACTTATGGGAGGCCCGCGCCCTTCAACATTATGTATAGCAAAACTAATCAAAATTAATTGCCGCTGTCGAGTTAGGTCTTCTACCGTCATTGTTAATCTCATAAAGCCCTTGTTACTATCACATGTTTATCCATCCCCTTATCTGTCACGAAGACTCCCAGAGGCCGCCAACAACTGAGCCTCCGCCGTCTGGTATTACAACAGCTGAGCCACAGTATAATATAACAGTATTCAGCATTACGTCCCCTCACCAATCGAAGTCGCTCCCGCGCATCCTCGCAAGCCACGGCACGACATTATCTACTGTTTTGTTAAATGCAAAGAATATGATTCGAATGTTTATATTAATCTGTAACAATCTATAGACGCGAAATATATATCTCCACTTATTATAACTATTACCACAGCCTTAGCTTCTAATACTGTGCTATTACTGTCTGCAAATAAAGCTGATACCTACTTACCTACTACTTAATTATTTAAAGTTTTATTTATTACGGATCGTGTAGCGGCTCACTAAAAGAATACTACCACCCTCTCTTCCCTTGACTATCGTTAAAGGCGATTAACGGACTAAAGACTACGCATACATCAACAAGCATAGAGCGGCGATGGGCCTACCATCTGTCACGTTGAGCACAGTGCTGTTGTAATTTTGTGAAATGTGAACTATGGCAGTGGACTGCTTCTGCAGTCCTCACTGCCTAATCTTATCTTTAGGGGATAATAGTCATGAATCTATGTAATTTATTTATTCTCGTGGTCACCTCTTTGCTTACTCCAGCTGTCCAGCTTAGTAGGTAGGCGAGGAGTAGTAACGTGGAACACTGCCCGAATACCCACAACTCTGCCCGCCCGGACTTCGGTCTGTCACGGTCGCATTATCTAATCATCGAAATCTATATTTAATGGAAGCTAATTTATGTCGATAAAGATCCAATAGTGCCCACCTGGGTACATACATGACCTAGACCAATTTACATATTTTTATAATACGATATAGCTCTGTAGCCAATCAAAGGAACTCGGCAACCCAACAAAGTATCGTTCTGAAGATTCTAGATCTTGGAAATGTTATACATCTATTAAACAAAATTTTTACTCTTCCGGCCGGCTATAATAATTCATAATTAATCACTTTCCAAATATAGCAATCTTATTTACCGATTCACAACTTCTTCCAACCGCCCGGCTATCCCGCTTGCGTTCTAACCTAACCACAGAACACATATACTAGGAAGAATGACAACTCCATATTAGAAAAATGAACTTCCGGATTTAGCGGAAGTACTTACCTCTAGCGCCACCTATCGTCACCCCTCCTCAAACTCAATGGCGGGAAAATACGAATTACATTTTTTTGGTTGAAAAAAACTTTTGATTTGGATGGAGGGATAGGCAATTTCACTTGTAAGAAAACTTCAAATTGAAAAGTTTTCTTACAAGTGAAATTGCCCATCCCTCCATCTTAGAAATTAAAAGCAGCTAAGTACCTATAATAGGCAAAACAAAAACTGACTCAATATTCATACACATTTATTGAATTACTTATGTAAAATTAATACAATATAGAACACAGCAGGGCAACATGATTAGTCGACTGTGTAGTAAAGCGTACTATAAACTCTGATTTCAATACTTAGTTTACATTAAAGTTTTCATTTCAAATTTCACAATAATAACGCTTTGATTTGTCTAGTTAAAGTAATAACGTAATACAAAAACAGATCATGTGTTAGGATGCGCAAATAATATTCAATATGTATGGTATGGCCAAATACTCAACGCTTTTTAACTAAAATCTTTGGAGGTTTTCTTAATTTGAAGGGAGTAAATTTCATACTGTTTCTATCAAAATTCAAAATTATTTATTCAATTTAGGCTACAATAATTGAGCACTTATGAATGTTACTATGCCATCGGTTTGTAAGTCTAACTATGGGGCTGTACTGAGAAGGACCAGCAAGAAACTCAGCCAGGACATTTCTTTTCTCTCTTTCTTTTACAGCGTCAATACAAATTGGAAAATGCCCTCCCTATCACAGAAGGAAATTTTCCATTACAAGATAAAAAAAATCATTTAGTACGATTACAAGACAACACAACAACATACAAAAGAATATCTAATAAAAAACAGGTATTCCTCAATTTAAAATAAACTAAACAACGTCTTACAATATCTTTAAAAAAAGAAAAAGAAAGACTATTAAATACTACCAATAAAAATATGATTGCAAGGGCAGACCAGCCTCCACAGGCGGCACCCGTTCACGAGTATGACACGTGTACCAGCCATCGCTTCGCTCAAACATGTTTTAGGGAACGTAACGACCCGACGCACATGCCACCACCGCAAAGACACTTTGAGAGAGCATGACACACTCGAGCAACTCCAACGAAAGCAACAAAACAAATAGACAACGTTACACGCAACATAGTACCTATTATATAAGATGACACTGTTGTTAAAGGCTATCATACCAGCGTAAAATTAATTAGATATAAAGAAAACGGACTAAGAAAATATAATGTGAATATTTTAATACAGCCAGGCTGTTTTGTCTTCTAATTACTGTATAATAACCTTGTAAACAAGATTTTACATGATTTTTAAACTTATCTAAAGGTAAATCTAGTACAGTACTTGATCTTTTATTATAATAGTGTATACCTTGCCGAAAGAAAGAGCCGAGAACCTTGTGTAATTAATCTAAACAGTGGCATTACTAGTTTTGACTTACTTCTAGTATTGAAATTGTGTACATCACCGTGTTTAGAAAATGAGTTAATATTGCAACGCACAAAAACTATACAGTTATAAATATATTGAGATGTAAAATATCAAATGACGTGTGACAATTTCTTTGAAAATGAGATCTTAAATAGTAAAGAGTATTCGGCCGTTACTTATGCATAATAATGTTGATTTTGCGTTTGAGTGCAGACGCTGATGCTTCTTCTGCAAATAAGCGGTTTTTCAATTTACAGTATCTGTTTATACATATGTAAAAAACACTATTAACAATAAAATTTATGTTACATTCTTTATGTGTTGGACAATTAAAGAGAAAATCAAAATTAATTTTCGTTTTTAAATTGGTTATCAAGCATTTTTTTAATTTTTTTTTATATGAATTTTCATTTAAAAATAAGTTTGTGCTTGATGCACAAGATTCCACACAATTTATAAAATGTTGGCTGGCATAATTTAAACTATTTTTGTACTCATTGTACTCTTTGCATTGTACAAACATATGACACATATTTATATTTGGCGATACAAGAACTGATTTACATTTGTCACAGTTACGTGTTGGGATCTTCTTTAACAAAAATCCGCATACGTAAGCACAAGCTTGGATTTCTGCATTGTCTTCTAGATCCTGTGAAGTTAATGAACATTCCACCATTAGTTCTTGTATCTCAAAATGCACTTCTGTGGGTTGTGAAACTGACAACAATGTAGTAAAATTATTAATAATGACATTATTGTCAGTTTCACAATTTCCAGTGGTACCAATATGTGCCATATTGCTTATGATTGATGTTTTAAGTCCAGCTACAAACTGGCCTACAGTTGGGTTGGTATTGGACCCACAGTTACCACGAATACATCCAAATAAATTTTCAAGAGGGTCTTGTTGTAAATGTCTAGTGGACAGACTTTTTATGTGGTGAGTTCTAGTCAAATTTTTAAACAGACGTTCAACTCCATTTATTGTCCAAATCCATCCATCTTGGGATGGAGGCACACGTGCACTTCCCACAAACTTCAAAGAAGTGAAAAAAAATTTCATTTCTGAAAACAACTGCAAATGTGGACTTTTTGCTGTCATATTAGTAGAATAAAGTTTTCCACGTCGCAGGTCGGGTGTGTCACTGTTTAAACAGTCGAACAGCTTATCGATTTTTGCGATCACATTTACTGTAACAGCTGCATCAGGATTGAGCGTTCCTGAAAAAAAAACAATTAAATTGTTGATTGGTCTCTTGACATTTATTGTACAGCCTTTCCAAAACTTTATCTCTTATATAAATTTATACAAAATTTTCTTATTTATTTGTTTGATGTAAATAAATTTTAATTTAACAACATTATAATATAACAAACATTGTTATTTAAATAATGTTCTAATACATCTGCAAGGTGGAAGATAGACTTTTGTCAATAGCAGTCATCTGCCATAGTCCACTTTTCACCAAATAGTGACTGCACATGTGCTCAGCGTGACAGGTGGTGAGCCCATCGCCGCTCTATGCTGTTGGATGTATGTGCAGTCTTTAGTCCGTTAGTCGTCTATTACGACACCCAAGGAAAGAAGGGGTGGCAGTATTCTTTCACCGCTACCCGACATAGTTATCATAAACTGAACTCTCTAAATTACAATTATTTTTATACAACAGCTATTTTATCAAATAATAAAACCTACAAAAAATAAAAAATTCAATACGTATTACACATTTCAAATAATACTACCTTCAGATATTTTGGCGTACAGCCCCGCTGCCACAGTATGGCTCAAAACTTGAGCAGCTAGTTTTACACGCATTTTTTGTTTGGCGTTTGGGTTCAAATGATCCTTTGTTAGGGCAGGGGCAAATACAAAATTTTGGTTACTTTGATCTAATTCATAGAATTTTTCAATATGAGACCACTTTGCAACACCTGAAAATAAACAATATCATTTTGTTGGTTTCCCTTTGAAATAATTCTACTTACTTTTAATAAAACATTGCAATAATTATTAAAATGCATAACAAAAAGTACCTTCTCCTATCTTATCTTGAGATGAAATATCAACCTTGCAATTAATATTATATTTTAAAAATAGGTTTCTAAAACATTTTAAGAGATGTGATGCGTCAAAAAGTGTGACAATCTCTTCGTTTTCTATATTAAAGTACGGGTGTTCTTTAGTGGCCCCCAAAATAGAAAGAGCCCGTCTGTTTACGCCATCCATGTCACATACAGTGGCAGATATTTTTATGCCTGCTGCAAAACACTGATGTAAAATCTGGAATATAAAATAATTTTTAAAGTCTTTTTCTTTTAACTATAACTGATTTATTTAAATAAACTGCACCTATTTAAAGTCTTAAAATAATTGTTTACCTCTTTTATAAGGACTGCCAGCCTATCAGCATTTGAAAAGCTGCTTGAAAAATAATGAGCAATAGGCTGCTTAACCTTTTTCCTTATTCCGGCTATCATGAATACCAAGGCATATGACGCCACATTTGTGGATCTTCCCTGTGGCCCATGGTCTTGGTATCCTTCAATGTGATCTTCTTTTTTATTATAATGCAAGTGTTTTTTCAGTGACATTTCATCAAACATCAAAATAAAATTGTTATCAGAAGGCTGTTGGTGTTTTATATAATTCGTTAAAACATTGATAACAGGGTTGGTAATACCCACAGCAAAAGGCATCCCATTGAGTAATGCCATCAGAGTTCCAGGTGTTGGTAATTGGAACAGACTTCTCATTAACCTGTAGCAAGTAGGCGATCTTTTAAATAATCTTAAGGCTAAAATTTTTTCTTCTTTAGTCCACCTGCGGCCAGTGGACTTATTGCAGTTTCTTATTTGGGCTTGCAATAAAAGGGCAAACGTAGGTGTAAGCTTCTTCATTAATTTTCTTACAGCGTTACTGCCTGTGAGAGCATTTAAGATTACTTTCCTCTTCATTCTTTTTAACTGATTGCGCATCTGGCAAATTGATTTCATGTACTTTGTACATCTTTTATAAACAGTCCTTTCATTTTCTGTTTTTAATATAGGTCCTGTTTGACTGCAAGAACTTTGAACATTTTCTATATTTCTTCTTTGCGACTGAAGATTAGAAATATTACTTAAAGTCCTTCTTTCAACAGATTGTGATGAACTAGTTTCTGAATGAACTTCTCCATGTTCCTTACTCATTCGTGAGGGCCCAGGCTGTGGCTCATCAAAATAATTTGGTATTATCCTGGACATTTTTTCAGTCTGTAATGCATTAAAATTTAATAAACACATGTTGCAAAAATTTTATTCATAATGCATTTTATCTATAAACATACAAGTATTTACTTAAAAACCAAAATACCAATAGTAGCTAATAACCAAACATTAATGTTTAGTATATTTTAACTAGCTACAAATTTGAATAATGAATATATTAATTAAATTGGACTCAATTTTCAACAATTTAATATTCAAAGATACACTTAAAGTTAACTCAAAGATACGTTATGAAGATTATAATAATGATAATATTGCGATCAATTAGGACTTACATCACATGGGACTGCAGAGTGTGATAACCTGCGCTTACAACTATCAGTAAAATCATCATCAGTAAAATGATCTTGACCCATCATTCGGTGTTCACTGAATAGCTTTTTCTGGAACTCTATTGAGTTGTATTCTTCCAACGGGAAAACGTATTTTGCCCACATAGTACAGCTGAAACAAATTGCCAAATTAGCTACAATATGTCACCTTTACCAATAAGTGGCTAACTAGTTTGATAAAGCCGAATTAGAAAATCAGATATCATTAGAAAATGCACTTGAGGTTAAAATTCAGTAGCTTGAATAAATTAATCGAATACGTACCGCAAAAGGTTTCTTGTGGCAGGTTTCGGAAAACGAAACAGTTTGATACTGTCTGAGGCTGGCGATTTGCCGCACTTGAAACATTTTCGTCTGTTTTCTTTAAATCCAGACATTTTCAGCACTGGTTTAGAGTCACTGTCTCGTATAACACTGATCACTGTGTAAAACACAACACAAACTTAGACGGAGGAACCTAAGCTCAACTCAACGTCGCACGCATGGAAAATGACCCAGGTATTTATAATCACCGAAAACCAAACAACATGAAACAGATTCATGAACAGCCGCAAACAAACTCGGCCATTTTTGTTGTTTTAGTAGAAAGCTAAACGACATGCTTCGGTGTTGCCAACATAATATTGCAATATTTCTGCTTAACTTTTATCTATTTATGAAAATAAATTGCCTTTCTTTATTTAACTGTGATATTTTTAAGTGTCTAGCTTTTAAAAATATCAATACAAAAGAATAAATAACGACGTCCTTTCATTGTTACTTAGAATTTAAGTATTATCTTGACCATTCGGTATAAAAAGTCTACTATTCCTATTTAGAGTTAACAGTGGGTATTTAAATGGGTGACCATAATTAAAAAATATAATATTTTTCTTACTTGCAATGAAAAAAGTTTGCCCCCGTAGGTAATTTCATTCTGGCCTATAGGAGTTGATACCCCCAACCTAACGCAGCCGAGAATGCCTCACTCACCGTGTCACCGACTGCCGTCCTACTTCTCCCCCCCGAGTCCCCGACACATGACATGTGTCAAATCATATGCCGCCACTTCACAGTCGGCGAGTATCGCCGATCGTGTGATCGTCTATATTCGCCACGATCATCGTGCAAGCGTCTACACATTCGTCTGTAGTAGTAGTTGAACGGCAAGCGTACAAGATGAACGTGGAGTGTGTTGCTGCTGCTACCGTTTATTAAATTATGTTAATAAATAAATAAAATTTGTTTACGCTCACACCAATTATCTAAACCAAGATAACCGTGTCGCGTAGCGGTAAAAGAATGCTACCCACTCTCTCTCTTCCCTTGGGTGTCGTAAAAGGCGACTAACGGACTAAAGACTGCACATACATCCAACTCACCACCTGTCACGCAGAGCACATGCGCAGTCGCTATTTGATGTTAGCTAGTCTCTGACTAACCCTTATGGGATAGTAGTTGTGATTTTTACGTAAAAAAGCTTCTCTTGAAAATCGTTAATATGGTAAGATAACGGATAAATATACATAAACATAGAAAAACACCCAGACCCGAAATCAATTTAGAAAAACAGTTTTCTCTAAATTGATCCGACCGGGAATTATACCCGGGATCTCAGAGATGGCGCGACCGACGCCAGAACCGGCGTGCTAACCGCTCGGCCAAGGAGGTCGTCGGTACGTGCTTAATAAATTATATTAAAGTCTCTTCGTTACACCACCCACTAGCCATTTTAGTGCGTATTTTTAAGCAAATTACGGACGT
Organism: Scoparia ambigualis; assembly: GCA_963921215.1. NCBI lineage: Eukaryota > Metazoa > Arthropoda > Insecta > Lepidoptera > Crambidae > Scoparia > Scoparia ambigualis. The sequence goes on from OY992505.1 coordinate 14,553,021, forward strand.
GTGCAACGCTTCACTGTCCAAAGGCGAATGAATGATCGGCGATGATTGTGTGGGCAAACACCCGGCGCGATTCCCTTTGATGCGTGCCCGAAAAACCGACAAATCACGGGTCGCAGGCGATTGCAGGCGATCATAGACGATGATCGGCGAATACAGCCGAGTATGCCCTCCACCTCCACACAATCGTGCTCGCCCGTAATCGTCTATGATCGGCGATTGTGAAGGATTGTCAATCGTTCTATGGATTTAAGGAAAGACTAAAATTGAATTATGCAAATGATTTAAATGAACCTTACAGAAGCAGGTAAAACCCGTGAATAAAGTGGAAATGTCCATGCGTCTTAAAATTTAGATTACGATATTTTCAATAATTTCATTGTAATAAACAGGATTGTGAAATATACATTGCTGCTTAAATTAAAATAGACATTAGAAGCTTTAAAACTGAAACAAAAGCCACTGTGGAAATTCTGTTTCTTAAAATTTACATGAATACGTGTGACATATAAAAATTGTTCTTCTTTTTTGCTAACTTTTATTTATAATATTTAAATCAGATAACAGTTTGTAATGTTATACGTTTTTTCAAAGTTAATAAACTAATTGTTTTTATTAAAAAAAGTCTTTAAAGGGGAGTTAGTAGAATTTTTTTCAAAAGTGTTGTGACAATGATATTTTCAGCGGTTCAATTTCTTACGGACTCCAATATTCCACCATTATTTCACATTTAAATAGACATGAACCTGTATTATATCTGGACTGTGCTGTGCACTATGAACGCAACAGCGAGCCGAGTAAGAGGCATAAAAAGTAGTAGTTAGTCTCTTTCAATAAGGTGTCCATGTTTCTTTAATATATTATACTGGGACACAACAACTATACATGTAACATAACTGTTATTTAATTAAATAACAACATGACACCTAACAAACGGTGTTGACACTGTCTAAGTTAATAACAACTAAAGTATCATTCACAATACTTAAGATTAATGTATATCGTTTTGTAACTTCAAAGCTTCGGTCATCTGAACACTAGATACACAATTTAACGCTCTCAAAGTGACGCCTCTTACTAATGCTCCAACCAAGAGGGAGCATTGGATTTCTGTCAGTTGTCATTTGACATTGCCGTTCTTTAATACCTATTAGAGTGCGTTCCGTCGTTCTGGGTGTAGTTGTTTGGTTAAAGTTTAACTCGTTTGAGTTGCAACTGAGCCACGGAACGATCGAGTTGTTTTTATAACCTCTTCTGAAGAATTCCTGTCCAAATCGAGAGAAAACTCTTCTTTTGTCTACATTTTTTCCACTTTTATACAATATTTAAACCTAATTATTAAAAAGTAAAACAATAAAACAAACAGGCCGAATTTTTCGAGACGTTTTGACTTAAATTGCAAAATTTGACACTTTAACAATGATATAAACGTCAAATATCTGTCAGAGTGAAAAACAACCATCCGATTTGATGGTTGTTTGGTTGCTGCGCTCTGAGCCACAGAACGGATGAAACTACGCTCTGACAGCCGTCAGAGTAAAATTTCACCAAGCCACGGAACGGGTAGAGCGCGCGCCGGAGTGCGCTCGAGTGCACTCGAGTGAAGCCACGGAACGCAGCCTTAATGTAACGATAAGGCCGAGTTTCAAAATGAGTTGTGATTATTCGAAAACATAATTGTATATAATTATTCGAAAACAAAATTGTAAAAGTGGATATTGGAATCACTTTTACAAAAGTACGTCTAACGACGGTTCAGAGGGCCTAGTCAATTGGCATACAAATTAAACGCTACGAAATCTTCGCTACGATAAACCGAATGTATGGGATTGACATAAGCAAAAGTTACCTACGACGTAAAATTTACGCTAAAATAGACCTAATTGACAGTTTGACAAGCCAAGAATCGCTAATCTAGCGATCACTCAAACATTGAAGATAAAAATTCACACAAAATGGCGATTGTTTGATCAGCTGATGAAGGAATAGTTGTGTTGTGTTGAAAGTTTTGTTTAAAATGCTCTTTTTAGGGCTATTGTGGACTGCGATAATCAAGTGCTCAGGCGCTAAGGAAGAAATGTTTCCCTACGTTGCTTGGAGCAAATTAACGAAATCGAGTTTGTTGTACTTGTGAATAGTTCTCGGAGTTCTCGTTTACGAACTTTCAAATATCTAACTAAGGTCTGCCGGGAATTGCGTGCTGATATAGTTGTTGCGATGTGAGTGACCAAATAAATGTGTGTCATGCAACATTTTCCGCAACGAAGAGCAAGTCGCTGCATAACAATTTGTAGGGGCTCTCAAACCATACAAACATTTGGGCCAAATAAATCCTCCTAAGTACCTTTAATCATGACAAGAAAAGTCAAGAATAAGACAACAGTAAGGGACTTTTTGTATAAATATTAAATGTAACCTATCCATAATGTCCATTTATCAATTTATAACTTAGATTGCCTATTTGTTTTACAGGTTCCAATGAAGATTCAATTTGCCAGGTAGCTTAGAGTATTAAACCAAGGCTCTAAGTGTAGTAAGGTGTACCTATTGACTATACCCTATAAATCTTATACAGACAAGCATCTTTCTTAATAGAAAAAGATATCAGTCCTTACGTTCTAACGGTAAGTTTTAATAAATAAATTATTACTTACATAATAAAGGTAAGTATTATGCCTATTATTATATTGGGATTTACCAGGAAATGTCAGTTTTGTTAAAATTGCTAGAATATAGAGTATTGACATAAAGATAAAACTATTTTTTGTGGTTTTGCAGATTTGAGACGACGATTCAAAAATCTTAAATGTTACCTCATAATTTGGAGGATGGACTTCCTCAGAATGGTGAACAAACATGGTTATTTGGTAAAAAACAATATCAAGCAATTTTGTATAATACATAGGTACTCACCTACTAACTTTTTATCTATGACAATTTTCTATAAGTAAGTATATTGTTCTAATTTCTTAGGAGATTCTGGATACCTTCAAAAAGCATGGTTAATGATAATAACAACAATATTTAATGCTGCATCAGACTCACAAGAAAGGAGGTGTGTGTACCACATGTCATATCCAACAATGAAACTACATTGAACATGGCTTTGGCATCGTTGAATTTAGTTATTTATATGATTTTTTTTTGTGGAGCTCTAATGTTGACAACGTTTTTATTCTACAAAAAGGAGCAGTCTGTGTCATAAATATATTTATCCATAAAATAGTAATTTGGTTTATTTGATGAGGGAAAATTAAGTATAAAGTTAATTTAGTTCTAAGTTTATTGTGCTTTATTTAAAAAGATTTACTTATGTACAAAAAAACAGTACCTTCGTTGACAACATTTTTATTTTAAGAAAAGGAACAGTGTGCCATAAATATATTTAACCCATAAAATAGTGATTTGGTTTATATGATGGGGAAAAATTAAGTATAAAGTTAATTTAGTTCTAAGTTTATTGTACTTTATTAAAAAGATTTACTTAGGTAGGTACTAAAAAACAGTACCTTCTTATACACACAATTGGCATTTATTTTTATACACATATAGTTTTAATGTCAATAAGAGAAAGTGAAGCCTCATATTTAATAAACTTTGACTTTGAGAGAGTTAGGTAAGGAAATAAGAATATATTAAGAAATACAACATTAATGTTATTTTTTACTTGATATTTAATTTTACTTGCAGTAGGTACCTATAGAAAATGTTTAAGTACCTACTTATATCAATTTCTACTAGTCATAACATTAAGCTATTGAAGTTGTACTTGATTCATTATCAACATACAAAGGTAATTATATGTATAAACTTGCATTATTATTATCCGATTTTTAAATCTGGTGGGTTCTATTGTGTTTGTTATAATATTGTTTTTTCTTTAAATAGGTGGCTTAACATAAGGTGGCTTGTTATACATATAATACAAATTAAGTTCCATATCTAGCATACTCTGTAATAGTTTAGTTATTATCAATTTGGCGAATGTGAAGTAATCGATCGTAATTGTTGCTTGAGTTTGTAATGTTACTATCACATTTTTATTTGTGTGAATCTGTAAATGGTTTGCTGTTTCACATTTTCAGTGTTATACTTTTTATAGAACTGTCGATTCACCTGTGAATATAAAATAAATTAATAAAATTAATTGTTTTTAAATTATTTTTGTTAAATAATACTACCTACTAACTTTTTATGTATGACAATTTTCTATAAGTAAGTATATTGTTCCAATTTCTTAGGAGATTCTGGATACCTTCAAAAAGCATGGTTAATCATAATAACACCAATATTTAATGCTGCATCATGCTCACAATAAAGAAGGGATGTGTACCACATGTCGTATCCAACAATGAAACTGCATTAAACATGGCTTAAAGTTGTACTTGATTCATTATCAACATACTAGGGTAATTATATAAAATTAATTGTTTTAAAATTATTTTTGGTAAACATATAAATAATCCTATGTTTTATTTCGAAACATAATCAACCAACTCATAATGAATGGCAGTGAAATAAATAATGTAAAATAAATAAATATTTTAACTTGTCGCGTAGAGACCACGATCATGTCATTGTGTCTGTGAAGGCGTATATTTAATAAATGATTTGACTTCTAATTTCAATTATTTTCGGTACCTACCGCTATAAATAAGTAACAATGAAACAACCCTATATTAAGGCGATGTTGTCTTCATCGTCATCCTATGAACGTCCTGAACGTTCCCACATGAACGACAGCACTAAGGCTGGATTCGACCAAACTGGAATAAGACTTACTCCGAGATTAGTCTATACAAATTCGGCGCTTAATCTAAGGCAGACTGGGCTATAACAGGCTTAAGCCCTGAGCCAATACAACCGCAGTGTGCTTTACGTGCCTTCCGAAGCACGGAGGAGCTCGAGACGCTTTTTATTTGGTTACCCATCCTTTAGCTCGGTAATGTGAAAGTTGCGTAACTAACTGGCAAGATCACAAACCGGTGCGGCGCGGGCGGGGACTTTTTGCATTAGTTGAACCTCTAGCATTACCTTTCAAGTAACAGTAAGTACATTGCTTCTCTAGTTAAAAATTAAAATTAGTTTTAATTTAACTAGCAAAACCATGTACCTACTTGGAATGTTTTTTATTTTATTTTATTTAGGACAATAATCAATTAGAAAAGTAATGTGATAGGTGTTGTAGTTAGACAACTAAACCCAAAAGCCTTAGCCGCTACGCCATAGAGTTACTTTAGGCGATGTACTCATACAAGATGCAAACGTTTTAATCACTACCTAGTGGGTACTCGCATCTAAGATCAAACTGTTTAAATGTTCGCGCGGTTTGTAACATTTAGTGTTATCACTTATTTCATTACAGACGGACGTCAAGTTGTTAATATTTGAGAAATTCTTGGCAGCAAGCGTTTGCTTGTGGTCTTCAGTCTTAATTTATTTATATTATAAGCTGAAAAATGGGTTTGGTCTCATATCAATATCATATTATGGAAGGTAAGTCACTCGTCATCATTATAAGTACTTATTTACAAACGTGCTTGCCTGGCGAACTTCCGGCGAAAAAAGCGATTGATTCATTTTTCAAGTTGTCTCAAGGAGTCTACCCGAATTTCTTAGTAAAGTGACATTCAATTCACTAAAACTCAAAAGGATCGGTGTGGTTACTACCTATTTATTAATCTTACATAAGCGTTAGATTATCATTAAACAAAAAAATACTAAGACAAGCCTGTATGTTCTATATCCCTTAGCTTATCGATATCGATGTAGCCTAGCGAATTTGATGAGCGATTTTGACGCTGTCACCTGTCGAGCGTTTGCCAGTTGACTAGGCCCTCAGTTGTGTTTTGGTTGAGATTATTTAGCGTGATCGCCCCCAAGAACCGGCGTATTAACCACTCGACCAAGGCGAAAGGTCGTCAAAATCGGCATAAATAATGGACACCTTACATTTCTAGGTAGGTACTATTTTGGTACTTATTTAACAAGATCGCGTTTGAGACACGCAATAGCGCTATACGAAGTCGGCAGAACGGCTGCGGTTCAGTTGCAATTTAGTTGAGATTATTTAGTAAGATCGCCCCCCAGCGGTCCCTCTAAACTGATTTCGAGTCTGGGTGTTTTTTCGTAAATGTATGGTTATTTCTGTCAGTTAAAATAAGGTTAACTTGGGCGTCGGGCTAGATAATGGGCGATTTTCTGACAGCCCACATTAAAAAGTAAAAATTAGTTCAAAACACCCGATAGATGTCGTTTTATAAAAGCCGGCCACCAGCCGTACCTACCAAAGGGCTGTAATAAATTCTACACTTTTACTTGTCTACCAAAAGAATAAAAAAATAGTAAGTCCTTACCTATTTATATTCAGGACATCCAGAACCTATTTCTATTTTGGAATAGAATAAATATTACGCAGCCATACACGTGCTCTTCATGAACCCGCCTTTTACCATGCGCCATATTAATCTATGCTAAGCGCCATCTATGAAGTCATTTACGAACCAATTTCTTTTTTTTTTTGATCTCGGAAAATCGCCCATTAGTGTGAGCGAAGACAGTAACTTTTATTAAACGGTTTTAATTAGTTTGACCTTTGCGTTGATGTTGTTTTGTTGATGTAAGTTAAGTTCTTAAAATTTGGCCCCTTTCCTGTTTTTGACCGATTGATCTGAAATTTGGCACACAGCTTTAATTCTGATGATAATACAATTATGTATAATCAGTATCATTGTAAATTCAAAATGGCCTCTCTACAAAATGGTGGATTACATTTTTTTGTTCAACCACCTCAATATAGGTATCAAATGAAAGGGCTGTAAGTAGTATATACAGAAAATTATAAAAAAAAACTAAAAATATGAAATTAAAAAAAGTACTTTTTTTTAAGTTAAACGGTTTATTTAAAATATAGATAATTATGACGTAGATTATGTATTAAAAGCTACAAAATAATTAAAAACTAATTTATATAATATATTTATATTTATAACATTATCTACATAATCCCTATCTATCTTTTTAATAAAACCGTTTTTATTTTTATTTTATACTTATACAACGTGCTCTTTTTGATTCAGGGAAATTTGAGGTAGTAAGTCAGACCGCCTAATTAATTACATGAGAAAAATATAATTCCGATACTTGCATTTTCGCTTTTTTTCCCGCTGCCATACAAAATTATTAAATTATTGCTATGCACTCGGTGTGACTCGAACTGACTTTAAGATACTAACCTACAACTCATCGTGAATATCGTGCCTGCCCTCAAAACGGATACGGTCACATCCCTATCCTATCATTTACGCAACGTAGTAAATGGACACACAAAGGTAAAATTGGACGTAGTTTAGCAAAAATGATCCGACCCATATAATGTCACTTTTGAGATATTGACGTTTGAAGTTTAACCTGTAATTGCTTAAAGATGTAATATTTATGTATTTATGTTTTTGTGAAATATAATCCTACTAATATTATAAACGCGACAGTCTATAAATATGGATGGATGTTTGTTCTCTTTCACGTAAAAACAACTAAATGGATTTGGATGAAATTCGGCAAACAGATAGTTTATAACCTGGATTAACACATAGGATACTTTTTAACAATCGTTATCTGATTTAATTAATTACAAATAAAAGTTAGCAAAGAGAAGAACTTTAATATGTCACACGTATTCATGTAAACTTTAAGAAACGGAATTTTCACCGGGGCTTTTGTTTCAGCTTTATGTTTTTATGTATTTTGAAAGCTTATAATGTCTATTTTAATTTAAGCAGCATTTATAATTTACAATCCTATTTATTACAATGAAATTCTTGAAAATATCGTAGGCACCTAATCTAAATTTCAAATTACATGTCATTGTACATTTCCACTTTATTCACGAGTTTTTCCCTGATTCTGAATTAATAAATTACCTTAAACTGCTTTGTTTTTTCGGCAACATTACCAGCAAAGAGATTTAAATAGTATAGTAATAGTTTAATGTCTTTGATTACCAGCTAAAACCAGCCATTTTGTTTAATCTGTCAAGCGTCAGTGTATGAGTGTGCTTAATACTGTGACGAAGTTATACGTTCGACACGCATTCAAATAAGAAAGTCCACCTTTAGTTACGACTTTTGCGTGAAATCGGTAAGTTTTGTCTAACTCTTGTACTTTGTTAATAAGCAGAATGTATTTGAGTATACAATGAAGTAGTTTGGTGTCGGTTAAAGGGTAACATATATTTTGTTTTGTGTAAATAATTAGAAAAAAGCGGAAATCGTCACGTCCATTTAGTAGTAGATTTGTTGTTTTTCGGGCACGCATCAAATGGAATCGCGTCGGGTGGTTGCGGAGGTGCCCGCACGATAAAATGCAGAGATGTAACTTACCTAAAATACAAGTAGGTATCTGAAATACAGATACAAAATTCCTATACAAAATTTTATTATTGAAATTTTTACATTCACAATGCTATATAGATATAGGATAAAATGTTTAAGTACTAGAAACCGCTGGCTCACAGCGTAAATCACAAACTACTAGAAAAAATTCAATGAGTCTTCTGGGGTCTCGGTAGCTCAGCGGTTAAAGCAATCCAAAGGTCGTGGGTTCGAATCCCATTTGAGCTTCGTGAGACTTGTTGATTTATTCCAGTAAACATTTTATCCTACAAAATACGTATTTTCATCTTGTAACTAAAATACTTTTTAAAATTCATTTCGTATCTTGTATTTAAATACCTACCTTATGTTTGGTATCTTAGAATTTTGTAGATACTATGTTTTCCAAAATACTTTTATTAACCCTTTACCGCATACAGTATCATAAATGATACATTAAGAGTTTTCACAGATTAATAATTTTTGAGCCTTGTATAGAATGTGTTGATGGCTGATATCTATACTATGATTGTATCCGAACACGAAAAAAACATTGGCAGTTTTATATCTTGTATGTGGTTTGTCATTTCTGTCACAGAACCTACCAAACCGCCATTTCTGACAATGAGTACGGTTTGCGAATTGAAAAAAGCCTCTTTTCGCTATTTTTTCGCTCATCTTTAAATTATTTTAGTGAAAACTAAAAGTATAATGGATCCCAAGAAGTTTTACGAAAAAACATGTAAGTAATAGCAAATTCTTCTTGACGAAAACCAGTCTAGAACTTTGTATCTGAAATGATACTCTATGCAGTTAAGTTCAATTTTCGTTTTCAAATATGATACTTCATGCATTAGAGTTTGTATCATTGCTCGGTCAGATATGAAACTACATGCATTCATGGGTACATCCCATGTAATAAAAAAACATGTTTTTTGGTTACTTGGTATTCTTATTTACCGCTAGTATAAAACTTTGGGATTTATGTAGGTACCTATTTGCTATTTTATTTATTTTCAGGTATACTCAATTGGGGCAACAAACGGCAGGGATGCGAAAATTTCTCACGCATGTCCTACATTTACTGCAGTAAATGCCATTGCCATTGGCCATGCCATCCCTGCCGTTTGTTGCCCCAATTGAGTATACCTGAAAATAAATAAAATAGCAAATAGGTTTTTGGCTTAAACAAAGAAAAGAATTGTTTTAAGGATTTTCAACTGGTTTTTAATTAAATATTTCCCTTAAAATATCAATATTTATATATATATATAAATAAATAAAAACACTTACCTTAACTGCATGTTGTACCATATCAGATTTGTTACCTTGACTGCATGTTGTATCAAATGTGAGATTTTGGGTTTCAGGTCTATTATTTTGGTCTTTAATGATCAAAACAAAAAAAAATTTTTTTCTAGTGCATCTATTAGGCCGTAGAATCAAGTAAATTAATTTGAGCCAAATCTAAAAATCCATGCGGTAAAGGGTTAATGATTCTATTGTGATAACTAAGGTGACATTAATTTTAAATGTCAATGTTGTATTGTAGTCTGGGGCTCTGGGGCCAAATTGATAGATGGCGTGGCAATTCTTTCTACAAAATGTAATCGGCTGTGCCCATAGAATAATAATTAAACCATTATTATTCTATGGCTGTGATCGTGTCATTTTTAATTATTCCGCAAAATAGGCTGTGTTTTATGGAGACACGTAACAGTATGGTCGATCGGTCGGAGCTATGAGAAGATTGAGCCTTGACTTTCTCATAACCCCATCTAGAATAATAATTAAACACAGACGTTATACGTCTGTGTAATTAAAGCACTATTATTCTATGGCTGTGCCCTCGGACCAAATATTACATTTGGTCCGAGGCTGTGCCCCTTGACTCCTGTCATTTTTTGATTATTCCGCATAATAGGCTGTGTTTTAGGGAGACCCGTAAAAGTATGGTCAATCGGTCAGAGCTAGAAGATTGATCTAAAAAACAAACAATATTTTGACGCCACAACGTATACCTATGTTCTCTGAAAAAGGAATCTTATGGAAATGTAACAACATGTAAATACTTAGTTAAGTTATAGTTTAGAAGACGAAATAATAAACATGATGGCGTCTTTGTCTAACATATGCAATAAAAACAAGCCAACTCTATACACAACAATGGGTTAGGTAAACAAATTTCCTCCATTTCCCAGAATTTCTTCAACTGTTCATTTAACTCTAAATTATGCGTATACTGCTCATTGAACTCTAAGCCTTGCGTATAGTTACATTGTACTTGTTTAATGCGCGACTTATTATTAGTAACCATGGGACCGGAAATTATCCATCCTAGCTTAGAGTTTTGTAAGAATGGCCCACTTGGCAAACGGATTTTGCCATCGACTATTAAATCCCAAAAACATTCTGCACCTATCAATAAATCTATCTGTGAAGGGGCATAAAATGTTGGATCGGCAAGATTCAAATTGTCGGGTATACCTACAACGTTATTTATGCGAACGCCGGGCAGTAGGCTAGTTATGCGAGGTAAAACTAAACATTTAATGCGAGTATTGTAGTTACCAATTAATGATTTAAATTCAATATTACAAATCTCATGAGACTGGGAAACGGCTTGCCCTACTCCTACGATTTTATATGTGGACTGTATCGAATCAACCTTTAATTTTTTACGTAAGGAGTCAGTTATTATGCAATGTTGACTTCCACTGTCTAATAAAGCGCGAGCTTGGTAATAAGTGTTGTCGTTACGTGCGATTTCAACTAAAGCGGTAGATAGTAAAACTGTCTCAAATTCATGCGTCTTTAAGAGACTCGCGCCTTCGTTAACGACGTTTTTTACCTGGGAATGTGTATGTAAAACTACAGTGGCATTATCGGACACAGATGACAACTGAGGTTGCTGTACTAACGTAGAACATGACGTATTAGCACTAAACTCGTTATGTAACAAACTATTATGTTTTTTATTGCACTGACGACAAGGTCCGAAATAACAATCCGACACTCCGTGGCCTACCCGTAAGCAATTTACACACAACTTGTTTTTGTCGACAAATGCGAGTTTGTCTTTGCTCGATAAATCTATAAACTGATCGCATGCGTATAGCGAGTGTGTACCTTTGCACATTACACAAACGCGGGTACTTTTATAATTATTCTTGTTTCGCGTAGACACAAAACTATGCACCTTTTGTTGTGGTGGCTTTTTAACCGGTTCGTGCGAATGCGAACGAATAGTGTTAGAATTATAAGAATGACCTGCTTTTAACATTTCTAATGTGTCGGCTTTGCCTTTTAGGAAAGTGAGCAAATCATTTAAGTTGAATTTACTTTTAGATTGTGAGGCGAGTGTACATTTAGATTGTTCCCATTCTTTTTCAATACCTACATCCAACTTAGATACAACCATAAACATTATAAGAGTGTCCCACTGATCTGTGGCTTCACCCAGGGACTTTAACGATCTTAAGTTCTTTAGCACAACGTCAATTAATTTTCTAATCTGAGATGGTGACTCTTTATTTATAACAGGCAAGGAAAATAATGCTTTTACGTGATTATGGATCAATAAATTGGTGTTATTATATCTTTCGTTCAATAAGTCCCATGCTATTATGTAGTTTTTGGATGAGAACTCTAATGATCTTATAACTTCATTTGCACTACCCACTAACGCTGATCGCAAATAATGAAACTTTTGAACTTCATCGAGCTTACTAGAATTATGAATCATGGAAATGTATGTATCTCTAAACTCCAACCAAGCATTGTAAGACCCGTCAAAGGTAGGCAATGTTATAACAGGCAACTTTATTAGCGAATCATTGCACCTAGAGTTGTCACTTTTACAAAAGGTAGGTTTGTGCGAATTTCCAAGAAAGTTAGTGGCTTCACTCATGGCCTTGTAATAAGAATCTTCGAATGATTGACGGATTTCCAATTGATTAAAGCTATCACTGTCAGGCACTATTTCTTCTATAGAACTTTGCACGCTATTAAATTCTGTAATCAACGTTTTGGCTATATCGTGACGCAACTTCATCTCTGTAAGATTCTTTTCAGTTAATTGAGATTCTTCAAAAGAGGATACATATTTAGAAAATAAAGTCAGTCTACCCTTAATTGTACCGCGTTTTTTATTTAAATAAGCTAAATTATCGTTCGAATCTACGCCTAGTTGAAGAACCGGAGATTTAACGCGTTTTGGAACACTATCGACACTCATTTTGGCAATCTATAGTAAGGAAAGGGCACTTACGATTTTCCTGCACACCGGTGATATAATGCGCACCAGCGCCGTTGCCTCGAAGTCGGTTGATAACTAGGAAAAGATACGGTTTTAGTACAGTGCGAATGAAAGTGGAAGGAAAGGAACGACTAGCCAGACCCTTCTGCTGATCCCACGTGGCTGATGCGATCTTCGTTTTTGCTCGTGCTTCGTTTCAATGCGGCTTCGAAGGTCCAATGTTTGCGCCGGTTATGAAATGAATGCTTTATTCCAGTTTCTTTTAACAATAATTTATTTCCTTCAATTATAGATTTTAACAATAAATTAAATGGAAGTTATGGCCTAACTAATGTCTGTTGGAGGAATAGGGCTCCGAAGTCGCGCGCGCGGGTTTATATTATCTTCGTTCAGCGCCATCTGCGGACCCATAGCTGCACGATTTGGTCTTCTTCCTGCTTGTTAGCACGGACGACGTCGCGATGCTTTCGGTGGCGGTGGTGCTGTCCTGCACCGCTAGGTGGAGTCACGAACAATATGTATGTATATACGAGTATGTACCTACTTATTTGTAAGTACTATGATGGCGCGTTTGGCTCTTTCTTTTATTATTTTAAGAAACGCTCTAAGAACCGAGCTAAAATTAAGCAGAAACGTTAACGTTGCTTATTGGGGAACAGGGTGCCTCATATGATTTATAATAAATTTCAAATAAAGTTTCTTTGGTAAATTAAGTAAGGTTATATTCAGTTTCTTTAACTCTCAGTATCTTTACAAAACAAATAAGTACTCTTTTAATAAAACAATAATACTATTCAGCAAAATTTATTGCCTAACACACAATTGTATACCTATTGCTTGCTTACAATTATTTAATCCAGATAACAAAAAAATACACATGTCTTCATTAGCTTCATTATTTATTTATTTGCTGCTTGTTGGAGAGCATTGGCAACCTCACGTCCGTGCCTCAAAAATATCTTGTGCTGGATGCTCTACTGCATCTGAGACGGTCTAACCACTTAACTTACTGACTCTACCCGTTTGCCTCATTCATCAAAACCGAATACTGAGCCTTTAGTGGTCTTTTTTTGGGCCCAATACTATAAAATAAAGGTGAATAATGAATTTTATGATATTTGATTCGATAATCCCAAATATTTTTCAAGACGTTACGAAAGTTTGAAACGTTCACTGTCACTTTAATTGATTATTGGTGGAATAAGTAAAACTTAGATCGTCGGTCAATTATAGCAAGTGTAATTAATATTAATCTTTACTTTCACAACAAACAAATTTATTAGATCTTACATCGCAGAAAATTAATAGGTATTAATTTAATGTCCTTCCAGTGTTGCCAGATCCGTAGGTCAAAACTATCCTAGATTTACTGCAAAATTATCGTGTTTTTATCGCATTCAAAAAGACAGAATTTATACGACTGGGCACTCCAAATATGGTAACATACGACGTCACGAGCTAAAAAAAAAAAAAAAGCTCATCACCTAGAATAAGGACTGACTGTGGTACCTTAAATTTCGTTATTTCCAAACTGTGACTGAACGACTGATGCTAAACCAGGTTTGTCACAAAATTATCGTAGAACTGACAAAAAATATCGTGGAAAGTCGACGAATTATACAAATTATCGTGCGATACTTAATTATTATTTTTTATCGCTTGCCCCTCCAAATTATCGTGGATCTACGATAATTATCGCACGTCTGGCATCGCAATGAAGGACAGTCCTTCATTCATGACAGAAAGTGATGTTGTCAAATCAGAGACAGACAGACAACGCCACAGACAGACTTTTTATTTTTTAAAGCATTTCAAGGCGAAGGCAGCGCTTCATACGTCCTAAAATGTTGATATCGCTTTAAATAATGCAATATTATTTTGTAAATTCTGCTTAACATTGAAGGATTTATTGATATAAAATGAGTTATAACTTCATTAATTAGATACAGCTATAATTTTAGATATTAACGTGGATTTTTATTATGCATTACATTTATCGATACGTCAAAAACACAAAAGGTTCTCACTATCGATGACATTATTGGCAGCAAACTTCATACTTATCTTTCCGATATGAACATGATTTCGATTTCAATCTGATCCCGAATTAAAGCGCGTCAAGAGTACGCACTTATTATTGCATTGTTATTTGACGGCTTTGATATCGACATTGAGATTAGATTCGACAGTAAGGGGGCTGTTGCCGTGTCCGCCATATTGTGTCGCGCTGTACTTACCTCAGAACAATAGCTTTATTGATTAGATAGAACAATAGCTTTTTAGATTTATTGTAAGTAGTGTTGCCGGCCGAACTATCGATAGTAATTTACTTACATTGCCCAGTTACTATGGGGCCTAAGTCACGGGCGGGCCCTATATTCATAGTGAGTGATCATATTTTGTAATAAGTTGCTCGTAACATTGAAAAGCAAATTAATGTAAATAAATAAATACAGGATATACCTACGAATTATCTTTTTATTTTTGCAGTACTATCCCAAACGATATCCTTCTCAATATCCCCATTGCACGGGTACCGGTGTACCATACTATATATACAGAATGGCAGAAAATGATGGGCCCGGGAGGAAAACTACCTCAAAATCCTTTAGCTAGATAATTTTACTAAACGGAAACATTATTTTATTTTAAAAAGATATCTGTATCTTTTTAAAATAAAATAATGTTCCGCCGTAATCTGCAATCAAAGATTTCTTAAAATTTTTTTTCATGTTTACATATACTTCGTATGGAATTGAAGATAAAAATAATGTTAGCTTTCACGTTTCTTTTATTTGAAAGACTGAATGTTCAATAAAGATCGAGACCTATCGAGATCTATACCAGGGGCCCAAGTCTGCTAATTTACGAATGGCATAATTGAATCGCAATTGGATCGCATTGAAATTGTTCGACACATTTGGTATTCTCTTACTCAATTAAGAATACCAAATGTGTCAAACAATTACAATGCGATACAATTGCGATTCAATTATGCCATTCGTAAATTAGCAGACTTGGGCCCTTGGTCTGGTCGAGTTTAATGCCAGAAAAACCCAAGTTTCTTGAAAATAATGCTATCGGTTAGTACAATAAATAGCGAGTTATTATTTTATTGTAGAGTTAGTATTATTGATTCCAGGGTGCGGTAAATCAAGAAAAATTTAAAAAATCTTCGAAAGTAGTTTGGTTTTTTGTTAAAAATGAAGAAATGTTTCCTCTTAGTAAATTACTAAAGGATTTAAGGTAATTTCCCTCCAGGGTCCTATAAAATCGATAGTTTCATCGACAGATAAATGACAAAATCTACAAGTATACAACACTAAGCCGCCATGTTTAGTTGCGGTAATACCTAATAGGCTTTGACTATATCATGTCTAGACGGAGAATCGCCGTACAAACGCTTCTCAAAATCCGTCCGGTTTTTGTATTGAATTTGAAGTGTGCGTGACAGCCGCGTATGACTGACACTAGCGCGAATGGTTGCCAGCGAATGCCTTATTTCCAATAAAGTAGGGAAAAAATATTTATGCACAATACAATTTTAAAATGATTCATAGTATAACATAACTTTTTAAATTAGGTATGTCTATCGTATATGTAGGTATAACGCATAAAAGAAGCTGGTGTGTTTAGAAGAAATGGATGATTGAAGGCGAGGGCGAGTACAATAAAATAATGCGCTAATGGAAGCCTGCGTGCGTGTGATATGTTTGTAATAGGGATGAAATAGAAGCAACAGGCAGGATGATTTACATTTATTACTTAATCAAAATTGTTTTTTTAATTAGAAATTTAAATATTTTAAATAAAAATCAAAACAATTAATGGCGTTCTCTTTGTATTTGTTTCTTAAATAACTTTCATTTGGATGTTACATTATTTTTCATGTTCTCTAATTTCTTATTATGTTGAAACAACGACTTCTTTCTACCGGATCAGTTGGAAATCTGAAAATTTAAATGTTTGCTATGTGGTCGAACAGTTGTAAAGGTTACATAAAGTGATGACTGCTCATCAATATCCGTATCCAATAGTTTACATGAGACGAGAAATATTGACCTTTTAGGGGCACAAACATACACCCGCACTTTCTCAAACATCGTCATCATCATCATCAGCCTATAAGCGTCCCACTGCTGGGCGCAGGCTTCCCACGTGGAGATAGCACGTGGGGATATTAGGCCATAATCCATTACACTGGCCCAATGCTTGTTGGTGGGTTTTAACAACTGTCATCTTACGACAACAAACGGGACCAACGGCTTAACGTGCCTTTCGAAGCACGGAGAAGCTCGAGGTGTTTTAAATTTGGTCACCCATCCAGTGACCCGGCATTGCGAAAGTTGCTTAGCGGGCAAGATCGCAAGCCGAACGTGCTAGCCGATGCGCCATCGAGCTCTGAAGCATACATACTACCATCCCCTACATACATATACTTAAACAAACACTTCTTACATAAATACTTACGTACATACCATTTCAAACATAATAATTTTTTTATTCATTTCGAATATCGATACCATACCACAATAACAATTTATAATAATAGTATTATAAAATATTACAGTAGGTATTATATTTTTTCTTGTTTTAGAACGGAACCTATACTCCAGCCAAATTCGATGACGAATGTTTGTAAACAGATTACTGTTATACCTAGTTGCAGTAGGATTTTACTTTTTCTTGAGAGACATTCACAAGAAAACAGTTAACTATTGTGTCTTTCTTTCAAAAAACAGTAAAAATCCTAGTGAAACTAGACATTTGCACTTATGACTGTAATATGTTTACAAACATTCGGCATCGAAAGGAACCGTGACATTTATTGGGTTGGCTTTTGAATCGAGTCGCCTGAATTTAAAGAAACTAACACTGTGGGGTGGGTCTAAGAGGTTCTTAAATAAAGGTGGTACAGATCGAATGCACCTGTCTTTGCTTTTCTCTTCTATCAGGTCTGGGTTTTAAATAAGGCGACTTTTATGAAAAAAACTGTTGCTTTATGTAGTTTCAAAATTTGGTACAAGTATATTTAATAGAACAAATTTAATAATTATTATCGATAAATTACGAGTTGAGAGTAGTGAAGAATATTTGTTTCGTCTGCGCCCGCGGCGCCTTATATATTCTAAATCAGCGCCTCTGGTGTTGGTTTGATGTACTACGCTGGCCATGTTATTAAAAGTATGCTGTTTGCTGCTTCATCGGTCGTCGTTGAGCCACCTCTTCTGTGATCGCGGTGCTCCTCACATTTCCGCTAGGTGGCGCGTGAACAAAAGGTTTATAAACATTTTAGCTGCTGGCGTTGCGTTAAAATATTAAAAAAACTACTTGAAAGTTTTGTCAAAATCGGCTATAATCACGAAAAATTACACGTTTTTAGGTTATACAGTGCCATATTAACAGAACCAAAGCAGGGGGACGTGAGGCTTTTTTCATGAAAAAAGTCTAAAGAGTTAATTAGGTTAGGTTAGGTTAGGTTAGTATGTTGACCAAAAACGCGCGAGCGGCCGGCGAAGCGCCAGAAACGACGTTTTTGTAAATTTCCATATTTTAAAAAAAATAACATAACTTAAAAATGACTTGTCTGCGGGAGGAGGGGCAAGTGGTGGGGGGGTACTCCTCTCTCCTCCCCTCCCATTCCCCCACCAATTAAGGCGACTCAATTCAAAAGTTTATCCATGATACATAACCTCAAAATACAAAAATTAACATAATTTAAAAACTACTTGTTTCCGGCAGGGGGGGTAAGTGGGGGGGTACTCCTCGCATCTCCCCTTACCTTCACCACCTCCACCCCACCCCCGATTCAGGCGACTCGATTCAAAAGTTTTACCAATTTATTTACGCTCTTATAAATCAGACATCAGTTTAAAAAAGGAAAACTTTGAAAGTGTTCCAATAATAATTATATTTAATGTATTTACTTTATTTACAACAAGCCCATGTATAAATACTAACTTACAAGACTGAGTATTTTTTATCATACTTATTATATTTAAACCTCCTTTTATATTCTGCCACCAATAATGGGAATTCTACATTTTGATATCAGCAACACTACGCATACATGGCCGTTATTATTGTTAAACTTTAAATTTTCATAGAATGCCGGAACCTGTACCAATTGCTTATAAAAAAATTATTTCCCATAAATACTTTAACACTTTTAGACTGCCATTACCAAAATATGAATCATTATTAAATCCGCGTTTACGAAATGTAATAAAAAAGTTCGATAGCCCAAGTTTTTGACTTCCGAAAGCATTTTCGGTTGCTCTTTGCATGCTTTTTCATTGCCAGCAGAAAAAAAAGTCGTTTCCAAGCAACAAAAAATCGATAAGAGAAATGCACCACGATTGCTTACTGCCGTACTCAGAGACGTCAATTAAGTTTTAATGACAATTAAATGTCTTTCTTCTCTATTTAACACTATACATAAGAAAGTGACAGCAAGAGACTTAATTGACGTCTCTGAGTACGGCAGTTAAACGATTAAAATGATTTTGCATTCGTTAGAAGACATTATGATAGTGAATAAAAAAATCTATGTTCTGTGTGATATTTTGAATAGAAAGAGGTACATCGATTTGGCTGCTGAACTTGATTTCAGACTTTGAATAATCAATTTATTCATTAATCGATTATTTCATAGGTTATATCGATTTTAGACAATTGAATCAAGATAGCAACACTCCTAAACAACTGTCATAACGTTTGCATTTTATTTAATTATTATTATCCTTCATATTATTCTGATAATGTCCAGACACCTGTAGTTTTCCACTTAACTTCTAAAGGTAGGGATCATTAACACACCGTCTAGATGACCACTGCAGTGCAGAAGTCTCTCATGTATATCATAAAAGTATTCTGATTACATAACTATGCTGAGATTTTTTATCAAAAGGTACTATATTTTTTAAAACCCGCCGCATAATATATGGTAGTTTCTTCCTTTTATGAGTTCTTTATTTGGTATCTCTTGAAAATGTACTTAAGTACGATTTTAGGTAAGTTATCTATCTTTTTGCAGGTACCTAGCTATATTGCGTTGCTGATAGTTTATTATTTTATTTATTTAAACTGTTATAAACACTTGGAAATCGAAACGTATGACCCTTAAATAGTGAATGGTATCTTTGCAATATTTTAGGCGGGTTTTTTAAAAATATAGTTATGAGGAAAAATCTCAGAACTGCGGATTCGAAAACAAAAACGCTTATTGCCAATGGTAATATTAAACTATAAGCTAGCTTAAAATGGTTGTTTCATCTAAAAGCATTTGGTACAGGCTTCCATACAAAAACCGGCATTCTCCTTTATCGATACTTACAGATAAAACGTGACTTTCCTTTTCGAAAAGATTTTTCCTTTGTAGTTTCGACAGAATTTCACTGAGCAAACGCTCATTTTGCGAACAATTTCACCGAAACGCGATGGGTAAACACTGCTTGACGGCACAATGACATTGACCGCCAGGATTGCGCGGTAGACAATTTTGGCCTATAAATTTTTCTACGTTTTTTTACGGCCAGGGTCTATTTAGACATGTATACAATCAAAGCTAATAGGTATACATGTTTTTTTCATAGGTATGGCATATCCATTTGTTTAACTAATCTATACAAAATAATAGTATAACACTTGACATTGGAAGAATAACCGCATGGCTAAAAGCGGGATCGAAGCCCTATAATAATATAATGTTGTGTCCTCGGACCAAATATCACAATGGACAGAGTCTTTGGATTTTTAGCATGTCCGTCTTTTGTTAGTGTGCAGCTTTCTATCTGTACATGTATGCGTGACTAAGGATGTGACATATCGATATAATCACTTTAATGTGGTGTGTACCTAGTTCGTTATTATAATTGGGGGTTAAAGTTACTCACGTCCGTAGGTTTACCCTTAAGACCCTACACGTGGCCCCTGGGTGGTGCTAAATGAGTGACATTGACTGAGTGGTAGAAACTATCGATCGACGTCGACTAATTCATTTTACCATCGATCGATGTCGTCGATCGACGATCAATCGCTAGGTCTGGTAGATACTATCGATCGGCGTCGACTAATCCATTCCACCATCGATCGATGCCGTCGATCGACGATCGATGGATTGGTCTGGTAACACCCTAATCCCGGCGTGAAATAATAGCCCTTGGTGCTGTTGTGTTTCGATCGGCCAGTGAGGGTTCCGGAGGCCTTCACCCCCCCCCCCCCCCTCACAATTCCTATTCCTTTCTAAAACCTATTCCTTCCTTAAAGGCCGGCAACGCATCTGCGATTCCTCTGGTGTAGCGGGTGTCTATGGGTGGCGGAGATTACTCTCCATCAGGTGACCCGCCTGCTCGTTTGCCTCCTTCTATTATAACAAAGAAATAAAAAATAATAATTTGTGTAGTAAAGTGAAGAGCAATACTTTTTACTATTCATATTCCCGCCCATATTATTGTAAGGTTCATTTTAAATTATTTGCATAATTCAATTTTAGTCTATTCGTAAATCTATAGAACGATTGACAATCTATGATTTGACACATGTCATGCGTCGGGGACTCGGGGGGGAAAAGTAGGGCGGCAGTCGGTGACTCGCTGAGTGAGGCATTCTCGGCTGGGCGCTTGTACTGGAGGGACTAGTAATGTAGCCGAAACGGACGGATGACGGGAGTACTGGTTGTATATTGAAGAAGAATAAATGCTATCTGATATTGGCTACGTGTTTTACTACATTATTAAGATTCAAATTTGAACTACGACTGTAAAATTTTTACTGTTAAAAATGATATTTCAAAATGTTTGGAACAGAGCCTTGGATATTTTGTAGGCTCCCAGATAACACGTCTAATAGCTTTAACCCATTCAAGTCTTATTTCCGGGCATTTTGGGAACCTAAAAAAAGAATAATAAAAAGAATATTAGTAATATTGATAAAGCTTCGATACACAAATACGTACATCACTAATCTTTATGCCAAAAACAAAGCCTTTAAATTACATTTAATTAAGGTTTAAAACCTGATCCTTATGAAAAGTGTACGATATAGTATGATTTAGAATTAGCAAAAATTAATGCTTTGCCGTTTTAATTATAAAAAAACTCATAGTCAAGCATACATATTATGAGAAATCAATAACGTATGAAATGATAATTCCTGGTCTTTCACACCTCCTTTCGTTGTTCTTGACGAACAATAAACAGACAGAGACAATTGTATATTACACAAATAACACAAACACTAAGATTTCTTAATATTTCACTATTATTTCGCACAATCCAGCAATGTTTTGACCGAGCAGTCGGTCATGAAATGACACGTCTCACACCGACAATGCGTCGCTGCCAAACGTACATTCACTATCTCTTTTACTCATATCACACTACAGTCATACAGACAGAGATACAAATACTTTACTTTGATACACGTATGTAAGAGCGGCAACGTCGTAAGACTCTGTCCATGTAATATTTGGTCCGAGGTTGTGTCAGTTTGCGCGATCACACGATTTAAAAGTAAAAAATTAACTTTCATTAAAAAAAATGTTTTTTTACAAAAGTATTTTATCTAAGTATAAAAAGTATTTAAATTATACGTATTTTATATCTAGTATTTCAGATGCCATTCCAGAAAGTTATTTGTATCTGGTTTTTGAAAAAGGACTTAAGTCGAGTTCTTTCGAGCGCTCCTCTCTCGCTCTCTCGACGGTACGACGGTACGGGGGACGGGTATGACAGCGAAGCGGCGCAAATAGGCGCGTTTTATAGGTTTTTTGCCTATATAGATTTTATACGATAAGGAATTAGCAGGTTCTCTGTAGTACTTCAAAATATGTGTGTTCAAAATAAATATTTACATGTAAAAATTAAGTTGAAAATTTAAAAAGAAATGTAAGAAATCATTCGTTTTAGACTTATTTGGCCTGTTTTCGGGATTTTTTATCATATAATCGCGTAACAAATTAGCACATTCTTTAGGCAATATCCTATAGTATCTTAGAATAATAACTCTATAGAAACCAAGTCCGCGCGCCTATTTTGAAGCACCTTAATCGGAGCCAGAAATGGCTCCAAACGCCGGACCGCTCTGTAGTGTTCAATGTCAATGCGCGCTGAACGTGTCTCGCGAAAACAAAAAAAATATGACGGTTTGTGCAGTTAAATTGTGTCACAACACATCTGAAAAACAAAAGAAGTGTAATAACATCACTTTTCACAGGTAAGCGTTCAGTATTTCATAGTATCTTGTAGTTAGCTAAGTCAAAATATAAACGTACGCAGTGTGATTCTCTAAGTTATAGTCTTGGTACCAGCGGCTGCCGCAGCGCGAGGATTGACTCTGTCTCTTTCATATTCATAGAATTGGAAAGAGACAGCAGATTACAGCCATGCGCGCAGCGCTTAGATTAAATTTTTGTTTTAATCTAAGGCGCAGCGTCATCGGTTTATTGCTTCATTTTTGACAGAGCGCTTGTATGAAGACTATCTTTCTATAGCGTTATTATTCTAAGTATAGTATATTATATATTTTTATAAGAGCGTAATTTCATAGTAAAAACATAAACCATTTGATCTAGCAAAACAGTTTTGCCCACATTTACCGCTGACTCGCTTTAATTTAAAAATATTTTGCATTTTGTATTCCAGATACTTTTTTAAGGTATATTGTACATCACTGCTAAAATGGCTAGTGGATGGTCTAATGAAGAGACTTTAATATAATTTAATAAGCTAGAACCTAATATAATTTAAAGGTAGCAGTGGAGGCATTATGCCAATACTACACAATCGGCGATGAACGTTGATCGTCTTTGATCGGCACGATCAACGTGCAAGCATCCACGCATTCGTCTGTTGTAGTTTGTTTGTCGAACGGCAAGCGTACAAGATGGACGAGGAGTGTGTTGCTGCTTCTACCATTTATTAAATTATATTATGTACTAGTTTATTAAATTATATGAAAGTCTCTTCATTAGACCACCCACTTGCCATTTTAGTGCGTACCTATTTTTAAGTAAATTACGGACGCACGTGTGCAACGCTAAAGGCGGGTCTCCTGCGACACTGTTTTGTATTTTCTAACACCTTAGATCAAACATCTAACAAAATATGTCAAAATATATATGTAGGCTACCACGCCCAAACACAAAACAGTGTCGCAGGAGACGCGCCTTAACACTTCACTGTCCAAAGGCGAATGAATAATCGGCGATCGTGTGGGCACCTCCGCAACCACCCGGCGCGATTCCCTTTGATGTGATGCGTGCCTGATAAACCGACAAATCACGGGTCGCAGGCTTAGATCATTCAATGCACGGCGGCGACGTCGCCACCACAGAGTACTTTTTTATGTCGCCGCCGTGCATCACGACTGCGTTGGTTGAATGCTCTAAGGTCGCAAGCGATCAAAGACGATGATGGTGAGTACAGCCGAGTATGCTCTCCACACAATCGTGCTCGCCCGTAATCGCCGAATGTGTAGAGGAGCCATGAAAACAACAATAGTCCAGCAAATGAATATTTTGTTGAGCTTGGGGTTGCGGGCGGCATAGACTAATAATCTAAGTGATTTTGAACGCAGTGACAATAGTGCCAACTTGAAACTATAGCGTATTCGCTGTGAGGTACTTCCGATTTTTGATTTCCCAATAATTTAGTATTACTCATCTCTTTGAGTTAAACAAAGCTCACAAAATAATAAGCTAATTTTAAATTCATAAAAAAATAAATAGTATTTTCGAATCATAAATTTAAACGTGTCTATTTCAGATCTTTAAATCATTATAATAAGCGTTAGCTAAACTCAACTTGACCTTGCTAGTTCTTTTCCGTTCAGCTACCGCGATTGGAACATGTCTTTTTCATCACCTGAAAGAAGGTAAGTCTAGTTTTCGTTTATTTTCGGCGTTGTTATAATGAAAGATGATATAAAATGTTTCAGATTTTGTTAAGAAACGAAGTAGGTGTGTAAAAAATAGATATTTCAAGTATTGTAGGCGGAGTTACTTCATTCTCCTCAGTCGCCGATTTGCCAACATGGCGCTGGTAGAATTTTACCGATCGGCAAAACGCACGTGTTATTTTTTGGATACAGTTTACAAGGTCTAAATTAAATTAGTAAGAACAACGTGTGGTGGGTACTTGTAAGGAAATGTTTTATCTTTTCGGTTCTTTTTCACTTAGCTCGATAACATCATTCAAATGGCATTTTGACAGTAGGTAGTGCCAGTAGTGCCACTCCGCGATTTTAATATGAAAATTATTAAATATTTTCAATATTTTATTTAATTCTGACTTCATATGAATGAATTCACAGATCAGAGGATTGGCCGGAAGATTCCAAAAATGGGCCAATGGATCAAGGAAACTTCGATGGGCCCCCAGGCATGGAGGGAAACCTCGATACGAATTGGCATCAAGTGGTGGAAAGCTTTGATGACATGAATTTAAAAGAAGAACTGTTGAGAGGAATCTATGCTTATGGTTTCGAGAAACCATCGGCTATTCAGCAGCGCGCGATTATGCCGTGTATCCAAGGACGCGATGTTATTGCCCAAGCCCAGTCTGGAACTGGTAAAACTGCTACTTTCTCAATTTCAATTTTACAACAAATTGATACTACTGTCCGGGAATGCCAAGCATTGATTTTGGCACCAACTAGGGAGTTGGCCCAACAAATTCAAAAGGTAAGGTGTTTTTTCATTGTTCTTTACTAACACTGATTTGTGTTCGTGGATTTTCAAATGTTTTGTGCTTTTAAACTTTGAAATGAAAAGGTGACTAGATTGTTTGATTTTTCACAATCAATTTTAGGTGGTGATAGCTCTAGGGGATCACTTGAATGCTAAATGCCATGCCTGCATTGGCGGCACTAACGTTCGCGAAGATATTCGTCAGCTGGAGAGTGGAGTTCATGTGGTGGTGGGCACTCCTGGCCGTGTGTTCGACATGATTAATCGCCGAGCTCTCCGCTCTAACACCATCAAGCTGTTTGTGCTTGACGAGGCTGATGAAATGTTGTCAAGAGGGTGAGTAACAACAAGAGCTGCTATTGCTCACGGGTTTGCTTGCTACTTAACCGTTTTACCTTTTCTTTTGTAATCTTATTGCAAAAAATGTCATATAGGTACATCAAATAATATGTATATTTTTACAGATTTAAAGATCAAATTCATGATGTTTTCAAGATGTTGTCAGCTGATGTTCAGGTCATTTTACTGTCTGCTACTATGCCGGATGATGTATTGGAGGTGTCACGGTGCTTCATGAGAGATCCTGTACGCATTCTTGTGCAAAAGGAAGAGGTAAAAATGCAATCTAATTTTAATACATTTGTTATTATTCTGGTAAATTTAAATTAATTTATAATATGTTTATTTATATTTCAGCTTACCCTGGAAGGTATTAAACAGTTCTTTATTGCAATTGAAGTAGAAGAGTGGAAGCTGGACACCCTCTGTGATTTGTATGACACCCTCTCTATCGCTCAAGCCGTAATCTTCTGCAATACTCGCCGCAAGGTAAAATTTTACATTCTTGATATCCTATAGTTGTTTCTGTTATGTATGTGAAGTATACACTCTCAACTAGATCTGCAAAAGAGTAGTTGGAGACTAGACAATGACTGGACTGATGACTGACTGCAAAGGCAGTGCACTTCCACAGTCCACGTTTCACTAAATGAGGACTGCCCTTTTTCAAATGGTAGTACAATTTTAACAAACATGGACACTAAGGCTTCTTATGTTAAGTTTTGTTATAATAGGTCAAGGATCATAAAACCACCGGCGGTCGCGAAACAATTGATTTTTAATCTTGTCTGGTTTTACGATCTTCAAGGAATTAATTAATAGGTCAAGGATCATAAGACCGCCGGCGGTCGCGAAACAATTGATTTTTAATTGTGTCTGGTTTTACGATCCTCAAGGCGTTAATGTACTTTTTGATGATGGATAAGTCAGGAAATTAGAAATAAAATAATGCATGTATTTAGTGTCTTAATATTATTTACTTCATAATCTTAAAACTAGAGTTTCAGTGTGAATTATTTTCTTAACAACAAGTGTTGTGGCATTTTTTATTCAATCTACTGTACAATCATAGGTGTACTATTAAAAAATAATAATAACTGTAAACTTTAAATGATGAATTTTTTAATTTTACAAATTATGTAAATGCTGATATGTTAGTAAAATAGTTTATAATAATAAAACAGGATTATGTTGCGTTGTGATTTTACACAGCATAAACCAGCAGCCTACTTCCTATTGGTTGCTGTGAGACAGCGTGATTCTTGCATGCAATGGGGCCAGATGTTACAATAAAGTAGAGTTTCTCCTGGGGTTCTTTTAGCAACAATATGTTGTGAGACTCCATTTTATTTCAATCTACCGTATAATACTTAATGTACTTTAAAAATATACAAATATACACCACTTGATATTGGCTTAACCTCCTAACTCCTAACCTCTGGGGTATTAAATGTTTCTTTCAAATTTGATGAAACTTGGTAAGTTTATAAGAAAAAAAGGATAAAAAATATTTTAAGTAAGGTTATGCAGTTTAGACGAAAAACAGGTTTGATCATAATAAGTATAGTAATAGTAATCGTAGTAACGATTTCTTAGTTTAATTTTTGATGTCCTACTCCCTCAACTTTCCCCAAGAAACCAATGTGCAAAAATAACAAAAAAAATTTCGACCTCTCATACTATTGTCGTCAGCTGATCGGACAGTTTTGTATGGGAGGTTTTTTTTATAGTAGAATGAGGCAAACGAGCAGGCGGATCACATGATGGATAGCGCCGCCCATGGACACCTGCAAAACCATAGGAATCGCAGGCGTGTTAAGGAAGGAATAGGAATTGTGAGAGGGGGGGAGGGCCCTCCGGAACCCTCACTGGCCGGACGAAACACAACAGCACAAAGTGCCGTTATTTCACGCCGGATATTCGTATTACGCCGGGCGAGCCGGCCCAGTGCGTGCTGCAACGGATTTGTTAGACGACTTTCCCGAACTCATTATTTCTTCGTAGTAAATTTTCCGTTCGCATATTTCCCCGAAAGTTCTTTTACAGTATTATAGTTTTCGGATTCTTTATTTTAACGCTTTATTTTTTTTGCCAAAAGCATATTTTTTTTTTTTTTTTACAATGCAGTATATTTACACACTCGGGAAGTTTATCTTAACTATTATTTTCATTGGAGCATATTTACACACTGGATTTTTTACCTCTTTTTCTATTTTGAACCAAGGACCAAGTAGTAGGTACTTACCAATATTTTTCATTAATCTTCTTTATTGTTAATACACGTTGGTTTGGGTTTGTTAGTCACATATCCAATAAAAACGTTACTAGTAGGAAAAATAACTATCACGAAATAAAGCAAAGTGAAAAGTATACGAAAGGTCTAAACTACGTGTAAGAAAATAATGCGAATCGAAAAAACAACGAAAATTTAATTATTCTATGTATGGATTTTACCGATCGGGGAAAAATGCGAACGGAAAATATACTACTGACTAAAATAACGAAAAATAAATTATGGTAAATGTGGATTTTACCGATCGGGGAAATGTGCGAACGGAAAATTTACTACGAAGAAATAATGAGTTCGGGAAAGTCGTCTAACAAATCCTGCAACGCAGCGTGGCTCTTCCATTCAGTCAGTGTCACTCATTTAGCATCACCCAGGGGTCACGTGTAGGGTCTCAAGGGTAAACCTACGGATATGAGTAACTTTAAAACCCCAAAAATTCAATTTTTTTGTCATTTTTGTACAGGTTTCTTGGGGAAAGTTGTGCAGTTTCATGGGTGGAACTCTCACTTAATTTCATTAAAGTGAATAAAAATTGGGGGTGTATGTCCTAACCCCTGGTGGGTTATGACTCTCCAGGGGTCAGGAGGTTGCTAAACGCGAAGCCATTAAGTTATAATAATAATACAATAAAGTAAATTTGCAGGTCGACTGGCTCACCGAGTCCATGCACGCGCGTGACTTCACCGTGTCCGCCATGCACGGCGACATGGACCAGCGCGAGCGCGAGGTCATCATGCGGCAGTTCCGTACTGGCTCGTCGCGTGTGCTCATCACCACTGACTTGCTGGCGCGTGGTATCGACGTGCAGCAAGTGTCTTGCGTCATCAACTACGATCTGCCAACCAACCGCGAGAATTACATTCATAGGTATAAATTTGCATAGTTTGTGTTTTCAATATGAATTCAGCTATTGTGAATTTGGCTTAACAATTTTTGTTATGTTTGGATGCCTACAAGAATATTGTTTTCGTTTTCAGAATCGGAAGAGGTGGTCGTTTCGGCCGTAAGGGAATCGCCATTAACTTTGTGACAGAAGCTGACAAGCGCGCACTGAAGGATATTGAAGAGTTCTACCATACCACTATCACAGAAATGCCCAGCGATGTGGCTAACCTCATCTGAGGGGTCAGCTTTATCCCGTTTATACTTTGTGTCCTGCGTTCTATTGCGATATTATAAGGTGTGAGTATTAGGAGGTATCTCCTAATTACTGCTGTGCCGAATTTTTTATTGAAACTCTTTTAATTTGGACCGACATTTGTTTTAGTTTAATTAATGATTACATTATACTATAATAGACGTATCGATATAAGTTTAATATACATAGGTAGGAGTAAGACCGGCCCGACCGGATGGCCCCCGTTCCGCGCAGGCCTCTCTGCCGCCTGCAGAGAGGTCTCATCGGGTACTGGAGAGGCTATTTCAATCACAAAAGTACTAGACGGAAACAATGTATTGTAACTCTTTCCAGTTGTACATAATATGGTAACTGTTTTTGTAATACGGTAAATAAATATAATTAAATATCCTAATTGTATTGTTATTGATATATGAAATGTAGCACTCCATTCCCGATCGGAACCTTAATTTCTGTGGAATATTGTATTGAATTATGTAAATTTTGTTTTACAGAAGAACTACCTACTGAGCCTGTTGAAACGCACTTTGGACACAACTATGTGGAAATAATAAATCAAAATTTCCTCATTATGTTATTACTT
This sequence comes from Scoparia ambigualis, assembly GCA_963921215.1. Taxonomy (NCBI): domain Eukaryota; kingdom Metazoa; phylum Arthropoda; class Insecta; order Lepidoptera; family Crambidae; genus Scoparia; species Scoparia ambigualis. The sequence goes on from OY992505.1 coordinate 14,582,686, forward strand.
TCTTTTGACAGGTCCTTTTTGTATCCTGTATTCCCATATTGCTTTTGCATTTTAATTTTGAACATTGTTTTCTACATGGTTTTTATGTTCATTTCGAATTATTTATATTTTTGGAATAAATTTTGTTCGAAATACTAGTGACTTTTAAAAGAAGTTAAATAATAATTAAGGTTCCTGTTTTTACAGTACATGTATTTTAATTTTATTTTTGCAATTCGAGTAATAAACTTATTTAACCACCATATACATAATAACCATACATAATAATTATCAATTAGAAAAATATAAACATTGACTCTCTCAAAAAATGTTGGGCAATTTTATTTTTTAAGTTACGAAATATTATCATCGATACCTACCTATAAATTGCGGCAGATTAATTTTATCTATATAGGTAGTTCAAAATTAGTACCTAATGTATGTTTAGGTAGGTAGATCAACAGAAATTCGTGAGATTGGTACCTACTTTCCAACGGGTCACCATGACAATCAAAATTTTATTTTAAGTTTAATACAACAGAATGAGGTAGAAAATTAGTCATACATAATTATCTCATCATTTCTTCGGTTTAGGCGTAAGACAGTCTGTCCGTGAGTTTAGGCTAAGCGTCGGAACTTCAGATTTGCAAAATGGTAAAGTAAAAGCTATATCTTATTTCCTTTAGGCACGTTTTGTCTTATTACCTGAATGTCCAGTTTCCCTGAACGTCCATTGCCCGAATGTACACTTTCCTCTGAACGTTAGAAAAGCCCCCCTACCTACATAAAGGCTTTTAAATTTTATTTTAATTTTTTTTATTTTGCGATATAAGAAACAAGCAAATAATAATACAATACATCAATCATCATCATCATCAATAATACAATACATCAACATATGAGTACATAGGCCAATAAAGTTTCTACAAAATATAAGTTTACACGTTCAGATACCTTAGCAAATTTTTTTTTAAAGCTATGTACATTAACACGGTGTCTCTTATCAATATCTTTAAAAGTATATAAAATTAGTTGCTGTTCGTTGTTTTGCAAAAATTCGTGAATTACTGGACCAATTTGACTAATTTTGATCATAAAATATTTGTGGAAGTTCATGGAAGATTTAAATAGTCTGAAAAAGTAGTATAAATCATCAATACATCCAACTTACATACGTACAAACACATACACATAATATGACTATTATCCCCAAAGGGTTAGTCAGAGACTTAGCAATGAGGATAACAAAAGCAGTCTTCTACCATTGTCCACTTTTCACCAAATAGTGACTGCACATGTGCTCAACGTGACAGGTGGTGAACCCATCGCCACCCTATGCTGTTGGATGTATGTGCAGTCTTTTAGTCCGGTAGTCTCCTTTTACGACACCCAAAGGAAGAGGGTGTGGTAGTATTCTTTCACCGCTACGCGACACGGTAAATCCTTAATAAAAACTTGAAAAATGAATGTTCGTTTAGCGCCATTTATATATTTAGTGATAAACAAAAGTAAAAAAGATCATACGAAAAAAAAAAAACATAAAAAAATGATTTGGTTGGAATCATAGATTTAGTATAATATACTGAATATTATTCATATTGGAATGTTGTCACATTTTTTTTAAGGTTTTAACGTGGAGAAAGCGCAAGCCGTCAGAAGTCAGAAGTGTACATTCAAGGAAGTGGACGTTCAGGGAAAAAGTCTTGACCAGACTGGACATTCCGCGCGGTAATAGGACATAAAGTGCCTAGAGGTCTTATTCGCTCTTGGATTTTGAAAGGACTGACTCGGATAGTTAGTCATCAATTTGTCAGTGCGTGGCAAAAGGTACCTACCTACCTCCTTTAGGCATAGAATACATAATAGTACAAGCTTTAGGTACGTTATGTCCTATTACCGGAAGGTCGAGTCGGGTTGTTAGGTCCGTTTCCCTGTTCGGGTAAGTGGACATTTTTAGGGAATGGACATTCAGGTAATACATTCAAGTAAGTAAGTGTATATTCGGGGAATGGACGTTGCAAGGAAACAGACCTAACGAACCGAATGGACATTTAGGTAATAAGACTTAACGTGCTTATAGGAAGTTTCTCTTCAAGAAACGAGCCTATTCCTTCCTTAAAGGCCGGCAACGCGCCTGCGATTCCTCTGGTTTTGAGGGTGTCCATGGGCGGCGGTGATTACTTTCCATCAGGTGACCCGCTTGCTCGTTTGCCTCCTGCTATAAAAAAAAAAAAAAAAAAGACCTACCTACTTAAGTCGTTTTCATGGAAGCAGTAAAAGTACAAAGCGCTTGCTACTTCCGTGGTAGTTTTCGAAAATTGTGGCGTGTCGCTGCCCTTACGTCATCATCAGTTCAGCAGCGCTCCTGCTGGAACAATTCAAAACCACCATAGGTGTGCACTCAACAGGAAACCGTAGCTGTGTCCAGTAGCTTTCGCAGCTTAATTTGTAAGAAATTTGCTTCAGTTAGCAACTGACTACTTTTGGACTGAACTGAACGATTCTTTCGTATGGTAGACGGAAAAACTGATATACCTACAACCTTAATTTTTCTTAATAGAAAAACAATTAAGGGCGAGTTCCACCCATGAAACTGAACAACTTTCCCCAAGAAACCTATGTGCAAAAATGACAAAAAAATCGATCTCCCGTACTATTTGTAGTCAGCTGATCGGACAGTTTTGTATGGGAGGTCGAAATTTTATTGTCATTTTTGCAAGGTTTCTTGGGGAAAGTTGTTCAGTTTCATGGGTGGAAATCGCCCTTAATTGTTTTTCTATTACGAAAAATTAAGGTTGTATACAGGATGGGAAAGTTGTTCAATTTCATGGGTGGAACTCGCCCTTAATTGTTTTTGTATTAAGGAAAATTAAGATGTAATTTTTTGCGTCTATTCCCACTAGTCTTGTACCTACCTTACACCCTCATTTTTTACTAAGGGTGAGTTCCACCCATGAAACTGAAAAACTTTCCCCAATACTATTCTACTATTCGTCGTAACGTACGTCGTATAGGTACGTCAGCTGTTCGGAGTCGTACAGTTTTGTATGGAAGGTCGAATTTTTTTTGTCATTTTGCACATGGGTTTCTTGGGGAAAGTTGTTCAGTTTCGTGGGTATAGAACTCGCCCTTAATTTCATAAAACTAGTAAAATTCGGGAATCCCGCACCTTAGACTTTTCTTTGCTTTTTAATGATGCCCCAGTTGCAAGATTATGTACCTAGGTACAAATTACTAAACACCCCCGTGTAAAAAAATTCAATTGCCATGAATGTATGTTCGCGCATCAATTCAGAAAGGGTGAACTTATTTGGCTAATTCTTTTCTTCGAGTTTAATTGAGCATTGTTAACGCAAAGAAATCAAATATCATGGAGAAGTAATAAGCCCCCTGGAAGTTGAACCTGGGACCTCTGGATGTCGGGGCTAGTGCTCCACCACAAAAAAGGCGTAAAATATCGAAAACAACGACAGTGCCTGGAGAAAAATCTTAGCAAATTGTGTCAACGTTGACGGCTGCTGGGATTTATATTAAAGGTACCTACTTTTTATTTGATTGTTGTGTGACTTGGTGATAGGTTAGGTACCTACCTACTGCATTTTGTGACAAAATTTTTGTCACCAAAATTGTTCCCAAATTTACATGAGATCCCGCTTACAACTTATTTGTGTCCTAGGGTTGTAGATATTGAATTGATTAGGTACCCTAGGTACCTACTTGCAGAATATCGAACATTTCAAGATCTCATGTGTATGTGTGACTTACCTACAACTATGACTAAATGCTGTTGGGCTGATGCCAGCGCAGCAGCGCCAGTTGTATCAGCTCCGGATCATACGCATCATGCCGTCAGAAACGCAAGTCATAGGTACAAGAGGTACCTACAAGTCATATGTACCTACCTACGCATTTCACGCAAGTTGACAGAAACGCAACTCGTCATAGATTAGATTCGCAACTTGTCACACACGCAACTCATTTTAAATAACCTCAGAATAATAATTATTAATAAATAATTAAATAATTATTAATCAGAATAATAATGAATAATAATAATTATTCTGAGAATTTAAATGCTCGTCGTCTTAAACATACGCCGCTAAGTCGAACATCGTTTTGTAGACGGCCTCTGTGGTCCAGTGATAAGCACGCCGGTTCAGGCGTCGCGCTTTTTCTGAGGCCCGGTTCGATTCTCGGTGGGGTCAATAAAGAAAAAACTATTTTTCAATATTGATTTCGGGTCTGGGTGTTTTTCTGTTGTATGTTTATCCCTTATCTACCTAGCGTTTAACCATTTACACAGTTTCAAACGAAGCTTAACTTTGGCTAGATAATTGGTGTAAACGTAAGTAGGTAGATTTAAAAAAAATACTATGTACCTCAGGTGGGTATGGAACCTTAAGTATTTACTCATGTGCTTATGTCCTCCGCAATCCAGGCGCCTGCGTTGACTACTCCGCCACCGATCGAGGTACCTCGCAGGACGTGGGTTTGATTCCCACGTAGCACCTGTGGTAGAGATTCTTTTTAACCTTCCGTTATCTTCGAGTTTATTGGAGCTTAAGGGGGTGCCGCGCGGTCGCGAAAACTGACATAAGTCTCTTAATGAACTTCAAAACAAAATTAGAACAAATTCTGCTTTGAAGTTTCAGACCTGTGATTTGATTAGAGCAATGTTTTTTTTATTCTGCGAAATGTAGAAAACCATCACGCGCTTTGTGTTAAAAATTAAAATTTACTTTTTTAAGATGGGGTGACCTGCGGAATATCGGGTCAGTATGAAATGGTCAAAGGCTAGCCGCACACACTCAATAATATTGTCAATAAAGTGCTTATTGTCAATAATATTGTGTGTGTGCTGCCCGTATTGCGGTATTGTTCAATATTATTGTAGATTTCCAGAAATTCTGATCACGGGCACATCAATATTGGGAGGAGCCAAGAATATTGACAATAATATTGACGTGTGCGGGAGCGCGGCAATATTTTATTTTAGTTAAAAAAAAATTTCAAGACATGCGGACCTTTTATTTTTTGTTTACGTTTACGCGCCAAAAGGACAATAGAAGACAAAAATAGTGTGAATAATATTATTAATCTCACAGAAAAGCGATATTTGTTATTATGAATACATGGGAAATGACTAAATGCGTACCTTGCGTATGTGACGACATGCGTTGATCCCCTAAGCAGTTGGTTGAAAAGGTTGATCCGTATCTCCGCAGCTCCTCGGATGCTGCAATTGTCCATGGGCGTTTCGAGTGCCTGTTTACCGTCTTTTCACATTTAATAAACAAAACTTTAGTCATTTCATTTACCACAGTTGTCACAAACCTGCCCCTAGAGTTATTACTTACATAGGTTTCAGCAGGGGCAGCATTCCCCCCTTTTTTTGGTTAAGGGGGGTTAGACGGTGAAAACGGAAAAGTTGGCTGTTTTTTATTAGCTGTTATTCAAAATATTTTAGATATTATGCACTGAAATTTTCAATATGAAGGTAGGTAGGGTGGAGTGTGCAACAATGAAACACTAAAAAATCAGAGTCTCATATTTCTGTAATTTTTGTAGATATGGATACTGTTTTTTGCAGGAACAGAGTCTACTTAATTGGGTATAATATGGCAATTATAGTTTAATTTATAAATAGATACATTAAGAATAAAAATAGTAATATAAATGGGAATTGTTTCACTGTGTCCACCTAGGTGGACACAGTGAAACACACTGTGTCTGACAATGAAACACTGGTTTTAATATTGGCCATTTGTACTTAATGTGGTTATTGGAACGAGTAAACCATAAAAACTGTTTAATTATAATCAGTAAAGAATTTATTTGGATTATTTAGTAACTTAAGTAGGTACCTATTATTCTCAGTCTCTTTTTTTTTAAAATCGCAGTTTAGTACCTGTACCTAATAGATATTAACGACTCACAATCAACAGTAACATAATACATGATTATCTATAATTAACAGAGTTACTTATATAAAAAACACAAATATTAGGAATTGAAACTTAACGCAACTTTATATTTGGTGACACGCGGACTGGAAAATAATAAAAAGAGTTTCGGCTTTTGGTCCCATTTATTTCTGGTGGCGGAAGAATCGTTTTTATCTCCGATGAGAATTTCTGACATATCGGGTTCCAATGGCATGAAAATTTCATCATGTCTTTTAGTTTCAACCTATAAACAAAACCTCGTATCTATTAGCTCTCACTACATCAATTATTTTTGCGACATATATACCTTCGCTTTTTTAGAACGTATATAATCGTAATTTTGGGGTTTACGCTCAAGCTTCTTAAAATGTTCCGTAACCAAAGACATCCCATCGGCATCATATTCTTCTTCGTCGTCTGATCTCCTTAAATCAATTTCCCTAAGGCATGCCACTTCCTCTTCTTCATCGGTACTTGTTTCAGAATCTGGTTCAATTCTAGTCTTTTTAGATTAATTTTTTTAATTTTTGTTAGATAAAACTGGTCGCTTCACTACTTTTGCCGCTAATTTTCTTCCTTGAGATTTTTTACTATATTTAGCTATCTGGTCTTTCTCTGGCGTGTCCGTGGCAATCATGCTTTTACCAAGCTTTCTTGCTTTACGCTTTCGCTTGGTATACAACAAAACAAAGTGGTACACAATGAAACACTGTTTCAATGTGTCCACCCTTGAACTGTGTCATTGTTGGACACCTAGGATATTTTACAATAAACCCAAAAAATAACCTACTAAAATTGAACAATTTAATAGGTTTTTTAATCAACGCGAATCTATGATACATGTACAAAGCGACGTAATACTCAGAACTACGGAATTCACTATAGTATTTAATTGATAAATCAAATAAAACTCTAAAAAAAAGTTACTTTTTAGACAAAAAATCGAAAAAGCTCCGGGGACACGTCGGTTTGTATGCGGCGCGCACGCTAGCTGGGGAGGAGCAGGAGGTGTATGGCGCTAACTCGACCAGCTATACTGCACTATCTATCAATGTCGCATTTCAAAAATATGGCGCTGTTTCATTGTGTACGACTGTTTCAATGTTGAACACTCGACCCTATTCCAGAACGACATGTAATTATAGTCAAAGTACAGATTTCCAAAAACAAAACGTTTTTATTAACTTTTTGATAAAAATGTGAATGGCGCTTACGAATTAGGTACCGCGGACCCCGCAACACACGCGAGGACCCGGAAATTTCGCTGACCGCCTAATTCCCCATAGGCAGATTCTGGTTATGTCTCCAAAAATACTCACCTTGGTGTCACCGCTTTTGGCTTTGTCCACGCACTGACAAATTGATGACTATCTGAGTCATAATATGCAGTCCGGCTTATAGTAGATGCAAAAAAGCTCTGAGTTGGCTTCTTGTAATGTACACGTGATGTTACAAGAGCATCCATAGGCTGCGGGTCTGCGGTGGCCGCTTATCCATTAGGTGCCCCATCTGCTCGTTTGCCATCCAGCCGGCCTACTAGGTAGGTACTACCAGAAAACAAACGAATCCTATTGTGGCGGCTGATATGAATGTGCGATTAGTAACTGCATGGCGGACGAAAAAACTAGCAAAACATAATTGGGTGTTCTAACTACTAGCAAACATGAATTATAGGTGTACTGGTACCTATGTCTTAACTCAGGGCTTCACAAACTGTGAAAACAAAGAAATTAAATTAATTTATTCGTGTCACACACACACACACACACACTCACACACCTACAGAAAACGCAAATTTTTAAGGGCGTCACAGTAAAAATAAGTTTGGGAAGCCCTCCACCAACCATCATTACCATCAGTCAATAAACGTCCCACTGCTGAGTACAAGCCTTCCCACAAAGACAATATCACATGGGGAGGTTGTTGGGCCATAATCCACCACCAATGTGGGGCGGGGTGGGAAGCCTTGCCTTTACTTATTTCGTTAATAAGGTTTTAAATTTTCCACATGAAAATAAAAACAAATTGCCACTAAATGTATGATTGCGCATCACTCTGGAACAGCTGGAACCTATTTGGCTAATTCTGTGGTTTTGTAATCATCGGGACATGGTTTGTATGAAATATATTTTTGGAAATTTTGCCATGGGCTAAATAAGGTGTAGACAATTTGCTCCAACATTTCGAATTCGGATAGGATCAGGAAAACCTAGGGTCGAAGTCCTCGTGTCTGATGAGTCCAACATCTTCGGAGGGATCGTAGATAACAGCCGCTTTGTTCGCTAATGATTTCACTGGCCCGGTCACTTAGAAATAATGGGGAAGGATTGACCGGTGAAAAGGGAGTAGAGACGGATACTCACATATGGCAGCATCGTGGCCTAGAACCAGGCTTAAAATCTGTAAAAATGCTTTAAAGCAAACTTCAGAGGACAGCATGCCGGGCATTTAGAACCACTGCGAAGAAGCACTGGAGGTCCTTCCACCCCTGCAGTGTCATAAAGAAAGTGCTACATAGACTAAAAGGTGGCCGTGGCACGCATCTAAGCCTCTGACTAGACATACAAAATGGGAACCTAATGATTGGGGTGTGACAAGATTTCCCCAAAAAAAATTCAGTATAGGTATATTATGTCTCAACTAGGGACGAATGGAAACAAGGACCACCGTCTCCAGATAAGAACAGCCTAATCTGGTACACTGATAGATCCAAAATGGAGTTGGGTACCTACTGGAGCAGGTATCTTTAGCAATGACTTTGAACATAGTCAAATCATGGGAAAATTCGCGCCTCGCTGCGTTGGGGCCGACTCGCCCGGCGTAATACCTCTCACGAATATTCGGCGTGAAATATTGGCACTTGGTCTTGGTGCTGTTGTGTTTCGTCCGACCAGTGAGGGTTCCGGAGACCCCTTCCCCCCTTTCCAATTCCTATTCCTTCCTTAAAGGCCGGCAACGCGTCTGCGATTCCTCTGGTTTTGCAGCTGTCCATGGGCGGCGGTGATTACTCTCCATCAGTGATCCGCCTGCTCGTTTGCCTCCCTCTTTTATAAAAAAAGTCCGAAACTGCATTCTCCTTTGCGCAAAAAAGAATTAAGAACTCGCCCTCAAAATATAAGAAGAAAAATCAGTAAAAGTGCAATCAATATTATGAAAAAAACTAACTACAAATAACAATGACATAGTGTATTATTTATAACATGTTCACAACATTGCACATACTAAATTGCATAAAGATCATACAATAATAACTTAAGCTATATATACTTAGAGCTACAGATTATTAAAATAATATCACACTTTTGGTAAAGTTCATCTTTATCAAACAGTAATGGAATGTCACTTTTATTATATATCATAAAAATGCAAAAAGCAGTATCAATAACATTACTGATATTGGGAAGAATATGTAAACAGACATTCTAGGATGACATACAGACACTAAAACAGAAGACTCATGATCATTCTTCAAACCATCTTTTGTAGGCATTTCTACAATAACTAATTCATCACTAAACAAGCCTACGGAAAACTCACATTCCGTTTTATTGAGACATATTTTAGATTCAGACATATTAACATACTGGAATGTTGGCTTATAAATGTCAAATATTGCATGAATATCATTCATAACAATGTCATTATCACTATAAAATATATAATAGTAATATCCGTCTTGTAAAACATCATGAGTAACTTTCAAAGTAGTGGTTTTCTCTAAATATTTAGTGCTATTACATTGTATAGAGTATGGAAAATAGTTACTCATTAACATATTCTCATTATAGCATTCATGCAAACTGTTTTCAAAACTAGAGACTGCACTATCCAATGGCACATTTGCAGAATTGTTGAACGCATTTCCTCCATGATTCACTCCAGCATCCAACACAGTATTTGGATTATGAATAGTAGTTCTTTTCACATCTCTCTTCTTTCGATTTTTGTCTTCATACAGTATTTCATTTTGTCTAATGTCTTTGATGTGCTTATTTCGAGTTTTATCTGCTCTCTCTTTTGTGTTATTCACTATTTCGTCCTCAAATACATCATTATCAAAACTGTTATGCTTCTTGTCATATTCATTTGATTCTCTAACATTAGCAACAGACTTATTGCCTTTCTTTTCCAATGGATTTTCTAATGTTACTAATACATGCTGGTTTTCAATTAAAGTTGGTGTTTTCTTATAGTTATTTCCATTGAGTATTCCGCAAGTATCAAGAATTTTGTCACCCATCACAACTAATATTTTAGAACCCTCATATCGAGAGCAAGCCTTTAATTCTACAGTGGCACCTTTAAATAAATAGAAACCCCAATATTCTAGGGTGTCATCTGGTAAAGTCATTGATTTTCTAAGCCTTATATGTTTCTTTATATTAGACAATTCAGGTCTTCCTCTCATTTGGAATGCATTAAAACTAGAATTCATTTTTAAAGAATGCTTTTCACAAAATATTGATGACTGACCTTTGTGAATTTGTATCACATCCGAATCTGATATCCTATAGAGAACATCAGCATATTTGATGTTTCTTAAATATAAAGGCAAGACAATGAGTATTGTTGGTAAGACTGTGGTCAACAGACAAAAGGTTATAACCCTCCGAGATCCATGCATTTTCCCTCCATCTGGAAAGAAAAACAATAACAAATTAGGTAAGTAAGCATATATTAAAGAAATGTTAAGAAGTAGTTAGAAAAAGGAAAACAGAAAATAGGGTAGGTAAGTAATTGTTTAAAGTTTTGGAATAGGTACCTAGTTGTAGTAGATTTTGTAGTGGTTGTTGCACTCCTAAGATTAAAAATCAATAATCAATGACTAGACTGCAGAATTCACTCTCAATAATTATGTATTGTAAGAAACACATGCATGGAGAGAAGAGAACCACTTTTTTAAGTATAGGTACAATATTTAAAATGTTATTGGTTTTTCAGAGTAGGTGCTTACAAAAAAAAATATTCTGCTTGCTTTCTGGTTTTTATTCTAATTACTTATATTTATAATACAGGTGCTTGCTTGATAATTACCTAGGTACTTACATGCTTGGTGTTACTAATTTGGGAACCAATCTTTTTACATTTAATAAATCAACGCAGAAGCAAGACGGATCACTTCACGTGTAGTCATGCTTTTATTTGTTTATTACTGTATTATAGTCTTTAAATAATATTTAGTTAGATACGATAGGCACCGCTCATCCAAATCTTTCTAATTCCATCCATCCTATAACCAAAATAATCCATCAATCAAACCAGGCTTTGTTTGAATGTGAGATCAAACCAAACCAGAACCACAGAAACCCGGACGGACGGTACCCGCGACCCCCGCGCACAGAAAACCCCCCGCGACCAAAGTTGTTTTTTTTTTTTTAAATATATATTTGTTCCATGAAGGAACAGGCTAAGGTCTGAGCCATACTGCCTAGTCATTAGTTTTTTATTTGTTTTTTCCCTTGATGATAATGAGTGATGATTAAGATGAATGATAAATGATGTTCCCCAAACCCCTTGAGTCCTCAGTAAAGATGTTGGACTTTATTGAGGTCTCACGCGGACTACTTGAGAGAATTTGAAAAGTGATGTTGCACTGTTTTGTTTCATTTGCCAACACTCATGCACGTTCACAAACACTTAACGGTTAATAATCCACTATTATTTCACATTAATGTTCGAAAAAACACTAATTTTGGAAAATAAAACAAAACTGAAGACAATGACGCTTCACTTTCCCGCCAAGAAGTCACCAAAGTTGTTTTTTTTTTTTTTATATAAGAGGGAGGCAAACGAGCAGGCGGTTCACCCGATGGAGAGCAATCACCGCCGCCCATGGACACCCGCAAAACCAGAGGAATCGCAGACGCGTTGCCGGCCCTTAAGGGAGGAATAGGTTCAAGGAAGGAACAGGAATTGGGGGGGGGGGGGGGGAAGGGGCCTCCGGAACCCTCACTGGTCGGACGAAACACAACAGCACCAAGTGCCATTATTTCACGCCGAATATTAGTGAGAGGGTGGTATTACGCCGGGCGAGCCGGCCCAATGTGTGCTGCAACGCAGCGTGGCTCTACCACTCAGTTGGTGTCACTCATTTAGCACCACCCAGGGATCACGTGTAGGGTCTCAAGGGTAAACCTACGGACGCGAGCAACTTTGACCCCCCAAAAGTTGTTTCTTGCTTCTTTTTTTTAATATATATTTGTTCCATGAAGGAACAGGCTAAGGTCTGAGCCATACTGCCTAGTCATTAGTTTTTTATTTGTTTTTTTCCCTTGATGATAATGAGTGGTGATTCAGATGAATGATAAATGATGTTCCCCAAACCCCTTGAGTCTTCAGTAAAGATGTGGGACTTTACTGAGGTCTCACGCGGACTACTTGAGAGTATTTGAAAAGTGATGTTGCACTGTTTTGTTTCATTTGCCAACACTCATGCACGTTCACAAACACTAAACGGTTAATAATCCACTATTATTTCACATTAATATTCGAAAAAACAATTTTTAGAAAATAAAACAAAACTGCAGACATGACGCTTCACTTTCCCGCCAAGAAGTCCAGTTGTTTCTTGCTTTTTATTTTTTTATTGACTTCTCTTCAGTGTTGTTCCTGACAAATTTAGGTTTACCGCATTCTGATTCAAAAATTGCCGTATATATACTTCAGGGAAATCTTAAAAAATTGCCGTATTGCACAAAATGTTTATTTAAAAGGTTTAAATAAAAAAAGAAGTGATGTATACTTCTATGCGTGTACTACTTGTAAACTACTCATTTTATTCTTCACCATATTAGGTATTGAATAGGTTCTATAAATAATTTTTTTTTTTTACCTTCTGATTCTGTCGCATTAAGTTCGTACTGTTATTTATCATTTCGTGTGGCACTTGAAGTTATGTACAATTACCGTGATTACGGGTTGCTTGTCTGGCTAGAAGAGTTCCATTAATAGGAGTTATTACTTTTTTCGAAGTCTCGTTTTCAGATTATTATTTACTTCACTGAAGAATACGTTTGCAGTCTGAGTTCGAGTGTGGTAAACTAATACATTTAAAGCAAAATATGCTGTTTTTAGTTCTGAGGTACTAGCACGTACAAAAGCCCGGCCCCTACGAAGGCCAACTTTAAAAACGCGCATTTGCCACTGCCTAAAACAATTGAAATTTGGCGCCCACATTCACCTTGGCCCTATATTAAATGTGCTATAGCGCCAAATCACTTCCTTCGTTGTGATTGTTTTTGCAATTTTTTCCACAAATAGCGTCAGTTTTCGAGTAATTCTATCATCATATTGTTAAATAGTTATTGGAGAATAGAATGCAATGATAAGTTTACCGATTATTTAGTTATTTGTGATTTTATGTTAATTTTTCCGCCACTATGAAAAATTCGTCCTTCGCTCGGGCCTGCATAGGCCTATGGGCTTTACTAAATCTATTAAAATGGCAAATGCGCTTGGATTGTAAATACTCGTACTTAAATACTTAAGTATAAATAAAACGAAATTGGTTTGTTTAATTTATTTCTTTTTCATGCCAAACTACTGACGGTATTTTACAATAGACAAAATATCGTGTAGGTGATTTGAACTCGCTTTTCATATTTTGTATACTTATTAATGAGAACTTAAGTATAAACTAATATTAGTTTTTCTTTTGTTAGATCATGGATTCACATTCACAACCAAAAAAAATAAGGCCTTTGAACTGAAGGGGATTTTTTAAATAAAAAAGTTGTTACTAAAGCTAAAGAAAAAAAAATATTATTCTATAGCCCTAGTAGGGCCTACTTAAAATTTGAGTGGCAAATGAGGAATGAATATTTAGATTCTTGAATTAATAGTGTCTAGCTAGAGTTTCGATTTTGTCATCAAAAGTAATGGGCGATTTTCCGAGATCAAAAAAAAAAGAAATTGGTTCGTAAATGACTTCATAGATGGCGCTTAGCATAGATTGGTATGGCGCATGGTAAAAGGCGGGTTCATGAAGAGCACGTGTATGGCTGCGTAATATTTATTCTATTCCAAAATAGAAATAGGTTCTGGATGTTCTGAATATAAATAGGTAAGGACTTACTGTTTTTTTATTCTTTTGGTAGACAAGTAAAAGTGTAGAATTTATTACAGCCCTTAGGTAGGTACGGCTGGTGGCCGGCTTTTATAAAACGACATCTATCGGGTGTTTTTAAACTAATTTTTACTTTTTAATTTGGGCTGTCAGAAAATCGCCCATTGATTTTTTATTGATTTAGAGCAGAGTTTTACTTTTATGACTATTTTTGTTAATGGGCGATTTTCTGACAGCCCAAATTAAAAAGTAAAAATTAGTTTAAAAACACTCGATAGATGTCGTTTTATGAAAGCTGGGCTACTTATAAGCTGTAATAAATTCTACACTTTTACTTGTCTACCAAAAGAATAAAAAAATAGAATTTACTTACCTATTTATATTCAGGACATCCAGAACCTATTTCTATTTTGGAATAGAATAAATATTACGCAGCCATACACGTGCTCTTCATGAACCCGCCTTTTACTAAGCGCCATACTAATCTATGCTAAGCGCCATCTATGAAGTCATTTACGAACCAATTTCTTTTTTTTTTTTGATCTCGGAAAATCGCCCATTGTACATGGGTCAAGGCCCAGTGTTGATATTTTTATTATATCTTAAAAAATATAGGTTAAATAAGTTATATTTGAGACTGCTTAACATGATTTGTGAATTATTTTTAGAAATATTAGGTTAACTTTGAGTAACAGTTAGTCATAAACGGGCCTTAGTAAGAGACTGTGCTTTTAATTAGGCCCACTACATTGTTTTTAGAAAACCTTATTAATATAGTTTTTAATAAAAAAAATATATTTTTTTGTATATTTTTAGAAGAATAATAAAACATTAGGTACATCATTACAAATAGTTGTTTTTGTCAAACCTTTAAAAGGTTTTTTTTATTGAGATTTTAAATAAGGTGGGCCTTTCCAAGTGCCAGTACCTTGTTCCATCACGGAATTTAATACAAAACTCATCGGTTTTCTGTGAGTAAATTTCATATAATGGTAAGTATTTTTTTTACCTTCATTCGTATATTGCCGTATATTTTAATACGGTAATGACATAGCTGCCGTATACCCTATTTTTGATGCCTTAGATACTTGAATGCCGTATATTACGGCAATTACCGTATCAGGAACAACGCTGCTTCTCTTCTCTGACTGACCTCTGAAAAACTGACCGACTGCCTTGACTTTTTATTTCCATATTTTATATTTGTTCCGTGAAGGAACAGGAGATCAGAGACCATACTGCCTAGTCATTAGTTTTTTATTAATTTTATTCCCCTAGATGATAATGAGTGGTGATTAAGAGGATGATGAATGATAAATGATATTCCCCCAAACCCCTTGAGTCCTCAACTCCTCAGTAAAGATGTGGGACTTTGAGGTCTCACGCGGACTTCTTGAGAGAATTTAAAAAGTACTTTTTATAAAACTGTTTTTCTTAATTGATTTCGGGTCTGGGTGTTTTTCTATGTTTATGTATATTTATCCATTATCTAGTTTAACCATATTAACGAGTTTCAATAGAAGCTTAAATTGCTATCAAATTTTATAAAAATAAAATATAAAAATAAAAATTGATGGTAAATCCTGCTAAAACTGCTAAGCGTTGTTTATAAAAATGCACCAATACTGCTATAATAATATTTACCTTTATAATTTTGAAGTACATCGAAAATTAAACACTATTAAAGCAAGGTATCAATAAGATAACATACAAACTAAATATCTAAATTTTACTTTTTTTAGCAAAAAAGCAGGATTCTACTAAAAATGGCAACACTGAAATAATTCAGAATCTGAATTCCAGCATGTGTGTGCCGCTCTATATAAAATGTATGGGAATACGCGCGTTCTGAATTCAGAATCTTAAATATTCAGACACGGAATTCCGGACTCTCGTCAGCTCATTCTTCTAGATCGATCTGAGAAATTCAGATTCTGAAAAAATCAACATGTGTGTGGAGCATACTGATATTGTATGGTATTCCGGCCTTTCTGAATTCAGATTCTTAATTCAGAAAGCGGTTCCGGCTGTGTGAGGCCAGCCCTCTTTAAACTGTGCTAAAGTTTATTAAGTAGATTAAAAATATATAATTAAAATTAAGATAAAAATACAACAACACATCACCACAAAAAAGAATAACCAAAATCTTTAACCATCTCAATAGAATCAAGGATTACTATCGTTAATAGTTAAAAGATTTTTAAAAACTTATCACTAATAATGTATGAAGAATAAAAAAATGTTTATGTTCACAAAGAAGTAAATGTCATCAAAACATACTTGTAAAAAAAACCAAGTCTCGCAACTCAGTTCTTCTACCGTATATTGGCCATCGCCATAGAATACTTAATAATCAAGCCATTTCATGAAAACACATATATCTCACAAGCATAGAATAGTAACTTCTGAGCTCACAAGTAATACATGTAAGATATTTTTTTTTATCAGTGCGTATAATTTTCAGTAACTTAACTTAACTTAACTATAGAGTAAGTTTACCGCCTCTGTAGTCTAGTGGCTAAGCCACTGGTTTCAGACCCAGAGGTCCTGGGTTCGATTCCCAGCGGGGGGTACATCGTTGTGTGCTCGGTTTGGTTGGTGGTAGCGCTGTTAAGTCCGCCTGGCTAGCTACCACCATCTTATTTAAATCTGTCGCCATAACAACGATGTTTATAGCATTGTTGTGTTAAGACAGCTTGAGATGAGACAGCCAGCTCCTCAGTGGTTGAGTATTCCGGGTGAAGCGCGCTTCCACCTTCGGCCTTATCGTCACTTACCATCGGTGAGATGAAGGCCAAGCGCTTACCCGTTGCCGAATAAAAAAGATAAAAAAAATTTAGAGCTACAGATTTAATTTTAATTTTTTTAAGTGAAAAATAAAGAAACTAAAATTGATCAAACACATCCACAAAAATACCATTGGTAAATCGACCGGGACCGCGAAATTGAACGATACCAGGCGGCCGGGCGGGTCAATGCACTTGCACAGACACGTGACCTTTCGTTCGCCGTATCCACGAGTTATTTTTTTTTTGTGCCGAACAAATTATGTAATTAAGTAATGAATAATAAATAAATTTCAAAAAATGAAAATAATGTCTGTTAACGTTACCGAATGATATAAAAAATTATGCGCACTGATAAAAAAATTATCCTGTATATTATATTAAATTAGATTGTTTAGTGTGTAGTAGGATATACTCTGTATAATTAGACTGTGTAGTAGGGATAAACTCGTTTGCGTATGCGTTATGGAGACTAACAAAGATAAGTGACAAGAAAATAGCCATTCAAGCATATCACGGTTATGTCAGCTCTCTTTTACGTTACGCCATCCTCCTTTGGGGAAATTCTTGTCATGCAGATCGGGTGCTCATAGCACAGAAACAGTGTATTAGAGCCATCTGCAATGTTGATTCTATGACATCTTGTAGGCCTCTTTTTAGGGAACTCGAATTATTAACTGTGCCTTGTATATACATCTTTGAAATATGCATGTTTGTTAAAACTTCGTTCCATTTGTTTAAACAGAAAAATGACATATGCAATTTTAATAGAAGGTTTCCTGAAAAACTCGTTCTACCTGCTAAAACGACTGCTCTGTACAGTAGAAATGCCTACTGCATGGCAATAAAAATGTATAATAGTTTGTGCGATAAATTCAAAGGATTACCATTAAATTCTTTTAAAATTAAACTAAGGGACTGGTTAACACAACTCTTTTTATTCCATTGATGAATTCTTTAAATCATTGCAATCCCGGATTTAGTAACCCACTTATTTTACGTATTGTAATAATTAACTAATGATTGTAATTTAAATCGGTTTGACTTCCTGATTATCATTTGTTGTAGTTTGATCCCTAATAGTTTTGTGTTTTGTCTTTTTTTTCCTTTTAATAAAAAAAGAGAAATTTTGCATGCCAGCTTCTGGTAAACAGTGTGATCAAATTATCTATACCAACTTCTGTACCATTTTTTATGCAAATAAATTGATTATGATTATGATTAGTGCGATTGCCAAGTTAACCGATTTGGTATTACATGGATCTCACAACTTTTTACGGTAGAAGAACTGAGTTTCGTTGCGAGACTTTGTTTTTTTACAAGTATGTTTTTGATGGCATCTCATTTATTTTTGTAGATAGTCCTACTTTTTTCCTTTCCGGTACCTTCTACTTCTTGAATACTAACAACGGATATTTCATTATTATAATAAATTATACAGTTACACTGATTAAACACTGATTGTATTCCAATTTTGAAGTTTCTATGTCTGCTAGAAGTGCCTTAGAGTTTTGATGAACAGTCAGTCAGTGAGTGACAAAATTAAGAAATTTTGACTAGTCAAAATTCTTATACTACTGGTACACGACGAAGTTATAAGGGGTCGAAAATGGCCTGAACTGCTTCGAGAAAAGGATGGTACGGCCGTGCCGCTTTTTTTGCTCGACTTGGCGGGAGCACTGCCGAGCCCACAGATAATTTAATCAATCTCCAAGCACTTGTTACATATAAGATAGCAGCCATGGTCAAAATTAAATATTTGTTGCATAGTAGCCACAAAAAGATAAATTAGCCAATGCTATTTGGCTTAATGCTTTCATTAATTACTGCTGTTTTTATTACCTACCTATCTGGTTTTTGTTAACTCTTGTCACATTCACATCACAGGCAAGTCATACAATTAACTTTATTAAGCTAAATGGTAAATAATATAAAAGTAGTCACTCACCATTATCTTTGTTTTGCACAAATGTGTATTGATAGTTTGTACTATAATATGTACTGCTAGACCTTGTGAGGATTACTTTACTCATTATTACAAAATATATATGATAACTTTAAAAATAAAAGTAGATTTATTGAATTTTCTACGAAACTAACATAATAACATTGTCCACGAAAGTCGACCTACTTAGCTGCAGGGCACACAGAAGATAAGGTTATCTATAATGTGTATCTGTCTGAACAATTTGTGTTGTTTATATAAAAACACTTGTTCATCGTCCACTTTTGTATGGCAATACTTACCTACTATAAAAAAAATATTTGAGCTTAATCTTATTTTAATAATCAAGATAGGGCGCAAATGTTCGTCGTGTTCAGGTAGCATGGCATGCATTGGTGGAATAGAAGAGGCCTTTTGTCTAGTAGTGGACTGACAAGGGATTATTGAGGACTTCCTTGTTTAGCACGTCGCCGTCGTCGTCGGCGGCTGGGCGTGGTTCTGGTGTTGCCATATACTGAGGTCCGGGTTTTTTAATTGTCTAGGTTCTGATCTTAGACAATGGAAAACATATTACCTATGGACTGGACATACCTACAGAAAAAACGTGCAAACCAGCATACATAAACTTTTCCATCGATCAAAATGGCGGATTAACGTAGTGCGTGCGGGACCAGTAGGGCAAGCACGAACAATTTGCGAAAAAGTGTTCGTATCGTCAACAATTTGTATGAGAATTGAGCAGCGCCCCTACCGGACGTAAAATTAACTAAATTTGGAAGCACGAATGCTAAAGTATCGTAAGCGTATCGCCTTCGTATCGTAACACCAACGTTACTTGATATGTTTATATGAAAATTTGCGATCACGAACTTAGTTTTGACATAAGGTATCGTGGATGACGAAGGCTGGCTAGCGTGAACTTACGAATGTTTCTACACGGAGAATTTGTCGGTGAAAAAAGTATCGTTGTGACTTTAAAATCATTAAAAAAATAATTTTTTGTTGTTTCTATGGCCAAAGTGCACTTTACTAGGCATATTTTTCAATAAAATGAAGTAGGCGATGACTAAGTTAGGGGAAGAGCAATATAAAACATGCTAGTATGGAGAATTAATGAACTTAATTAATACATTTTATTACTAAGACTTTGTTTAATTTTTTTATTATTATCTTTTATTTCTTATTCTATTTTTTAATATTATAATTAACTATCGGCCCGCCCGCGCCGTCGTCTACGCTAACTTAAGAAGACCGTCATAGTTCAGCCATTTAAAAAAATATATCTACAAAATATAAACAAAACCATCCTCAGTTAACGCTCTATCTTTTAGTGAAAACCGCATAAAAATCCATTGCGTGGTTTAGGAGCATAGTGCGGTGCCACAGACAGAGGAAAACGGCGACTTTACTTTATAATTATGTAATGATTCAAAAGTACATCCTAATGTACAAAGTACCTACTATACTTTAATTTATTTATTTATCTTTTTTGATACAGAGCAACATAGCAAGGCGAACTTTGTACCAAAAGGTGCCTTTTGCTGTGTATCAATAGTCATAGTCAATAGTCATTCCTTGCTAGTTAGCTAGTTTACCAATAAGGGTGGCAGATAGGAAAATCGGCGCAATAAAACAACTAAATAAAACAAAATTCAATTTATTAAGTCCATAGGTATTTCCCCTTTCAAAGTACCTACCTAGTTAGTTACCTTACAAACATACATTCATAGCTTCTTTCATGAACTCTGACCATTGAGCTTGATAAAGGAGCTCCGTAACCCTCTGTGTCAAGGGGAAAAGCGAAGTCTTGCTCTTTATCATCTCTAAGTTTCATAGTTTTGCAATGTTATCCGTTTTGTTTTTCTTTGGCGCCGAAGGGTTCTATGGCTCCTAAGGTTAATAACTATTGATAATGGTAGGGAAACTATAGTAGGCTGCTGCTCGTCTGCTGGAACAGCCACAAGAGATTGGCTGCTAGTTCCAGGAGCATTTCAATGCCCTGTAATATAAATAAAATTGCTGATAATCAAAATCAATCAATTAAACAAAATCTAACATAAATATATTTATTTCACGGCCTTGACGGATGAACTGCATTGCATTGCAATGCACGCACCGATAATTTCATTTAGTATGATAAAAATATATTAAAATAAATGTGTCAATCTTCGTATAATTAAAAATAAAGTTTACCTGTGCCTTCCTCCTGCGAAAAGAACCTCAGAATTTGACTCCTCGTGTTGAAATTAAAAGGTGTGGAAACTTGGAAAGCGTTGCGTCTTGACCCTGAAAAATATTTTATATGATTTTTATTATTGGTCCCTATTAATATTGTTAGTTTAAAGTTTACTAAATATAGATTCCACTTAGAAATAAGGCCGCCATTGGATACGTATAGGTACACTGCACAATATAGTGTGTATATGTATTAATAAGTTGTTAATGTGAAATGATAAGCAGTGGAACCAGCTTCCACAACCACCATCCCGGTAGCAGCTTGTACTCCAGTATGTACGCATGACCCTGTTCTCTAGGTCAGTCAAAGATAATTTAAGTGCTGGACTACCACCGGTGCCAAAAGCAGCCCTATGAATTTGAACCACTTCTTGTACGTGCTACTTTCTTAACCACAAAACCTTCAACATTTATACAAAACCAAATACTATTTATGTAGGTTGGTACTTACTACTGTAAGTACCAATATAAAAAAAATTAATAATAATATTTTAAAAATATAAAATAATGTTGCTATAGATCAATAATTTTGATTTGTAATGAGTTAGTGTTAGGTCGAGCACTTATGAAGTTATAGAAAGTACTAACTTGAAACTAATTTGCTACACTTTTTTTCCCGCCGAGTGCGAGTGTCCTGTCACATTGCTAGGTATTTATTTTAGCGTAAGCTCCTTCCATTTCATTTGTATGAAATGGCGACCTCGCAGGCTTCCAGAGGGTTCAGATAAACTCCATTTCTATAAATAAAATAATAATCACACAGCTTAGCCATCGAACATATGTAAACAATCATACATAAACTCGCAAACATGTCACAAACAACAAAGTAAGTATGCTTACCTTTCCATAAACTCTATCATCATTGCGTATTGTGCATGGCTTGACCTCATTTTGATCAATCCAAAACAATAAATTTTACTATTCCCAGACGTAACACTAAATTATTCACCAGATTGTTTGTGAAGTGCTGTTAATAAAGTAAACAAAGTTGGCTTTGCCGCGACAGCAATTCTATGTGATGTCGTTCAGAAATCAATCAAAATATTTCATTAAAATTTTATGAATATAAGGAGTAATTATTAATTTTTAATAGTATTTATACAATAATAACAATCAAAATAAACATTCCTAATTATTATATAGTATTTGACTCTAATATTCACATAAAATTCTTGTGTAGCTTTTTAAAAACCACTTCATCTAATTTTCGAACGTAACCAATCGTTCAATATGCTGCGATTGTTCATTCACTGGGCACATCTCTGCTTACGTTAGGATGACGTCACCTTCGCCGTCGCATCGAGCTCGCGATACGTTAACGGAACTCTTCGTGCTTAGGACTAGCGTTGTACTACGTTTTCGTATCGTGGACTCGATACGTTTACGTTACAAATACTTTAAAAGTTCGTGCTTGCCCTACAGTAGGGCAAGCACGAACAATTTGCGAAAAAGTATTCGTATCGTCATCGTCAACAATTTGTATGAGAATTGAGCAGCGCCCCTACCGGACGTAAAATTAACTAAATTTGGAAGCATGAACGCTAAGGTATCGTAAGCGTATCGCCTTCGTATCGTAACACCAACGTTACTTGATATGTTTATATGAAAATTTGCGAGCACGAACTTAGTTTTGACGTAAGGTATCGTAGATGACGAAGGCTGGCTAGCGTGAACTTACGAACGTTTCTACACGGAGAATTTGTCGGTGAAAAAAGTATCGTGGTGACTTTAAAACCATTTAAAAAATATTTTTTGATTGTTTCTATAGCCAAAGTGCACTTTCTAGGCATATTTTTCAATAAAATGAAGTAGGCGATGACTTAGTGAGGGGAAGAGCAATATAAAACATGCTAGTAGAGAGAATTAATATCATACTTAATTAATACATTTTATAACTTTGTCTACAATTTTTTTATTTTCTTTTATTTCTTATTCTATTTTCTAATATTATAATTTATTCAAAAGTACATCCTAATGTACAAAGTACCTATACTTTAATTATTTATTTATATTTATTGATACAGAGCAACACAGCAAGGCGAACTTAATGCCAAAAGGTGCCTTTTGCTGTGTATCAATAGTCATAGTCAATTGTCGTTCTCTGCTAGTTTACCATTAAGGGTGGCAGTTGGCAAACAAGGAAAATCGGCGCAATAAAACAATTAAATAAAACAAAATTAAATTAATTAAGTAAGTACATTTATTTATTTATTGTTTAAAACATTTAAAAAACAAATTTTACAACATCAATCCTTAGCAAAAACCTCGTGGGTTTATGTGCCTTCCCCTTTCAAAGTACCTAGTTAGTTACCTAACAAACCTACATTCATAGCTTCTTTCATGAACTCTAACCATTGCTTCTCCAGGTTAATAACTATTGATACTACTGGGAAACTATAGTAGGCAGGCTGCTCGTCTGCTGGAACAGCTACTGTAGGTTGGCTGCTAGTTCCAAGAGCATTTAAATCCCCTGTAATATAAATAAAATTCCTG
Organism: Scoparia ambigualis; assembly: GCA_963921215.1. NCBI lineage: Eukaryota > Metazoa > Arthropoda > Insecta > Lepidoptera > Crambidae > Scoparia > Scoparia ambigualis. Next base: position 14,606,134 of record OY992505.1, read on the forward strand.
TTAATAATTAGGACAAAACCTAACATAAAAATATTTATTTCGCGGCCTTGATGCATGAACTTAATATAAATTAAGACTAATTTAAATAGAGGCTTATTTACGAAGAGCATGAGAGATGCCTATTTACAATGCACGCACCGATAATTTCATTTCGTATGTTAAAAACATAATAAAATCAATGGGTCAATCTTTATTGTTAAAGTTTACCTGTGCCTTCCTCCTGCGCTGGAAAAGAACCTCAGAATTTGACTCGTCGGGTTGAAATTAAGGTGTGGAAAGCGTTGCGTCTTGACCTTGCAAAACATTTTATGTGATTTTTATTATTGGTATTAATATTGTTAGTTTAAAGTTTACTAAATACAGATTCCACTTAAAAATAAGGCTGCCATTGGATACGTATAGGTACATTTCACAATATAGTCTGTATGTATTAATACGTTGTTAATAGGTCAAGGATCATAACCCCCGCCGGCGGTCACGAAACAATTGATTTTCAATGTGTTTGATTTTACGGTGCTCTAGGGGTTAATGTGAAATGATAAAGCAGTGGAACCAGCGTCCACAACCACCATCCCGGTAGCAGCTTGTACTCCAGTATTCGTATGCTGCGACTCTGGTTCTCTAGGTCAGTCAAAGATAATTGAAGTGCTGTACTTCCACCGGTGCCACTAGCAGCCCTATGAATTTGACCCACTTCTCTTACGTGCTACTTTTTAAACCACTAAACCTTCACCATTTATACAAAACCAAAAATTATTTATGTAGTGTAGTTATATAAAAAATACAAAAAATAATGTTGCTATTGATCAATAATTTTGATTTGTGATGAGTTAGTGTTAGGTCGAGCACTTTTGAAGTTAAAGATGGTACTAACTTGAAACTATTACCTTGCGTAGTGTATATTTTCTTTGACCTTGCGCCACTTTTTTTCTGGCCGAGTGTCCTGTCTGTCCCATAGATATTTAATTTAGCGTAAGCTCCTTCCATTTCATTTGAATGGAATGGTGACCTCTCAGGCTTCCAGAGGGTTCAGATGAATCTCCATTTCTATAAATAAAATAATAATCACACATTTTAACCATCGAACTTGCAACAATCATACATAAAGTCACAAACAACAAAGTAACTATGCTTACCTTTCCATAAACTCTACCATCATTGCGTATTGTGCATGGCTTGTCCTCATTCTGATCAATTTAAAACAATTAAACTTACTTTTCCTAAAACGTAACACTAAATTCACCTTAAAGATTGTTTGTGAAGTGTTATTAAAGTAAAAGTAAACAAAGTTGGCTTTGCCGCGAAAGCAATTCTATGTGATGTCGTTCAGAAATCAAAATAAAGTCAAAATATTTCATTAGAATTTTAGGAACATTTATTAATTTTTAATTATATTTATACACTAATAACCAGTTAAATAAACTTTCCTTAGTATTATATAGCATTTAACTCTAATATACACATATAATTGTTGTGTAACTTTTTCAACACCACTTCATCTATTTTTTGAACGTATCCATTCGTTCAATGTGCTGCGATTGTTCATTCACCGGGCACATCTCTGCTTACTTTACGATGAGGTCACCTTCGTCGTCGCATCGAGCTTGCGATACGATTACGGAACTCTTCGTGCTTAGGACTAGCGTTGTACTACGTTTTCGTATCGTGGACTCGATACGTTTACGTTACGAATTCTTTAAAAGTTCGTGCTTGCTCTACAGATGTTTATCGACACTTTTATCGATATCAACCTTCGATCAACAATATATCAACGGTAAAAATTTGAATCGAGCATCCTTGCTGACGATGTGGGAGAGGGGAGGGGGGGGGGGGGGACGTTGAGGGGTTGGGAGTTTCCACTTTCCCGCCAAGAATTCTTATGAAGATGATGATGATGTGGTTTTTAAAGTTGTGAATCTTGTTTAAACAGATAGAGGACTCTTTTATTATAAACAATAAATAACTGATAGAGTCTGGCCAACGAACCTCGTAGTTATTTGATTGGAAATACTTTGTCTCTATGTGTGTCTACCTGAGGGCCTAGTCAATTGGCAAACAAATTAAACTCTACGAAATTAACGCTACGTTAAACAGTATGTATGGGACTGACATAAGCAAAAAATACCTACGTCGTAGAATTTACGCTAAAATAGACCTGATTGACAGTTTGACAAGCCAAGAATCGCTAATCTAGCGATCACTTAAACCTTGAAGATAATAATTACCGCTTAGCGTCACACAAAATGGCGATTGTTTGATCAGCTGATGAAGAAAAAGTTGTGTTGTGTTGAAAGTTTTGTTTATAATGCTCTTTTTAGGGCTATTGTGGACTGCAATAATCAAAGAATGGTGCTCAGGCGCTAAGGTTTCCCGACGTTGCTTGGAGCAAATTAACGAAATCCCGAGTTTGTTGTACTTGTGAATAGTTCTCGGAGTTCTCGTTTACGAACTTTCAAATATCTAAATAAGGTCTGCCGGGAATTGCGTGCTAATATCGTTGTTGCGACGTGAGTGACCAAATAATTGTGTGTCATGCAACATTTTCTGCAACGAAGGAGTGGAGGCTCTCAACCATACAAACATTTTGGCCAAATAAATCTATCTATAAGTACCTTTAATCATGACAAGAAAGGTTAAGAATAAGACAACAGTAAGGGACTGTCTGTATAAATATTAAAGGACAACATCCAATATGGGCCCACCCCCCTGAACAATCATATTGTAAATGAAGTGATTTATAGTTTTCTAAAAATATTTATTGATTATCGATCACAATTTGGGAGTATCAAAATAAATTATAATAAAAATGAATTTTACCCGATTTATAATTGACTTCCGTTAAAAGGCGCGGTCCTATGTTGCCTAGTGAATTAATAATTGAACCAAGTTGTGAAAAGCGATTGAAAATATAAATCCTGGTTCTAAAATAATAGCTACTTGTTAGATTATTTACTTTTATTACTTTTATTAACAAAAAATAATAAATCGTATGGTATGGTATGGATTTTTATCCTACGTTGTATTGTTTAACCAACCTGATGCAAAACATTATTTATTCATGTTTTCTACATAATATAAGCTACTGAAAACAATCAATAACATTATAATATTTAACTGTCCAATATTTAGGCCCAAGGAATTATATAAATTGGACGGTGTCCTTTAACCTATCCATAATGTCCATTTATCAATTTATAACTTTGATTGCCTATTTGTTTTACAGGTTCCAATGAAGATTTAATATGCCAGGTGTAAGCTTAGAGCATTAAAGCAACGCTCTAAGTGTAGTAAGGTGTACCTATTGATTGTACCCTTAAAGCTGATAAATCTTATACAGACAAGCATCTTTCATAATAGGAAAAGATATCAGTCCTTACGTTCAAACGGTAAGTTTTAATAAATAAATTATTACTTACGTAAAGGTAAGTATTATTTATGCCTATTATTATATTGGGATTTACTAGGAAATGTCAGTAATGTTAAAATTGCTAGAATAAAAAGTATTGACATAAAGATAAAACTATTTTATGTGGTTTTGCAGATTTGAGACGACGATTCAAAAATCTTAAATGTTACCTCATAATTTGGTGGATGGACTTCCTTAGAATGGTGAACAAACATGGTTATTTGGTAAAAACAATATCAAGCAATTTTCTGTAATAGATAGGTACTTACCTACTAACTTTTTATCTATGACAATTTTCTAAATGAGCTCTAATGTTGACAATGTTTTATTCTACAAAAAGGAGCAGTGTGTGCCATAAATATATTTACCCATAAAATAGTAATTTGGCTTACATGATGGGGAAAAATTAAGTATAAAGTTAATTTAGTTCCTAAGTTTATTGTGCTTTATTTAAAAAGATTTACTTAGGTACAAAAAAACAGTACCTTCGTTGACAACATTTTTATTCTAAGAAAAGGAACAGTGTGCCATAAATATATTTAACCCATAAAATAGTGATTTGGTTTACTTAAAGGATGGGGAAAAATTAAGTATAAAGTTAATTTAGTTCCAAGTTTATTGTACTTTATTAAAAGATTTACTTAGGTACCCAGGTACTAAAAAAACAGTACCTACTTTCTTGTACACACAACACACAATTGGCATCTATTTTTATGGTCACATATAGGTTTAATGTCAATAAGAGAAAGTGAAGCCTTATATTTAATAAACTTTGACTTTGAGAGAGTTAGGTAAAGAGATAAGAATATATTAAGAAATACAACAATAATGTTATTTTTTACTTGATTTTTAATTTTACTTGCAGTAGGTACCTATAGAAAATGTTTAAGTATATCAATTTCTACTAGTGATAACAATAAGCTATTGAAGTTGTACTTGATTCATTATCAACATACGGTAATTATATAAAAATAGTTGTTTTAATAAAACGTAAAATATATAAATAATAAAATGTAAATATATAAATAATCCTATGTTTTATTTCTAAACATTATCAACCAACTCATAATTATTGGCAGTGAAATAAATAATGTAAAATAAATTAATATTTTAACTTGTCACGATCATGTCATTGTGTCTGTGAATTTAAGAATTTAAGGCAATCGCTACGCTGCGCTTCGAGATTGTCTTAAATTTCTAACCTATCACGTGACCTACAGGAGTAGGGCAGCTAGTATTTCTGTTGTCTAACAAAAACTTTACGGCAGCTTAGGCGGCGTCACTATTATACCGCAAAACTTACGGTTCCCTAACAGATGGAGATACAGTGCCGCTTGTGGCACTCTGTACACTTCCTAATATTTATGAGAAATTCTTGGCAGTAAGCGTTTGCTTGTTGTCTTCAGTCTTAATTTATTTATATTTGCTGAAAAATGGGTTTGGTCTCATATGAATGTCATATTATGGTAAGTCAGTCACTCGTCATCAAATAAGTACTTATTTACAAACGTGCTTGCCTGGCGAGCTTCCGGCGAAATAAGCGATTCACTTTTCAAATTGTCTCAAGGAGTCTACCCGAATTTTTTAGTAAAGTGACATTCAATTCACTAAAACTCAAAACGTTCGGTGATCGGTGTGGTTACTTTACAGACATATAATAGAAGCAGACCAAACATTATTTCACAACTACATAGATGAGAATAAAACAATATTTCTACTTCTTTCTCTCCAACCACAAATTAATGAGACTATCTCGTTTCTTTTTAATGTCGCAACACTTCCACACACATAGACAAACTGGACCGTGAGGCAAAACGCCATCTTGACAAGCTACAACTAAGCTACAAATGTCTTCCTAGACTTGTCAACAAAGGACGTACAGGAGATTGTTTTCGCTTATTTTTTGCGATCTAATAAAGTTTATGAGCCAAAAGTACTAAAATAAAATGGTGAAGTGTAGTGCGCCCTTGTGCGGCGACTCCTCATATAGAAAAACACCTGAAATTACGTTCCATTGGTAAGTTTTGTTGTGCCATCTAATCTCATAATGTTTTTTTAGTCATTGTGTGATTATTATTAATCTTTCGGCATTGAAGAAGTAGTGAATAATTGTCATAAGTGCAAATCTCGTAAAATCTTAACGTAAAATAGTTTCTGAAAGATTCTTGTGGTAACAATAATCAAATAGTAACTCTGATCTCGTTTGACGTTTCATATACTTGTACAATTTTACGGGGCCGTATTTAGGCTCCAGTTTTGTTTAATAGGTATATTTTTGAAGATTGATTAGATTTAAGTATGCAATATATTTTTTTATTAGGGATAAATTAAATATGAGTACTTAAATTATTTTTATAAACGGCTGTGGATAGAATGCCACAAGCGGCATTCTAGTACGATCGGTTACGATGCCGTCATTACGGCATCTTAGTACAAAGTGTAGGCAGTGAATAGAGTGCCACAAGCGGCAACTTAGTACGATCGGTTACGATGCCGTAATTTGACGGCATCCTAGTACGAAGCGTATAGAGTGCCACAAGCGGCATTGTATCTCAATCGGTTTGGGAACCGTAACATATTTTTTATTTGTCATAATGTTCAGACGACTTATTATTTAAAAGATATTTTTGTACGGAGTTAGATTTCTGTCTAATAAAAAAAAATAACCTCGAAATTCAAGACAATCGCTACGCTGCGCTTCGCGATTGTCTTAAATTTCTAACCTATCACGTGACCTACAGGAGTAGGGCAGCTAGTATTTCTGTTGTCTAACAAAAACTTTACGGCAGCTTAGGCGGCGTCACTATTATACCGCAAAACTTACGGTTCCCTAACCGATGGAGATACAGTGCCGCTTGTGGCACTCTATACAATTCCATATTGTTAACTTAAACCCTATGGTAGAAAATGTGCATAGAATAATAACTTTTTACATTTGTTTTTCAGAATTCATCTAAATCTATACTAAAAGGTCCGGTAAGAAGCAATGCCAGTGGAGATCATGTTTTGAGGAATTAGCAAAATTTACAGCCAAGTACCTCAAGTGCTGTACCTATTAACTACATTAAGTGAGTTAACGTAAGTATTATATTGTTGTACAGTATTCTAGGGTATAACATGAAAAAGATGGGTCTGAGCAGTCTCTCAATCTCAACTCTGTTACTTTGAAATATACAGAAAATGATAAATTTATTTGTTTTCAGAAACCTTCATCATTACTTCCTGAACAGACTCAGTAAAAAGTATCCCGGATATAATTTTTTCGGGTCTTGCAAAATATACAGTAACCCGCAGACAGAGTCGCTGACTACTCGAGCACCCGGCGGTCTTATCACTAGTTTTAAAAATTGTGACATTATTTATTGTAATTTTTATTTTTATAAAAAGAGTATAATACCAGCAGAGTATATATGTATGTTGTTAATAATTACTTATTTCATTTTTTTTTATTCTACCTAACGGTTCTACTATGAGCATTTCATGCATTTTATTAAGAGATCTATTACATCTCAAATGTGATTTTTGCAGAGTATATATGTATGTTGTTTTTAATTACTTATTTCATTTTTTTTATTCTACCTAACGGTTCTACTATGAGCATTTCATGCATTTTATTAAGAGATCTATTACATCTCAAATGTGATTTTTGCGTAAAATGCCCATTTTCGCATTTTGTAGTAATTTTGCAGTTGTATTTATCATTATTATCGAAATAGGATAATAAAATCATGCTTAATATTACAAATCTCCACTCTGCGAGAATAAGCTGAGTTCGAACGGCCGGCGCATCGTATTTTGTAGTAATTTTGCAGTTATATTTATCGTTTTTATCGAAATAGGATAATAAATTCATTTTACAATCTTTATTTCTCAAGAAGTAACAATTATTCTGGTATAAATTTTGCTCAATAATATCGTAGATAGGAAATTTTCACAGTTAACTTAAAGCTATTTCCGAAGTTTTTTGGTTTTGAATAAGATTTTTTTTCTATATAAAATCAATGATATCTAAAAATTCCGAGGCCACTACGCACTATACGACTATATAATAGATAACATCCTAATTTTTTTCATTTCTTTAGAACAGTAGTTCAATCTAGGAGTTCAAAAAAGTGCCTTCGCGCATTTTATGAAAACCTTCATCAGTTTTGGGTTTCATAAAAAAGTTAAGCAAAATTTACATAAAGCGAAGCCACTACGAACTATGCCAATAGCTATTCTACATTATTCAATAATTCAAAACTGGTGATGTATTTTTTTTCTTGGATCAAGAACGCCAATATTGGTTATATTATGCAAAAATCACAGTCGAGATGTAATAGGCCTATTAATTTAATGAGGTGGCGTCGCAGCCAGATATAGATACAGACATAGCCTGCCTGGCACTCAATGATAGATAACTTAGCATTCTACTGGTGATTTTTTTTTTAATTTAATGAGTATTTTCAAGTGTCTATAAAATATAACATTATCCTCTTTACGTAGGTATAACATTATTATAGATGTAGGTACTTGACACAGACATATAATATATGTCTGTGGTACTTGAGGTCCCTTGCGTGCCTGAGTTCATCCCCTTTTATTGTAAATGTGTGCATGAAATTTGTTTGTAGGCGTAATGGGCACGCTTTTTTGTTGTAATGTTTGGTCTGCTTCTATTATACTTCTATTATATGTCTGTGGGTTACTTCCCATTTATTAATCTTACATAAGCGTTAGATTATCATCAAACAAAAAATTACTAAGACAAGCCTGTATGTTCTTTATCCCTTAGCTTATCGATATCGATTTAGCGTAGCGAATTTGATGAGCGATTTTGTCGCTGTCACCGGTCGAGCATTTGCCAGTTGACTTTGTTCGTTTGTAATTAAGTACATAATGATGACGAGTGACTGACCTACCATAATATGACATTGTTATGAGACCAAACCCATTTTTCAGCAAATATAAATAAATTAAGACTGAAGACAACAAGCAAACGCTTACTTAAGCAACTCTATGGCGTAGCGGCTAAGGCCATTGATATATATTACACTAGATTAGCAATTACCGCGCCAAAGCGTTGCTACCTCACATATGGCCACAGCCATATGCCTAGCTAATGTCAGTTCAGTTCTCAGTGTGACGCCGGCCAGGTTGAACCGGACGAAAAATGGGTAAATGCATAGTGAAAGAGTGCGATTAAAGGTCACAGAACCATCATAACCCAAGCGGAACTACTTTCCATACGTAAGTACATTGTTAATGTATTGATATTTACGTAAAAACACAAAAAAAGAGAATTAAATAACAAATATTGTGATTTATGTTCAGTGTTGCCATTAAAAACTTCCTTTTGGTTTCCCACTATAATGGGAGAAACAAATTAATTAAGGGATGAAGTTGTGAACCTATTATTTTAAATAATAATATGTAATTATATTTTAAGTTTTGTTCAAAAGATTAATGCAATCTTATTAATTTGTTATATTTTATCGATTAATAATCTATTAATCATATTTATTTCTATTCAATATGATTAATTGTGCAGGGTGCCTAAGATGCAGGACGCCGTGAGAAATAATATTTAAAACAACATTATACCATAAAAACATACAAAAAAGAGACTAAACACGAAACTGATACTTCATAGCGGAGTTTGATTACTGTTTGTATAAATAAACTACCATTATGGCAATCATAGTGGTACAGGTATAATTTATTAATAATCATAATATTTAATAAAACTCAATAAAAAATATTAAAACAAGAATTATCTTCATTATTTCAATACTTATTCTTACTTTTATGTGTCTAGTAAGCAAGACATGTCATTTAAATAATACTGGCTGTTCCTCGCAACTTTATCTTCGTAAAGTAAATATTAAATAAATAAATAATATATTTCATTTCAACAATCACTCCAATGAGCTTGCCCCAAACTAAGCCGAAGCTTGTACTATGGCGGCTAGTTAACGGATATCCATACTTAAATACATATAAACATCATATTAAAAGTATGTCGACGGGATAAATCGCGACACACATTGCAAGCAAATGCCTACTTAGTACTGCTTGACATTTCGGCCGCAGCACCGCCAGCAGTAAGTGAGCATTCACTCAGCAAATGCATCGCTCCCTGTCCTGCTAACATAGTTTCAATAATCTATGTTAGATATAATAGTAGCATATTATTGGTAAAAAATAATATTAAAATCGATTCAGTAGTTCCCGAGTTTATCGGCTACATGCAAACAAACAAATCTTTCCTCTTTATAATAATAGTACTATTGTATTATTTAAATTCATTTACCTATTTTATAAAACAATTACTTTCAAAAACATTCTTTTTTTCTTATTTTGGGGTAAAATTCATATGGCAGGCAACACTAGCCCGCCAGCACATGACTATGTATCTGTCTTTGTCTAATTTTAGTGACAGCATGGTTCTTGCGACTTGTGTAGATGAGACAGTTATATGTTTACATTAAAATGTTTATTGGTTTCAAAGCTACGTCGTCGCGGTTAAATAGTGGTTACATTTTTTAGGACGCGCGGTAATGAGGTTTGCTCCTCTATTAGTTTATCTCAATGGCTAAGGCGGTCTAACTACAACACTTATCCTTAGATTAAAACAAAAAGGGAAGATACGGCACTAGCGTCTAGTAAGTGAGCCGCTAAAATTAGGCATAAAGGCACAATTTCACTTCAGTCACAATTTTTTCGAGCGAACAGGCTACATCGTACTATTGCGGATATTCGTGTACCTCCGCCTGGCGTACTCACCATGGAATTCGGTTATTTCAAGAATGCCAAAAAACTGTACCCAAATAGTACCAAATAGTGCCCAAAGGAAATAAATAGTACCCTTATAGTTAAAAAGTTATAGACATAGTTTGGTGAGTACGCTAGGCGTAGGTTACGCCTAGCGTACTCACCTCAGTTTGGAAAATCTGAAAAGCTACAACTATAATTAGTATATCAAAAAACTGTACCCAAATAGTACCCAATAGTGCCCAAAGGAAATAAATATTACTTCTATAGTTAAAAAGTTATAGACATAGTTTGGTGAGTACGCTAGGCGTAGGTTCTACGCCTAGCGTACTCACCTCGTTGCGCGAAAACAGAAAAAGCAATGGCTCTCATTTCTATCTCAATAAGTAGTACTGGAAATAGTACCCTAGAGTGTAATTGTTTTTTGACTTTTACACTCAAAAGTCATTAAAGTTGATAGCAAACTTCTACATACATTGACATGAGGTAGGTACAGGCGAACTCATAATAATTTTAATATTATTACTTATTATTAGGGCTCGGATAATTATGTATTAAAAATTTTAATATATGTACATATAATACGGATTAAAAAAACTAAAATATGGCAAAAATATGTGTTAATAAAATAACAATACTTTAAAATTTACGACTGTTTATTGCAAAAAATAAAAAAATACAATTTTACTCAGCTTCTGTTTCATTATTACTTGAATTGCAGTATAGAATCACGTGTTTCTTTAAATTTTCAAAATTAAAACTGTCTGTTTGGACGAAACAATGCTTTGTACTTGCTGAATGATCTTTCAACATCACAGGATGTAATTGGAGCATATTTAAATTTGCATAATTGTACAAGTGAGTACGGCATATCTATATTGCCTTCTAATATTCCGCACATCATGCTGATAATTTTTTTCAGGGTATGAAATCCTTTGTTTTTATCCAATACGTCCATACGATCTATCTAACGTAAAATTATGAATATATGGATAGATTGATATATTTTTTTGATATATATGGCTTTATATGTAAAATATGGAAAAATATGGAAAATAAAAATGGAATTTTCTCGATCTAAATATCATAATTTATGCAGAAAATATAATTAGCAACGAAAACCATTTTAATTAAAATATGTATTTACATATTAATCCGGGCCCTACTTATTATGTACCACTTCATATTAATTTTAATTTTGTTGAAATTAATAGGTGTATATGCGTAACGAGGAAGTTTAAGATCAGTTATGTAATTGATTATAATTATTTTTCATAAATAAGATACATGTTTTCCAAAATATTGACTATCGTATTTTTTGCCGGATTTCATAAGGGAAAGTGCACCTTCTATATAAGGAACTATTTATCTTATGTCTGAAATTGAAAGTTTAATATTGTGCGACAACAATCTGTTACTTTTGTTGATCATAGTGCATCTTATCGACGCGCGACAGCGATGCATCTTAGTATGAACAAGTTACAATAGATGGCGCTTATCACACTTCTTACTTTAATTACTTACAAACTGACCTGTGTTATGAAAGTGCTAAAGATCAATATTGCAATACACAACAATTTGCTTGACGCCGCGGTGGGAACGCATAGTTTTCGGGAACAGATTTTTTTAGTTGATTACTTTGCCTTACCACCGCAAAGGTTTGCGAATAGTTAATTTGTGAAACAATTAATGTAAAAAACTTGTGAATTTGGTTTCATTGTGATGTGAAAGTGATCTTTAAATGAGTAAGTACCTATGTATATTTCATCTGTAATAGCATTTTATGTTCATGTCGATTTGCAGTTGATCTTTCATTAGCTAGGTAGGTAGGTAGGTATAGGTACCTACTCAGTTTGAATATATTATGTATACTTAACTACAGAAATACGGTATTGTTTTTTATTAGTCGTAGAATAACAAATTAAATTATATTCTTAGTTTTCTGGACTGTATAAAGTGTTTTACTGTATCGCGTAAGCTGCGTTGGGGTAACTTCGGACGGTTTGCAGTTGTATTCGGAAGATATTAGCAGTTTTTTTTTCTCGAGAGTAACGTCAGTTAGCACAATAAATTAAAGTGAAAATTTATTGTTAATAAACAGGCTATAAGGTAGAATGTGTTTTATATAGTTATAAACGAAACAACTACTATTTTTCTGGTGTTTAAAATAGCAATAAAATCTATTAGTGAATTCCATAGTTATTCCAATCTCAATTCCTTTGGTAATAAAAATAATATTTTACCAGCTGTGCTCGACTATACCACACGTAATTTTTGTATGTAGAAGTTTGCTATCAAATTTAATGACTTTCTAGTGTAAAAGTCAAATAACAATTACACTCTTAGAGGGTACTATTTCCAGTACTATTTATTGAGATAGAAATGAAACCATTGCTGGTTCTGTTTTCGCGCAACGAGGTGAGTACGCCAGGCGTAGAACCTACGCCTAGCGTACTATTTGGGTACAGTTTTTGACGTGACAACGTCTTAAATTAGGTTAGCTGGGAGACACTTATGAAAAAGTGTAACGCTCGTCGGGAACGTAACGATGAGTCACCGAACGAGAGAGAGGCCCGCCGAATGCCTTGCGTCTCTCTCCCACTAAATAGTTAAGTTTAAGTTTACATGTACAATGTTTTAGTAAACAAAATAAAACAAAAAAAAATAAAAAAAAAAATAAAAAAAAAATAATAAAAAAAAAAACAAAAAAAAATAATATATTTCTATAGTTAAAATTTGTGCAATTCTTATTTTCATTCAATTCCTTGTTCCTATTGTGCAATTTAATTATATTCATATCAATAAATATTCTACCGAGAAAAAGACGTTGTCACGTAAAATCTTCGCCCGTAAAACCGACTTTTTGGCATTCTTGAAATAACAGAATTCCATGGTGAGTACGCCAGGCGTAGGTACACGGATATTCAGCTGTGTGAAAAAGAGAAAGACGCTACTCCGCAGTGGCATCGGAATCGGTCGTCGTACGTACGTACGTACTCGTCTGATGCGAAGCGACCGAGACGTCAATGCTCGTCAGTTGATTAGGACTTTATTTTGATTGACTACAAGTAGGCGCATGCCGTATCTTCTCTCTTTATTTTTTGTTTTAATCTAAGCACCTATCACATTACTTGTGTAATTGATTATTGTCCTAAATAAAATAAAATTAAAAACATTTCAAGAACATTGTTTTGCTTGTTAGCTTAAAACAAATTTTAAAATATGCAAACTAACGAAGCAATGTACTGTTACTTGAAAGGTAATGCTATAAGTTCAAGTTATGCAAAAAGTCCCCGCCCGCGCCGCCCCGGTTTGTGATCTTGCCAGTTACGCAACATTCACATTACATATTTTCTGACATTACCGAGTTAAAGGATGGGTAACCAAATAAAAACGTCTCGAGCACCTCCGTGCTTCAAAAGGCACGTAAAGCACACTGCGGTTGTATTGGCCCAGGGCGTAGCCTGTTATAGCCCAGTCTCCCTAAAGTCGGGTCCGCTGCGCCAGATTTTGAACAGAACATTGTTCGAAAACATAAATTACTCAATGGGCCACATTATTACTCAATGGGCCACGCCCCTAATTTATGTTTTCGAACAATGTTCTGTTCAAAAATCTGGCGCAGCAGTGAGCCTTAAGTGCTGTCGTTCATGTTGGAAGGTCAGTGCAACGGCAGGACGTTCATAGGATGACGATGATGACAATCGCACGCATCGCCTTAATATAGGATTGCTTTATTGTTACTTATTTATAGCGGTAGGTACCGAAAATAATTGAACATAAAAGTCAAATAATTTATTAAATATACGCCGTTAGTCGCGTAGCCGAAAAAAAATTACTTTCGATAATTCCAAAACTTTTCGTTTTTGCTGAGTGTGTAGATTATGTGGATTGTGAGCTACTTTTAAAAAGTTAGAAGTTTTATGACTGTGCTTTAGGTATGGTTTAGGTATTTCATAATATTTCGTGTAACGTAATGTATATAATATTCAAGTTTGAAATGATGAGTGTTTCATAATTAGAACTATCTTATCTTTGTGTTGTAAAAAGATTAGAAACATAATATATGTGGAACTATGAAAATCACAAAATCACTCTTTTTGTCTTTGAATAAAATTTTAAAATATATGAAATAATATTTAAGACTTTCAGTGGTTAGTGGTATCCATGTTGAACAAAGTTTAGAAAGTTAAGTGGTGTGCTTCTTTGATAATTTCATTTTTCTTTCATAACACACGCAATAATAACTTAAAATTGACAGAATTGCTCATACATGGCCTTTGTAATGCTATTTTATACCACACAAAAAAATAGAAACATACATGCAGTGCATTTTGTTTAAATCACGAATAAAATATTTCGCTAACATACGTTTGTTTATGTGGGATGCGGGCGGCTGCGGGCGCGGCGCGGCGGGCAGGCGCGCGCGGGGCGAACGTGGAGCATACCTACTTACACTCTATATGACAGATATTCCAATCGTCACGTTAGACGAGTGTTTGCGTGATGGGCGAACATAATACAAGAAGACTTAATGCAGAAAAGTAAACTAAGTACCTTAACCTACTTACTTTACATCTTAGCTGATATCAATACAAACAAAACATTATTAAATGGCAAGTTTTGAGTAGTTAAGTAGGGGCCCATTCTTCTTTCAGATAAGATTATTCTACAATCATCCGAATTGGATGAATGGGATGAAAACGTAAATACGCAATAATACATTAAAATTGACAGAATCGCTCATACATGGCATTTGTAATGCTATTTTATACCACACAAAAAATAGAAACATACATACGTGATACATACAGTGCATTTTGTTTAAATCACGAATAAAATATTTCACTAAATACGCGATTAGGCATGCAGGATGTGGGCGGTTGGATTTTATACTTCTTACGATTTTATATTAAATTCTCGTAGGTAGGTAGTATTAGCAGTTACTAAATTAAGTAAGTAACTGCTAGGGCTTGCAGTCCCGGTACTGTGGAGAAAACAGAATTCCCGGTACTGCGCTAACTATTGTACCGGGAAAACCGGGAATTTTCGGTACTGAATTTTTTTTACCCAGATGTAACTAACTTTTGATATATGGATCAATGAGCAAAACAAAATATTACACAAATTGTTTATAATAAAAAATTGTTTTGCTAATTGCTATACTAGCTGTGGCATCACTTTGTCGAATGGAATTGGTTAGAAGTCATCCGAGTTGCATATTTTAAATTTAAAAGAGTCTATATACAATGGATTTTTATCATGGGTGTTTTAAGGTGAGTAAATAATATAAATTCGTCCAAACCGAGACAGTTCAAACGGCGACAGACTTTTCTCCAACGGATCCCCTCGGCCGAGATTGTGGTATTGGGAGACTTCAATGTCCACCACGTCGAATGGCTTGGTTCACTTACAACTGACCACGCGGGTAGAGCCGTTCATAACTTCGCTTTGGCTTACAGTCTGTCCCAATTGGTAACAGAGCCTACGTGGGTTCCAAATGTGGAGGGCCATGCACCTTTCTTATTGGACCTTCTGCTGACTTCTCACCCAGACGGCTATCAAGTTTCTATTAATGCACCACTACGCTCATCAGACCACTGTCTGATTCTTAGCACTGTGCCTTTCACAGAAATTTCAAAAACGTCGAGTCTGGCATTATAGGTCAGCGGACTGGGATGCGATGGGAGTTTCTTTGCGTCCTACTACGAGTTTGCTTCTCGCTGGATGATCTTGATGTCGCCGCCGAATTTGTCGTTGATGTGATACTGCAGGGAATGGAACTTTTCAAACCAAACTCTGTGGTTCCCATTGGCGGCAGGTCCCAACCATGGTTTGGTCGCTGCTGCAAAATGGCGTCTCGCCAAAAGCAACAGCATTACCAAGCCTGGGCTAATGCAGTGTCATCTAAGGATCCAAACACCAGCGTGCTCAGAAAGAGGTACAATATGGCCGCCAGGTCCTTTAAGAGGTATATTGCCAAGGCGAAGTCATCATTCATAAGTGGAATTG
This sequence comes from Scoparia ambigualis, assembly GCA_963921215.1. Lineage (NCBI taxonomy): Eukaryota > Metazoa > Arthropoda > Insecta > Lepidoptera > Crambidae > Scoparia > Scoparia ambigualis. The sequence continues at coordinate 14,622,305 of OY992505.1, forward strand.
GCGAGAGGCTAGTGCGTCTTTCTTCGGGTACGCGTGCGTTCCGGTCTCTCGCCAAAGCTATTCCATGGGAATTTTTGTCAGCTGTCTCTACCACCATTGCACAAGACCGATGACTGTCTGACCCGTACTGCAAAGGAGAAAGCCGATCTCTTGGGCACTCTTTTCGCATCAAACTCGACCTTGGACGATGGGAAAAACTCTCCACCAACCATACCGCATTGCGCTTGTTCAATGCTAAACGTCCGGTTCCTAAAAAGGTCAGTTCGTAAGGCTCTTTTTCCCTTGATATCCATAAGTCGAGTGGGCCTGGTGCAGTTCCTCCCATGAGTTGGCGCTGGTTCTAACGCGCGTTTTCCGGCTCTCTTACACTACTGACGTTGTCCCGAGCTCTTGGAAAACAGCCCTTTTCCACCTGATTCTCAAAAAAAATCGATCGCTCAGATCCGTCCAACTACAGGCCAATATCCATCACCTCTTTGCTCTCCAAAGTAATGAAGTCCATTACAAACCGCCAGATCTTGAGGTACCTAAAATAAAACTAAGCGATCGCTAGTATGGTTTTCGTCGCGGTCGTTCGGCTGATGATCTTTTAGTGTACCTTACTCACTGATGAGCGGAGGCTGTCAAGAGTAAAGGGGAGGCACTGGCAGTTAGCTTGGACGTAGCGAAAGCCTTTGACAGGGTATGGCACAGGGCTCTTCTCTCTAAACTTCCATCACACTGGCTTCCTGAGTAATTGTGTTCGTGGGTGGCCAGCTTTCTTTCTGGGCGTAGCATCAGAGTCGTAGTCAATGGTTCGTGCTCTGACATGAACCCCCTTAAATGCTGGAGTCCCACAGGGGTGTGTGTTAGCCCATACTCTGTTTCTTCTTCATATCAATGACATGTTGTATAACAACAGCATTCATTGCTACGCGGACGTCAGTAAGGGAGTAACGTTCTACACCGGACGAGCTAATATTTCTCGGGAAAGCGTCATCGAGAGCCGGAATAAACTTGTGACTGATACCAAGAACATGTTAAGTCATGTCTTGAATTGGGGCCGACATAACTTAGTCTACTGTAACCCCTCCAAAATACAAGTTTGCGCATTACCGCGAAAAAACATCCCTTAGTCGTACCTCTGAACTTTTGAGGGAGCTCTCCTTGATACCAATCCGACTATTGGAATCCTTGTCGTCGATGTTTCGAGTGACGTTCAGTTTCGAGGTCATTTGGAAGGTAAAGCTAAATTAGCAAACAAAAAAGAAATTATTTAAATGGAATTATCAAATCATTGGAGTGCGATGACGATGAAACCGTACGGTGTAGGGTACGGGTACATTATAGTACCGTGACGTCACGGTTGAGAACTGTGGAGATAAAAATTTGGTAGCGCTACGAAATTTGTATGGTTTGCAACTAAGAGCATATGCCGAGGTTACCGGTAAGGACTACCGCAAACGCGGAGCCTAATATTGGCGTAATTTGAAGTTATAACAAAAGTACCGAAAGTACCGATTTTCCCGGGAAACAAATTCTCAGTGCCGGTACTGCGTAAAAAGTCAATTTCCCTGGAAATACCAGGAAAAATCGGTACCGGGAATTCCCAGGAGCAAGCCCTAGTAACTACCAACCTAGTAAGGTACTTGTAAATTGTAATAATATAGGTAGGTACTTAATAATTGTAGGTGACTAGTAGAATTGATATTATAATACTTAATTAAGTAAATAGGTACCTACGTACTTACGTAGACATACAGACGCGGGGGGACTTTATTTTATAATAAGTAGGTAGGTAGTGATGAATGATTTAATGACAATAAGAGTAAGTACCTACTTACCTTACTATAATTTTGGAAATACTTTTGCGTAATTACCTGAAGCTCTTAATTGATTAATTGTCAAAAAAACACGTAAGGGTTGTGGAAAAAACTTTAATCGTGTGATGTGGCCCTATTTAGATATGCAATTCTATAGTCTATTTTACATCTTAAAAATTATTTTCCTATTATTGTGATTTGTGAACATGACAGGATGATAGATTGATTAACCAAAATGCAAAATAAACAGATAAGTACCTACTTAATCATTCATTATTATTTTTAATTAAGAATATACGTTACATACTCATCCGTTTACGTTACGTAGTACGTATTCATCCCATTCATCCGATTCGGATGATTGTAGATTAATCTTATCTGAAAGAAGAATTGCGCGATCTGTAATTAACTACTCAAAACTTGCCATTTAATAATGTTTTGTTTGTATTGATGTCAGCTAAGATGTAAAGTAAGTAGGTAAAGGTACTTAGTTTACTTTTCTGCATTACGTCTTCTTGTATTATGTTCGCCCATCACATACACACTCGTCTGACGTGATGAGTGGAATATCTGTCATATAGAGTGTAAGTAGGTATGCTCCGCGTTCGCCCCGCGCGCGCCTGCCCGCCGCGCCGCGCCCGCAGCCGCCCGCGTCCCACATAAACAAACTGTTACGTAGGCATTGAGTTATTATGTACAACGTACTAGAGAAGACATCTCAACTAGATTGTTTGTAACACGCGTTAGAGCCAGCTCGCTCCAACTGTAGTAGTCTGTGGCAGGCGCTAGACGCAACAATAAGTGTGTATTCTGTGTTCTATTTTATTAAAATATACCTTTACGTGTGCTGAACAACTCAGGAAATACAAATAAAGCCAAAGGAATCACTTTTCACCTGGAAATACGTACTAAATTATCGATGTAACATGCATTTGACTAATTATTTTATCAAATCGCCGAGACATGAAGCGGCGGCCATGTTTCGCTAAAATGCATATAGAGTAGGTAACAATATTTCTGTTTTGTGCAGAAGTGACACTTTTAACGCTTTATGTGAAATAATTACTAGGGTTAAGATTATGGTGGCAGTTTGATTGGGGATTTTGTAATAATTAATAAACTTACCTAAAATACTTTTTTATTAATGAACTTGACCGTTTTTTTCGAGATCATTAGATATATTAATAAATATTAGATATTTACCTTCGGGGTATCACAGGATTCACACGGCGTGGAAAATAACTTTATTCTTTAGCTCCGATGCAACGTTTCTGTGATATTTTTATTTTTATTTTAGTACCTACTACCTAGGCAGAAGAAATAGTACGTATGTATTTATATGTATTTGGTCATAAATAAACGCAAAGAGTTTCTTTCATTTTATCAAACCATAGTATTATCTGTGGTTTAATCTGAAATAATAAAATGTAATAAAGATTGAATTCTAATTAAAGGTAGGTAGAAAACATGCACAACAACTATGTCCGTTCTGCAGTGTAAAATTTATTATCTGTTGCACTACGTTGAATATGGTTGAACAAAACGCGTAAGCGCGCCGTGCAAATGGCGGCGCTTTTGAACTTTTGGCCGCGAGAAAGCCAACACTCTAGAAGCGGTCTAGCGCTGTTAATTGTATATGGTTAAAGAGTAATATGTTGTCAAATAATACACAATTTCAATCCCATTGTCTGTCATGAAAACACGTAGAGGTTACTAACCATTTAGGTGCAATAAACTAGGAAGACCTGTTTAGTCTCTACCTGCTACACCTTGTTTAGTCACCTAGTATTATATCTTAATTAATGGCTATCGCGTGTAGCATTAAGCCAATTTCAAGTGTTTAATTTTTTTTAAAGTTTATTTATTATTGTACGGTAGATAGAAATAAAATGGAGTCTCACAACACGTGTTGTTGCTAAAAGAACACGGGAGAAACGCTGTTTAGTCACTTCCCAGCGATTACGTTGTCTATATTATTGTGAATAATAGGAGTCAAGGACAATTTTTTCCAAAAAGTCATGTCTTAATTTTAAATAAAAATTGGAACGCGATTTTTTTATTTTACTTTATGGCTGTGAGTAATTAAACTAATATTCGTAAAATAAGTAATTCAGATGAAGCGGGCAGGACTCAAATACGATTTTAAATCTCATCTCAATAATGCTTGAAAAATTTGAGCATCTGAATATTAGATACTCAGTAATATTTTTACACGTACCTACCTACTTAAATAAATATTTTTCCAAAATAATTGAAAATGATTTTTTTTTACTTTTTATTAATGTTTTATATTTTAGCGTTTTATTAACGCTTAAAATTAAATTAAGTATTTTTTTTTAAAACACTGAAAAAAAGACGACAACCTCAGGCGGGAATCGAACCACGCACCTTCCGCATTCCGGGCGGAGATTTTTATTATTTTTATGAAATATTTATTAACTAAATTATTTACTTACTTTTGTTTTTGGCATTAATTTACTTATTTTCATTTCCATATTACAATTACAACAATCAATAAATATAAAAACTAACATATTAGTTTTTAAACCACATTAACTTGCAACTTTACAACTCTGTAATAAATCTGTATGAACAGTGTGTCGCATCTGCGCTTTGACATTTCTATGACAACTAGGTAAGCCCCGCACCACGGTACAAGTATCATTGTAGCTGTGCACAACTTCACATTTATTGTATGGGACGTCTACTCTAGTATATTTACCTCAATGTACGTAGGTATGTTAGCGAAATATTTTATTCGTGATTTAAACAAAATGCACTGCATGTATGTTTCTAATTTTTTGTGTGGTATAAAATAGCATTACAAAGGCCATGTATGAGCGATTCTGTCAATTTTAATTTATTATTGCGTGTGTTACGAAAGAAAAATGAAATTATCAAAGAAGCACACCACTTAACTTTCTAAACTTTGTTCAACATGTATACCACTAACCACTGAAAGTCTTAAATATTATTTCATAAATTTTAAAATTTTATTCAAAGACAAAAAGAGTGATTTTGTGATTTTCATAGTTCGACATATATTATGTTTCTAAACTTTTTACAACACAAAGATAAGATAGTTCTTAATAAGAAACACTCAACATTTCAAACTTTAATATTATATACATTACGTTACACAAAATATTATGAAATACCTTAACCATACCTAAAGCACAGTCATAAAACTTCTAACTTTTTAAAAGTAGCTCACAATCCACATAATCTATAGGTACACTCAGCAAAAACAAAAAGTTTTAGAATTATCAAAACTTCTTTATGGAATTTAATGTCCCACGACCGGACTACTTTACAGACACAATGACATGATTGTGGTCTCCACGAAACAAGTTAAAATATTTATTTATTTACATTACCTATTTATTTCACAGCCATTATTAAGAGTTGGTTACTAATGTTTAGAAATATAACATAGGATTATTTATATATTTACTTACCAAAAATAATTTTAAAACAATTAATTTTATATAATTACTTTAGTATGTTGATAATGAATCACGTACAACTTCAATAGCTTAATGTTATCACTAGTAGAAATGGATATATAAGTAAAATTAAATATCAAGTAAAAAATAACATTATTGTTGTATTTCTTAATATATTCTTATTTATTTACCTAACTCTCTCAAAGTCAAAGTTTATTAAATATAAGGCTTCACTTTCTCTTATTAACATTAAAACTATATGTAACCATAAAAATAAAAACCAATTGTGTGAATAAGAAGGTAATGGTTTTTAGTACCTACCTAAGTAAATCTTTTTAATAAAGTACAATAAACTTTAGAACTAAATTAACTTTATACTTAATTTTCCCCCATCATATAAACCAAATTACTATTTTATGGGTTAAATATATTTATGGCACACTGTTCCTTTTCTTAGAATAAACATGTTGTCAACATTAGAGCTCCACAAAATAAAATCATATAAATAACTAAATTCAACTACATATGCCAAAGCCATGTTCAATGCAGTTTCATTGTTGAATATGACAATGTGGTACACACCCCTCCTTTATTGTGTGCCTGATGCAGCATTAAATATTGGTGTTATTATCATTAACCATGCTTTTTGAAGGTATCCAGAATCTCCTAAGAAATTAGAACAATATACTTACTTATAGAAAATTGTCATAGATAAAAAGTTAGTAGGTAAGTACCTATCTATTATACAAAATTGCTTGATATTGTTTTAACCAAATACCCATGTTTGTTCACCATTCTGAGGAAGTCCATCCACCAATTTATGAGGTAGGTAACATTTAAGATTTTTGAATTGTCGTCTCAAAGCTGCAAAACCACATAAAATAGTTTTATCTTTATGTCAATACTCTTTATTCTAGCAATTATAACAAAACTGACATTTCCAGGTAAATCCCAATATAATAATAGGCATAATACTTACCTTTATTTATTTATTTATTTATTTAAACTTTTGCAACATAACATTACATGGCGGACTTAATGCCTGAGGCATTCTCTACCAGTCAACCATAGGGTGGTGCAGAGATAACATGGTAGGTGCATTTAGGTGCGATAATAAAAGTGGAAGCGTAGGTATACTTTTAAATATTTTAAACATACTTAATACAAAAACATATAAGTAGTAAAATCTATAAACACTATATTTTGAAAGTAGGTACACATCACTTTAAATATATGCATATATAAATATAATATAAATATATACATAAACATACAATACATAATTTATAAATATGAAGTTATTGAGATGATTCTGCCATGGTTTTTCCAGAGAAGAGCAAGCGGACTTTCTTTTTAAATGCTTCGCGACCAGTGGTTATCCTGATTTCGAGAGGCAGCGCGTTCCAAAGAAGAATGGACTGAATAAGAAAGGAGGAATGTACAAATCCAGAAGTATGGGAAGGAGAGAGAAGGAGAAGATTGTTAGAAGACCGGAGATTCCTACTATGAGAAGAGCAAAGATACTGGAAATAGGGAGTTAGATAAGAAGGAGCATTAGGAGAGTTTAGTATCGAAAAGAGTGTGGTCAGAGCTCGTAAACGTCTCCGCTGGCGAATGGGCAGCCATTTCAGCTCGGACCTATACTGTGATATGTGGTCATACTTCTTCAGATTGAATATAAATCTAATACTGTTGTTGAGCAGTCTGTCGAGCTTGTCAAGCAGGTCTGAGTTAAGGTCGTAATAACACACGTCACCATAGTCAACCATAGGAAATATTAAAGTTTGCGCAAGCATTACCTTCGTCTTGAACGGTAGAAAGTTCCTCAGGCGGTTTAAGGAGCGCAAAGTCCAGGTAACTTTTTGGCTAACACTAGCAACCTGAGAATGCCAGCTGAGTGTAGAATCGAGATGTAGGCCAAGATTTTTGACGGTCGTGCTAAACGGTATGACCGTTCCGTCAAACACTATAGGGGGAAGAGAGGTAATCCCCACTTTGCTTGTCAATCGCGGGCTACCAACAAGTATCGCCTGACATTTTGTGGGATTTACAGCTACACCAAACCTACGAGACCAGTCGTTAATTTCTTCCAAATCCCGATTAATTTTTACAACGGCGTCTGATAGTTCGTCCACCCTTGCATGGGTGTAAAGCTGAAGGTCATCGGCGTACAGATGATACGCACACTGAAGGTGGTGGGTGATAGAGTTAATAAATATTGAAAATAATAATGGAGAAAGTATACCGCCTTGTGGAACGCCAGCATCCAAATTACACCAATTTGATGTTGTGTCATCGATGCGGACGGACTGCTGACGCTCTTGAAGATAAGAGGAGAACCATTCCTGTACTCTAGATGAAACCATAAGATGAGAAAGGATGGAAAGGAGTATGTTATGACTGACGACATTAAAGGCGTTTGAGAAGTCGATGAGTACTAAGACTGTGACTTTCGTATCCTCCATACCTTGTCTAATGTCACCAGTCACTTTCAGGAGAGCGGAAACAGTGCTGTGCCCAGGCCTAAAACCAGATTGTAGGGGACCAACGAGGTTATTCTGGTAAATGAATGTTGAAAATTGTTTATGAACACAGGCCTCGATTGCCTTGGATAGAAACGGAAGAATGGATATGGGTCGATAGTGGGAAGGCAAGGACGGATTAGAGATCTTAGGTAAAGGGCGCACATAAGCCTTACGCCACTGGGAAGGGAATTGGCCAGAGTCTAGGGAAAAGTTGATGATGTGGGTAATCGGAGAAATAACATAATTTATGATAGCGATAACCATCCGACGACTGATGCCGTCATGTCCTAGGGCTCCGGATTTGATGGAGAGGATAATCTTTTTGATTTCATCCACAGTAACAGGAGAGAAATGAAAAGGGTCAATACTAGGACGAGGTAGACCTGCAATGTTATTTACCGTCTGACAATTGGTTGCATGATCCATACTAGCAGTTGTGGTGAAATGACGATTTAAATCATCCAACGAAATTGCGTTCGGCAGAACAACACTACGCGTCTTGCCAACACCAAGGGTTCCAAGGAACTTCCAGATATCAGCGGGGGAGGACGAGGAGATGTTTTCAAAGATGTGTCGGCGTTTAGCGTTGCGTATCATCTGATTACATAAGTTTCTCGCAGACTTGTATAGACCCCAACTCTCCTCACATCGCTCTCGCTTAAATTTCCGAAAAGCCCGATTTCTACGTCGCATAGCAATACGAATCCCTCTGGTCAGCCATGGAGCAGGTGGTCGCTTAAGTTTAATTGGCTTGACTGGTGCATGAACGTCATAAAGTGAGAGGATAGCCTGGTTCAGGATGTCAACCTTCTCATTAACCGTGGGGACTGCTAACAAGTGATCCCAATTAATATGGGATGCATCTCTGATTAACCCTTCTCCATCCATACGACCAAAGCAACGTATGCGCAGCACTTTAGGGACTGGTTTAGGGGACCTTAGGATGTATGAAAGGAAAATAAAGTCATGATGGGAAAAACCAGGAGCAGGACATTGACCGTGAGTGGATACAAGAGATGGGGTGGACGTGAGGATGAGGTCAAGCCAGGTGTCCTCGCCAGTCATGTTACAGTGCGTGGCTTGGAGTGGAAGGACATGTAGGCCGGCAGCCTTGACGATATGAAGGAGTTTACGGGAGCGGGGAGAATTACGGATGAGGTCTGTATTGAAATCGCCCATGATGACGTGATGCGCATACTCTGACCCAAACGACTCAAGAAGCAGTTCCAGATCCATAAAGTAATCCACAGCAGGAGGACAATATACCACGCCAAGAAGGGTCTTAACCCCTTTGACATAAATTTCTAGGAAGAGGTACTCTGCTGAAGCACAAGAATTTGAAACGGAAGAACCTTTATTAAGTAAGTAATAATTTATTTGTTGTAAAGAGGTACAATGTATGCTCTATGGTATCATTTGAATATGGTTTGAATCATGTTCGATTCAAAGCATATTCTGACTGACAGAATTTTTTCTGTTTATGTCAAATAATGTTTGTTTTGATTTTTGTTTGAGTAACTGTTTTTCACGTACGTAAAGAAAATATAAACATATTTTATTCAGTACAAACAGTTGTTTTGTCTTGCATCCATTATCAAGTTATTCCAGTCACTCTGCATCAGTGATTTACAACAGGTTATGGGCCCAGCACGCTTTTTTCGACATGGAAATTCCAAATGGAACTTTATTTGACTCACGAAGATCTTTGGGAATATGTATCAACTACGCCCCCAGTAACAGATCTAACCGGTACTAAAAAGATTCCAAAGCAAGGGCAAAAATTTGTCTTATGATTAATCCGGAGTTATTGGTACATGTGAGACAAGTGAAATCGACGAAAGAGTTTTGGGAAGCGCTGGTAAGTGCTTTTGAAGACAAGGGTGTCACCAACCGATGCCGTTTGCTAGGCCGACTCATTAGTTTCAAGCCGGAACAATTTAGTAACGTCAAAGACTACATTACGGCGATAATGAAAGTAGCACAGCAGCTACGAGACATTGGTAAAGAGGTCGATGATGAAATGTTGGCAGCGCTAATGTTACAAGGATTGACAGAGGTCTATAATCCAATGAAAATGGCCATTGAGAACTCAAACATTACCCTGACCTCAGATTTCGTCAAAACCAAGCTGTTACAGCAGGACTTTCTTCAACAGTCTCAGTTTGGGATTCTGTTGAAAAATCTAGCATTAGTTGCCCAAGAGGTCCTTTTGTTTCTCTTTGAAGATTTTCTTTCAATTCTGATTTAGGTTTCTCTCTAAAAACCTTAGCTTCTCTCTGGTTGAAGAACTGATCCTCAAAAAAGACCACATCTCTTGCTTTATGAATATGAAGTTTAGCAGGATCACAAAGCCTGTAAGCTTTCGACTCGGTGCAATATCCAACAAAAACGAGCTCCTTGCTTTTCGCATCCAGCTTTTTTCGCTTAGCTTTGTTGATGTGCATAAAAGCTTTACGCCCGTAGACTCTCAACTGTCTGAGATCAGGCTTCTCTCCAGACCATGCTTCCAACGGTGTCACCTTCACAGCTTTGTTGGGTGAGCGATTCTTCAGATAAACGGCCGTATTAACTGCTTCCGCCCAGTAAGAAAAGCGTAGGTTAGTTTCCTCTAGCATGCATCTAGCCTTTTCCATAATGGTACGGTTGGCCCTTTCTGCTACCCCGTTTTGTTCTGGTGTGTATTCAACAGTTGTTTGGTGAATAATACCGCTTTCTTTAAATAATTGACTAACTTGTTTATTTACAAACTCTTTTCCATTGTCCGATCTAAAAATCTTTATCTTTTTGTTGGTTTGGTTCTCAACCAATTTTTTTAAATTCGACAATCTTTGAAAAATACTTCACTTTTCTCTCGCAAGAAGTAAATAAACGTGTACCGGGTTTTGTCGTCAATAAGTAAAAGAAAATATCTCTTCCCGCTGTGCGACTCTACGCTCACAGGACCGCAGACATCTGAATGTACGAGCTCTAGTACTTCAGTTGCTCTGGTCGCGCCACTCTTTTTAAAAGGTATACGTGTTTGCTTACCTTTAAGGCACGGCTCACAATGTAGGTTATCAGGAATTTGGTACCTCACTCCTTCTGCTAAACCATCTCTAAGCAGCTTTATGTTTGATGCTCCAAGATGTGTTAATCTCCTATGCCACAGCTCAAATTCATCAGACATCGTTGCTGAAAAAACAGACTGGTTAGTATTTGTAATAGCTTTGAATTTGTAAACTCCTTTTACTTTCTCGCAGCTATGGAGTACATTTCCTTTTATACAACAATCACTCCTGTTATATATCTCACAACCATTCTTTAAAAATACTACAGTAAAATCTCTGTCTACAAGTGTACTTACACTAAGTAGGTTTGCAGTCAGTCCAGGAACATACATCACATCATTTACTCCAAATTGCATTCTCTCAGCTTTCTGCACATCTCCTGATCCAATTGCACTTAACTTCTGACCATTAGCTACACTAATATTCACAGCACTATCTAACACTCTATAGTCTGTAAGCCAGTCTTTGCGATGGGTCATATGAGATGACGCTCCAGAATCAACGATCCATTCGTTATTATCTTTCGTCATGGCAGTGAACGCAGTCAGCAATGATGATACTTTGTTATCCTTTTTATTTGGGTTCTTTGGACATTTCATAGCTTTATGAGGTCCACCGCAAATAAAGCACTTGACTGTCTTCTCTTTGTTAAACTGTTTTTTGTTCTTTTTGCCTTCCTTTGCTCTTACATTGCTACTCTTAGCTTTGTTGTGCATAGTTAAAGCAATCTCATCAGAGGACGTCGATGGTTTTACATCGTCGTCCTCTGATGAGATTGCTGCTGCAAACTGAGACTGTTGAAGAAAGAATAGATTTAGGAGAAACTATTCAAGAAGGAACAGTTGATCAGAGACCAGCTCTGCAGGAGAGGCAAGATGAGTTTTACCATGATGCTGATGATGTCGAGAGTGAATTCGCAATGAGGAAGAGTTCGCAACACCGCCGACAAGAGAAAAACGATACCCTCAAAGAGAAAGAAAACCAAGAGAATATAGTGATTATCATCTGTATCAAGCAGAAATTGAAGAACACAGCGAACCTGCAACTGTGGAAAAAGCACTCAGTGGTAATAACAGAGAGAAATGGCAAGAAGCCATTAATGCTGAGTTAAATGCTTTAAAGAAGAACGGAACTTGGAGTTTAGTCAAGCCTGATCCTAACATGGTTAATGTTAATTTAGTAGATAGTAAATGGATCTTCAAAATTAAAAAAGAACCTGGGGGGAAAATTAGGTATAAAGCCAGGCTTGTAGCGCGCGGCTTTACACAGAGGCATGGACTAGACTTCAACGAAACTTTTTCCCCTGTGATCAGACATAGTACACTTAGATTACTATTCGCGTTTGCAGCTAAAAATGATTTATCAATAGATCAAATGGACGTGGTCACTGCATTCCTTAATGGAGATTTAATGAAGCGAGTTTATATGAAGCAGCCTAGACTCTGTGAGGAGAAAGGCAAAGAGGATCATATATGCTTGCTCAAGAAAGCTCTATACGGACTTAAGCAAGCTCCTCGAGCTTGGAACAAGAAACTCCATGATGCTTTGACTGAGATGAAGTTCAAGCGATCGGGTAACGAGCCATGTGTCTACATTAGGAATATGATTATTATTGCCGTTTATGTCGATGACATTCTGATATTTATTATGATATTTGAAGAAATTTGAAATGTCTGACTGCAAACCAGTTAAGACACCTCTGCCAACTGGACTAAAACTAGAGAAGCCCAGTAGTGATCATATCCCACCCACAGAGATTCCTTACCAAAATTTAATTGGATCGGTGATGTACTTATGCAGTTAGTTATGCAGTTTCATACCTCAGCCAGTTCAATAGCTGCTATACGAGTGAGCACTGGAATGCAGCTAAGAGACTCTTGAGATACCTAAAGGGTACCATCGACTACAAGTTGACATTTGTGAAAACTGGACTAAGTTTTACTGGATATGTCGATGCCGATCATGCAGGAGATCACTGTGATTGGAAATCATTTACGGGATTTGTATTCATTTTCGGAGGAGCACCCGTGTCTTGGGAAAGCAAGAAGCAACGCACCGTTGCATTTTCAAGTGCAGAAGCGGAATATGTAGCGATGTCCGAAGCAAGTAGAGAAGCTACGTTCCTAAAGACATTGATGAGAGAGATCTCACGAAAGGATGAAACTGTCAAGCTGTTGAGTAACAGTCGGTCAGCGATTCAGATTGCCAAGAATCCAGTTCATCATCAGAGAACAAAACACATTGATGTTAGATGTCACTACATCAGAGAGAAACTTAATGATAACATTGTGTCGTTAGAATACCTGCAAACAGAGCTAATGACTGCAGATATCTTTACTAAAGCTTTACCGAAATGCAAGCACGAGTTGTGCGTAGATCAGATAAATCTTAGAGCCTGGAGGTCTACTACGAAACGCCGCAACTTAAAGTATCGGCCGATTGTTCGCACGTTTCTTACTACGAATCTCTATCGTTCGGTCGGTCGGCCCGCACTTATCATTCCTTCCGACCGAACTTCGTTTGACGTTTGAGGCATCGTAAACCCTACTCTGAACGCACGAAGTCCAAACGATAATTTGAATTTGACAAAAGTTTCGTCGGTGATTTACTGTCAAAATTCACGATAGCAAAATAGTTACCTTGTGATTATCGTAAGTAGAAAGTTTTATTTAATTAACGCAATTATGAGTGTTTTGTTTGTTTATTTTATCGTTAAATGTGATTATAATTGCAGTAAAATGGCAGCACGTATGTGTTTAGTAGAATTGGCCCTCCTTGAAGAGCGTTTGGAGCGCCGAAGAGATCGCAGACGGACCCGCGACTCTTTTACTGTAAATTTAGTGCCCGACGTAGAATTCATGTCGAATTACCGCCTCAGTCGGGCACTTTATGAGGATTTCTGCCAGGACGTGGTGCCTCTTTTGCCAGCAAAACGTAATCGCCGTGGAATAGACCCCGCGACTAAGGTATATAAAACACTTTTTTTTTACACTTAAAGGCTTTTTTTTGGATATAATACATTAGACTGTTTTGTATTGTAGATTCTTGTTGCCTTGAACTTTTATGCTCGGGGCAGCTACCAAGGTTCTGTGGGGCAAAATAATGACGCACCAATGGCCCAGCAGACTATCCCCCGCTGCTTGAGGGAGGTCACAGATGCCATCAATACACCCAGCATTCTACGGAAGTACATAAAATTTCCTCAAAACGCAATAGAGAGAAACGTTATTAAGAGGAAGTGAGTTATACTTAATGATTTTAGTATATTTAAGTAGTGCTCTAAGCTATATTTTATTCCCGATATTCCCACGGTAACGAAGTCGCTAGGAAACAATAATTATTTAACATTCACTTAAACATAATTTTTCTTACAGATTTTATGAGCGTTATCATATACCGGGGGTGATTGGGTGTATTGATTGCACTCATATAGCCATTGTAAGGCCTAATGAGCAGGAGGAGAGGTTTTTTAACAGAAAACATTTTCACTCCATTAACACACAAGTAGTAAGATAATGGCATACATTTAGCAGCTTTAAAATACTATATTAATGTAATGTATGACATAAAAGTTAATTTTATTTAATGTTTTTTCAGATATGCAATAGCGACTGTGAGATCCTTAATGTGGATGCATCATATGGTGGAGCGACCCACGATTCGTTCATATGGCCACAGAGTGAAATTAAGGGTCATCTGGAAAGTCTGCAAACAGAAACAACATACCTATTAGGTATATATTTATTGGGTATACTAATTAAATATAATTTGTTTCCATTGGCTCGCTACCCACTCTGCTGTACTGTTCACCTATGTAAAAAAATGTGGGAGTGAGGTTTGATCCACACTTATTGATATTGATTGTTAAGCTATTCAAAAAATGTAATGAACATATTAAAATTAATTGTTAATGTACTCGTAGGGTCGATTTTGGTTTTTCCAATTTGACTTTACATAGTTTGTTTGTTTTGTTGTACTTACTTCACACAAAACCTTTGATAGGTTAATATCAAATTTCACTTGTATATTAACCCTACAATTACATGCATGTGTACGAACCATGATACGAAAACACAAATTTTAATGACAAATGTTTCACTTTATAGGTGATTCAGGATATCCTTTCGAGAATATCTACTGACACCAATAGGCAATGCTGTAGAAGACAGTCCAGAGTGCCGATTTACCGCGGTACATCGGCGTGCTCGCTCCACCGTTGAGCGCACATTTGGCATATTGAAGGGTCGATGGAGGTGTCTTCTAGCAGCAAGGAAGCTACACTACCGTCCAGAGACAGGAGGCAAAATAATCTTAGCCTGCTGTGTCTTGCATAATATGTGCATAACGGCTGGACTTAATGCTCCTGAGCTTACTGAGGATGATCTCCAGGTTGAAAACTCGCGCCAAATCAGTGAGTCAATGCCACTATCATCAGTCATGTCATCTACGGAAGCACTGAGAAGAGGACAAAGAGCAAGAAAGAGAGTCGTACAATTATTAGATAGAAATTAATCCTAATTTATTTATTTTTATTTACCACAAATTGTTTTAAGTTACTAAGTTGTACTTAAAATTAGTAGTGTAATCTTTACTTTTTATAAAACTTGTTTATTACTTACTCATAGTTACTTTATCAGCTAGTTTAAATAATGCTGTTAGTAATTATTGTTTTAGTTAGTATTTTTTGTTTTTGTACTGTTTATTGCTACTAATTGATAAAGTAGTGAAGTTAATTGCACCCATTTCTTCTTCATAACTAAAACTAAGTTCTGAATGGGTAAAATATGAATAGGACTATCCAAAAGAGTTAAGCAATTATGTTACATAAATAAAAATATTTTAACTTTTACTAAAGTAGTTTGTTTTTAATGTGTAAGTAAATAAAAAATACACAGGTAGGTCCTAGATTTTTATTTACTATTGCAAATGTTGTCTAACAAGACTACACAGCTCCAACAGAGCTACTCTGATGCCCGCCAGTTCCCTAATTGTCCGTTCCTCTCGCTCAGCGCGGTGGTCTTCAACCCGAAACAGCCGGTCCCGCACTGAGCCATCACCTCGAGGGAGAAGTTGCCTACTAGGTCTCCTAGGATGTGTGGCTGTAAGAGAACAACAAGTTTATATTAAAGTCATGTTTTAATTATATTCTGTTGTAAACAAAGTTCACAAAAGGTATTTAAGTACTTGTAAAAAACATATAGATTGTCACAAGATTTTTAAATTAAACATCAAATAAAAATAGACCATTTACAATAAGTCTTTCTTCCAATTTTTTATTTGTTCGCAACAGTATTTGCGTAAAATTATATATTTAGACCATTCAGTTTTATAGAGTTAAAAAGTTGAAAATTGTGAAAATTTATATTATACATACAACGAACTGGTACTGTTCCACTTTGGTCAGGGATAGATAGGTCAGTAGGTCTCTCTGCTGTTTCCTCTCCTGACTGCGGTTCCAATAGCAAAGGATCTGTAAAATTATTACACCTCCATTAATTATGAAGAGTAACTACAGAATGCAGATTACAAAAATTGTTTAATACTAGGTAATGTATATGCCGTTTTCCTTTACTTGTCCAATTTAGTATACAATCTTGATATCATGTCATTAATAAAATTAGTAATTAGAAAAAAAGGTGAACACAGAGACGGTAGCTAGGTACAACAAATCATTATTTAAATAGTCCTTTTGTTCCAACCAGAATCCTTTTTGTTTTAATTATTAGTTTATTTTATGCACTCCTATTTCAATAAAAAGATGATACTATGCCAAGATTGCTTACTTATGTGAACAAGTAAGTTATAAAAAATTGACTATAGAGAAATATAAAAATGAATTTGTCTGTAATTGGATAATGGAAATTAATAAAAATTGTGAGATCTACTGGGGTCAGAGTAGTATATGTTTAACCCAGTTTGTTATGAAGTAACCATTAGCACAGACCGACCCTAATGTACAATAAATTAGGTATATTTTTATTTAATTTTACATACCGTGAATGATATCTCTTTCCTGTAGTATCTCCAAAGAGTCAGCAGGCGGTTCGTTTCTTATTTGCTAGAAAATACAAATTATTGCATTACAAACAAAACTCGATTATTATTTTTAACTTGTATTTATTTAGGATAAAATATTTATTTATTCAAAATCCATATCTATTAATTTTCAAAATTTAAGTTCTTGTCTTACAGCAAATTATGAAATCTACCAAAGTTTATTAAAATACATTTATGTAAGAGAAGAGTTACATAATGTATATCAATAGTACATACACACAAACATTAAAGTTCATTATGCAATGCTTCAAAGTACTTACCTCATCAAAAGCAGGCACTCTCGCTGTAGTCTGCGGTTCACCAAATCCCTCTCCCATAATGGAAATCACTTTAAGTTCACACTGGGAGAGCTGTGGGGCTGTAGACGGGCCACCACCAGTGGCAGCCGCAGACTTCCGTGCAGCGGCTGCTGCCTTCTTGGCCAGATATTTTTTATCTGTCCATACCTGTAATAATATAATGATGTTATAGGTACATAATGGTTATTATTAATAAATTCTTATAATGTTAATAGGTAAGTATATCAAGCATACAGTCTGGTTATTATTAATAAATTCTTATAATGTTAATAGGTAAGTATATCAAGCATACAGTCATTTTACAATGGATAGAACTTACTTTCTGCCACTGCTTCGTGGTTTTAGTGCACCCACCCATGGCATTAAGAGTTGTGCACATCTCTTCCCACAGCCTGTGGGATCGCACTCGGCCCTCCACACTCCTTAAACTTCCTCGGGCCGAGTCGCGATGCTCGTTAAGGAAATCGAGGAGTGTCTCTATTTGCGCCGCTGTTGGACTTGTCATGTTGCTCCAATAAACGAATATTTTAAAATGAGCTTCATTTCCAAACTCCCAACACACGTTCATATTCAAAACGATAAATCAAAAGGCACAAACACTTCAGTCTTATTATTTAGTGAACGTAATGAATAAGTTGCTTGTTTTTGTTCACATTTCTCAGCCAACCAAAGTTTCACACACTTGAAGTTTCACCACTTGGTAAATGGTTAGCGATAACGATTTACTAAAGTGTCTCAAACTGTGCAATCGAGTTTTTGTAACAAAATATGGTTTTTTGCGCTTTGAAATGGAAGGAAAAAAACAACCCCACTGTTTTGTTTACTTTATTTTACTTTTTAAATATCTCAATGGACAGAAGACAAAGGAATTAATAGTATACGGTTTTAATTTCGTTAAATATTCTAAAACTTTACAAATATTACAGTTTTATTGTCTTAAAATAGTCAATGTGACACATAGCTATCTAATTTGTCTAAAATAATTTAATTTAGTCATTAATTTGATGTATTTCTTTAATTATAAGACTCAAATGAGCATATCGATAAAACATCGATATTTTGATTTTCCCTATCACTTCGTTTCATTCGTTCCGATGTTCATGCGATGATTGTCTATGGTTTTGAAGGTTTGTACAGAATCCGAACAAAGTTCAGAGTAGGGTCTTAATGTAAACATCGGTCGAGTTTCGGTCGGGCCCGAATGTTCGGAATCGGCGTTTCGTAGTAGAACTCCAGAATGTTAGAAGGCTATGCATGAGCGAATGTGTTTGTTGTGTATACTTTGGTAACGTTTAAAGATTTTAGAATGATGTTTGTTTTCTATGTTGTGAGCCTGCTGCTGAATACATAGAGCTATCCACTTGAGGAGGAGTGTTGTAAAAAGTTACAATGTATGCTCTATGGTATCATTTGAATATGGTTTGAATCATGTTCGATTCAAAGCATATTCTGACTGACAGAATTTTTTCTGTTTATGTCAAATAATGTTTGTTTTGATTTTTGTCTGAGTAACTGTTTTTCACGTACGTAAAGAAAATATAAACATATTTTATTCAGTACAAACAGTTGTTTTGTCTTGCATCCATTATCAAGTTATTCCACTCACTCTGCATCAGTGATTTACAACATTATTTAATAAAACTTACCTTTTGAACATAAAGACTGATATCTTTTCTTATTTTGAAAGATGCTTGTCTGTATAACATTTATCAGCTTACAGGCAATAGGTTCACCTTACTACACTTAGAGCGTTGGTTTAATGCTCTAAGCTAAGAACTACACCTGGCAAATTAAATCTTCCTTGAAACCTGTAAAACAAATAGGCAATCTAAGTTAAAAATTGATAAATGGACATTATGGATAGGTTAAATTTAATATTTATACAGAAAGTCCCTTACTGTTGTCTTATTCTTGACCTTTCTTGTCATGATTAAAGGTACATAAGTGGATTTATTTAGCCAAAATGTTTGTATGGTTGAGAGCCTCCACAAATTGTCATGCAGCGACTTGCTCTTCGTTGTGGAAAATGTTGCATGACACACAATTATTTGGTCACTCACGTCGCAACAACGATATTAGCACGCAATTCCCGGCAGACCTTATTTAGATATTTGAAAGTTCGTAAACGAGAACTCCGAGAACTGTTCACAAGTACAACAAACTCGGGATTTCGTTAATTTGCTCCAAGCAACGTCCGAAAACATTTCTTCCTTAGCGCCTGAGCACCATTCTTTGATTATTGCAGTCCACAATAGCCTTTATAAATAAAACTTTCAACACAACACAACTCTTCCTTCATCAGCTGATCAAACAATCGCCATTTTGTGTGACGATAAGCGTTAATTTTTATCTTCAAGGTTTGAGTGATCGCTAGATTAGCGATTCTTGGCATGTCAAACTGTCAATTAGGTCTATTTTAGCGTAAATTTTACGACGTAGGTAACTTTTGCTATCAATCCCATACATTATGTTTATCGTAGCGTTGATTTCGTAGCGTTAAAGTGTAGAATTCATTACAGCCCTTAGGAGGAACGGGTCGGCTTTCATAAAACGCCATCTATCGAGTATTTTTAAACTAATTTTTAATTTTTAATTTGGGCTGTCAGAAAATCGCCCATTGACTAGGCCCTCTGATAGCAGCAGCGTTCCATACTTTAAACAATATAAAATATTAAGATTGCCAAGTCTGTACCTACTAGAAGTAGCTGTCTTTGTAATGTCTAACCCAAGTCGTTTTGAACGCCTAGCCGACGTAGTCCCACGGAATAGGCGCGACAATAGTCTACTATGTTGACCTTAAGCTAGGACAGCACTTATGCGCAAAAGTGTCTATTGCATGGTGTACGCGCCAACAAGACGCGACGAATGACACCCGTCTATACGCCGGCCAATTAGAGTGCGTTATCCTCGACGCACGGACACTGCGACGTATGTATCGGACGAGGTTTTAGCCCGCGCCGACCGACTGGCGCCGAATCAGTGCCCTTCGAGATCTCAAGGCGAAACCACGCGTCACGCGCCCTTGAACTCAGCCCCGACGTGACCATAGGTGTGCAGTGACAGAGCTAGGACTATCAGCTGCCCCCCAACGCCTAACGAACACCAGTGCACCTAGTGAAGTGTGTGTGTGTTGCCGCCCTCAAGCCCGCAATGACGACTGCGCCAAGAGCGTCAGCCGCGGCCACCTTCAGCTCGATCCCGTGCCTTCAACTCGGACCCCCGGTAAGCCCCGTTCCCATCTTATTCCTTTACCTACGTCGCATGTTGGTGCCTCTCGCGCCAACACATGGCACCAGATATTTATAATAAAATACCCAAGTGCTGGAAGGAATTGCCTCTATTGAAGCATAAACTTCGAATTTTATTAGCAGGTAGAGCATATTGTAGTGTAAGTGAATTCCTGAATGAGAAACAATTAATAATTGATTAGGTATCTTATTAATATAATAAATTAGAATTTATAATAATTTAATTAGGTTTAACATATTTTTGCATGCCTAGTGGTAAAATATGGCTGAATCAATTTAATTTTTCTGTACCACCAATCATGTAGGTACCCATATTTGCAAATAAAAATATCTTTATCTTTATCTTTATCATCATCAGTCTGCAAACGCCCTACAACTGCTGAGCACATGCATACACAAGGCCTGCACATGATCTACACACATTAAGTATGTGCCAGACGGATGTAATCCAGTGTCCCAACAGGGGTGACTTTGCTTGTTGCCATACATGTAATCTGCAGATGTAATCGAAATCCAAACTTACACAATCCGCGGATGGAAACCAAGTTCCCACCAAGGTCACCCCTGTTGGGACGCTGGATAACATCCGTCTTCCTGCACAGACCACTGGCACATGCTTTATTAACCTATCACCTAGTATTTAAGTTGTCTAATAAGAACTTTACGGCAGATTAGGCGGCGTCAATATTATACCGCAAAACTTACGGTTGCCGAACCGATTGAGATAAAGTGCCGCTTGTGGCACTGTATACACTTCCTAAAATTAATCTACTTTCAAATTCCTCTGATGGTTCTACAACAAGTTCGCATAGCAGATTGTTCATAGGTTGCCTAAAAACGATGAAAAAATACTTAGTCATGTACGTTAACATTCTCTACGTAGGTACCTATATAAAATAAGCCGTAAACAACTTAGTTCAAAAACCAAAAAGAATATATTCTAAGTAGCCTCATTATTTATTCTGTGCCTCGGCCGTAATGAGCAATTTTCCGAGATCAAAAAAAAAAGAAATTGGTTCTTGACTTCATAGATGGCGCTCTGGAAATCTTCAATAATATTAAACAATACCACAATACAGGCCGCACACACACCATATTATTGACAATATGCACTTTATTGACAATATTATTGTGTGTGTGCGGCTAGCCTAATGCCGGCACTTCACTTGGCGTATCGTATTCGTGTGGCGATATCGTTGTGTTTGCCCAAATAATCTGGCACATCACTTCGCGTCAAACAAGCCATCCACACATGGCCTATACGGGCAAACAACGCAAATATTCACAATATTTGCTTGTTCACAAACAAATTGAATGCAACCCACTCTCCCGTCCACGGTTACTTCTGTAACCCAGTGACATATAACCCCTTCCGTCCACGGTTACTTCTGTAACCGAGAATTTTGCAATTTTGCAAACTCGCATTACGACCACGGTGAGTGTAATTACTCAAAACACGTATTACGTATTACGCCCATTAAAATATTTGAGATGATTCTGTGGTTACTAATTCAGTATAAAAGTAAAAGAACTCTAATGACAAACATAATTTCACAGAAAAAAATAATGAAATTGGCGAGAATTGACAGTTTGCCAAAACGGAATTTTGCAACGTAAGCGTTTTTAAATATGTCGAAATACTCTTCTACTCACCGTATTTCCTAAATAAGTGCACATCAAAACAATCGCATACTAATTATTGTTAAGGATTATTATGGTTTGTTTACATTTGTAGACAGTTGCATTCCAATATATTTTTTTTTCTGACCAAGCGCCTTATACACGGCAACGTTCTTTGTTAAGGTTGTTGCTCACTACACCTAGTTCGTAGTTCCGCAAGAAAATTTGAGGTGGCTCTATGGATATCAATGGGCGATTTTCCGAGATAAAAAAAAAAAGAAATTGGTTCGTAAATGACTTCATAGATGGCGCTTAGCATAGATTAGTATGGCGCTTAGTAAAAGGCGGGTTCATGAAGAGCACGTGTATGGCTGCGTAATATTTATTCTATTCCAAAATAGAAATAGGTTCTGGATGTCCTGAATATAAATAGGTAAGTAAATACTATTTTTTATTCTTTTGGTAGACAAGTAAAAGTGTAGAATTTATTACAGCCCATAAGTAGCCCAGCTTTCATAAAACGACATCTATCGAGTGTTTTTGAACTAATTTTTACTTTTTAATTTAGGCTGTCAGAAAATCGCCCATTGAAACTATGGCATAGTGTACGAGTACCTTTAGTAAAAAAATGAAATTGTTGACAATTTTGACGGTTCGCCATTTTTTTTGCAAAGGATTTTTATGTGCTAATAATGTGTTAATTACTCTTCGTAATCATCGTTCTTCCTAATAATGTGCACATCAAAACAGTCGTTATGGTTTTAGCTATCGAAAATGATATGATTCTTTATAGTTTGAAACAGTGACTTCCAAGTAATAACGACTTCTAAATGTCGATATAAAAGAAATATTTTTGTTTTTTGTCTTGGAATCTTCATTTTTGTCATTTTTGTAGTGATGGACGTGTCAGTGGCAGCAGCTTATTATATTTATCTGAATACGGCTTGCCGATACCTGTTTTTTTATTGAGCAGGGTTCTCCTAAGTTATTTTGAATATCGATCAATGCAACGTGTTCGGTTTTTGTTTTTATGAAAGGCATTTTTGGGGTCCCAAATACTAGGATGCATTTGGTATATTTCCAAAAATCGCAATACGGTTTCGTTTGTCCAATCCATTTTACTATGTTTACGTATAAAAAACTGAACACGTCTGAACAGGACAGCCGCACGCGCGCTTCTGAACAGAACCAAGTGTGGACGGCCGACGCAAATATTTGCCGTATTTGATTCCTTTGATGTGTGATCAAAAACCGACAAGTGGACGGAAACGCATATTCGCTATTTGCGTTGTTTGCCTTATTCGTGCAAATAAAGCATATTATATATTAAAATAGGCCGTCTACACATTGCCGTGTTCGGACAAATAATGCAAAGACGCGAACACGATACGCCATGTGAAGTGCCGGCATAAGATTATAACACAGAAAATCTTTAGTTTTTTTTTGGAGTTCTTGGCGGAAAAGTAAAGCGATAAGTCTGAAGTTTTGTTTTACTTTCTAAAATTTGTGTTTTTTCGAACATTAATGTGAAATAATAGTGGGTTATTAACCGTTATGTGTTTGTGAACATGCATGAGTGTTGGCAAATCAAACAAAACAGTGCAACATTCACATTTCAAATACTCTCAAGAAGTCCGCGTGAGATCTGCGTAAAGTCCACATCTTTACTGAGGACTCAATCAAGAGGTTTGGGAATATCATTTATCATTCTCACTGTGTTCTCATTATCATCTAGGGAAAAAAGAAATAAAAAAACTAATGATTAGGCAGTATGGTCTCTGACCTTAGCCTGTTCCGGTAAAACTTTTGGATCAAGTCGCCTGAATTGGGGGTGAGAAGGGAAGGGGATGGGAAAGGAGGAGGGGGGAGGAGTACGCTTCACTTACCCCTCTGCCGCAAATAAGTAGTTTTTATTTTGAGGTTATGTATCGTGGTAAATTGTTTGAATCGAGTGGCCCGAATCGGTGGGGGAAGGGGAGGGGAAGAGGGAGGAGTACCACTCCCACTTACCCCTCCTGCCACAGACAAGAAATTTTTAAGTTAAAGGGCTACCACACTGTTGTAAACCGACGTTTACAACAGCCGTTTACAACAGTGTGGTAGGTTGTTTTCAACGACATTTCGGTCAACCTTTCCACGACCTTTGTTTGCGGGCGCGCGTTGAAAACCGCTGTGTTGCCACTGCCTTAAACACCATTACACACAAACCGCTACCTTCAACCTACATACAACGTGGTTACTGGAAAAAGCCAAGTTCGTATATATTAATATACGTACAGTGCGGTATTTTTTACATCTTTAAAAGCAAATATTTAGCTAATAATTATATAAATTTAATCGCGTTTTTCTCCAGTAAATTAATCATTTTTTTTAAAATTGCCTCACTACTTAGGTATATCAAGGAAGGGATGCCAATAGCTCTATTTAAATTCGCAAATAAAACAAAATATGTCAAATATGCTAAATTTTACGATAATGCTTAACATCCTGCTGTAGCCTAAATTTTACTCTTAAAAATACTCATAAAGGAAGATCCTGCTAAAAATGGCAACACTGTGGACTGTGGCAAACCATGTGAAAGCTCGTTCACAACAAGTTGTAAACGAGCCTCACGCCAAGGTGACCTGCCCCCTTACTCTCGAAACCGATCGCTATTGGATCGGATTGGTATTGTGAATTTTCGTATTTTTAAGTTACCACACTAGCGCTAATTTGGATTCATATTGGGTGAACTAAATGGCATTGAGTTTTGTATTTTTTTCACTCAATATCCACGCAATATAAATCCATATTAGCTCTGGTGTTGTAACTTAGGAGTACGAAAATTCACAATACCAATCCGATCCAATAGCGATCGGTTTCAAGAGTAAGGGGGCTGGTGGGAAAGGCTTGTTTACAACAGTGTGGTAGCCCCTTTATGTTAAGTTTTCAAAAATATGGAAATTTACAAAAAGTCGTTTCTGGCGCTGCGCCGGCCGCTCCCGCGGCACGCTCGCTTTGCTCGCTCAGCTCGCGCGTTTTTGTCAACATACTACCCTAACTTAACCTAATTAACTCTTTACACTTTTTTCGGGGGCTTCGCTCCCTTCGCCCCTCCTTGTGGGAGTCTGCGCCCCCCCCCCCGTCCCCCCGCTTTGGTTCTGTTACTATGGTAATGGTAAAATACGAGAAATTACACCTTTTTAGGTTATATAGAACCTAAAAAGGTGTAATTTTTCGTGATTAAAGCCGATTTTGACAAAACTTTAAAGTGGTTTTTTATATATTTTAACGCAACGGCAGCAGCTAAAATGTTAATAAACCTTTATTTAAAATCCCCTTAGACCCCCTCACAGTGTTAGTTTATCCAAATTCAGGCGACTCGATTCAAAAGCCAACCTACTGTTTCTTCACAAAACATAAAAAAAATCAAGTTATTTTTTGAGCTTGGCGGGCATAGAATATTAGCTAAAGCTTATTATTCTGAGTTGGCGGGAAAGTGAAACGTCATGTCTGCAGTTTTGTTTTATTTTCTTTAATTTGTGTTTTTTCGAACATTCATGTGAAATAATAGTGGATTAGATTAATGTTTTATATTTTAGCGTTTTATGAACGCTTAAATATACTTAAGTAAAATTTTAAACACTGAAAAAAGACGACAACCTCAGGCGGGAATCGAACCACGCACCTTCCGCATTCCGGGCGGCTGCCTTAACCACTTGGCTACCGAGGTCTGGCTTTCAACCGTCGAAATTTGTCAGTGCTTGATGCTTGTTTTTAGTCAACATTGCTTCATCAAATCTTAGAAGTTTTCACCTCTGAGATCCGAAAGAAATATTTTTACAAATATTTGAACATTCGGTTAAGATGTTATTTTTCGGTACATATTTCTTTCGGATCTCAGAGGTGAAAACTTCTAAGATTTGATGAAGCAATGTTGACTAAAAACAAGCATCAAGCACTGACACATTTCGACGGTTGAAAGCCAGACCTCGGTAGCCAAGTGGTTAAGGCAGCCGCCCGGAATGCGGAAGGTACGTGGTTCAATTCCCGCCTGAGGTTGTCGTCTTTTTTCAGTGTTTAAAATTTTACTTTAGTATATTAAAGCGTTAATAAAACGCTAAAATTTAAAACATTAATCTATAAACGCAGCTTCATCTTAACCAAATGTTCAAATATTTGTAAAAATATTTCTTTCGGATCTCAGAGGTGAAAACTTCTAAGATTTGATGAAGCAATGTTGACTAAAAACAAGCATCAAGCACTGACAAATTTCGACGGTTGAAAGCCAGACCTCGGTAGCCAAGTGGTTAAGGCAGCCGCCCGGAATGCGGAAGGTGCGTGGTTCGATTCCCGCCTGAGGTTGTCGTCTTTTTTCAGTGTTTAAAATTTTACTTAAGTATATTGAAGCGTTAATAAAACGCTAAAATATAAAACATTAATCTATAAACGCAGCTTCATCTTAACCGAATGTTCAAATATTTGTAAAAATATTTCTTTCGGATCTCAGAGGTGAAAACTTCTAAGATTTGATGAAGCAATGTTGACTAAAAACAAGCATCAAGCACTGACAAATTTCGACGGTTGAAAGCCAGACCTCGGTAGCCAAGTGGTTAAGGCAGCCGCCCGGAATGCGGAAGGTGCGTGGTTCGATTCCCGCCTGAGGTTGTCGTCTTTTTTCAGTGTTTAAAATTTTACTTAAGTATATTGAAGCGTTAATAAAACGCTAAAATATAAAACATTAATCTATAAACGCAGCTTCATCTTAACCGAATGTTCAAATATTTGTAAAAATATTTCTTTCGGATCTCAGAGGTGAAAACTTCTAAGATTTGATGAAGCAATGTTGACTAAAAACAAGCATCAAGCACTGACAAATTTCGACGGTTGAAAGCCAGACCTCGGTAGCCAAGTGGTTAAGGCAGCCGCCCGGAATGCGGAAGGTGCGTGGTTCGATTCCCGTCTGAGGTTGTCGTCTTTTTTCAGTGTTTAAAATTTTACTTAAGTATATTTAAGCGTTAATAAAACGCCAAAATATAAAACATTAATCTATAAACGCAGCTTCATCTTAACCGAATGTTCAAATATTTGTAAAAATATTTCTTTCGGATCTCAGAGGTGAAAACTTCTAAGATTTGATGAAGCAATGTTGACTAAAAACAAGCATCAAGCACTGACAAATTTCGACGGTTGAAAGCCAAACCTCGGTAGCCAAGTGGTTAAGGCAGCCGCCCGGAATGCGGAAGGTGCGTGGTTCGATTCCCGCCTGAGGTTGTCGTCTTATTTAGTGTTTAAAATTTTTTACATAATAGTGGATTATTTAACCGTTAAGTGTTTGTGAACGTGCATTGACAAATGAAACAAAACAGTGCAACATCACTTTTCAAATTCTCTCAAGAAGTCCGCGTAAGATTTAGGGGTTTGGTTTGGGGGAATAACATATAACATTCATCATCTTAATCATCACTCATTGTCATCAAGGGAAAAAAGAAATAAAAAAACTAATGACTAGGCAGTATGGTCTCTGACCTTAGCATGTTCCTTCACGGAACAAAAAAATAAAAGTTTTGTGAATTAATTTTTTCCTGAATTAATTACCCTGGAATTATATTTTTACTTAAATAAAATGAACACTATAGTCAAACCAGATACAATGTGGATTGAAGGTCGGTGTTATAGAATAAATGATTCGAACACTGAGATTACTAGTTTCCAGGAACATGATTTGTATGAAAATGGTTTGTTATTATTGTTGTTCCTAAAGTTAAAACTTTAAGTAGGTACTTACTCATAAAACCATGTATCAGTTAATAGACTTGCTCATTGTAAGCCTTAGCAGCAGCGGCCTTACCTATTGCGAGGCTCCGGGCGGCAGGTCTTTGCGAGGCCCTTTGTCCTTCGTGAAAAGTAGGTACCTATGTGATGCGCAAGTAGGTCTGGTTATTTGGTTTAAGTTTTATTTGTCATGTTTGACGAGAAATGCTAAAGTTATACAAATAAATAAAATTTGAATTTTAAAATATTTTACATTGAAAGATTTACAAAATTAACAAATACAGAGACGATAAATTTTATTTTAAAATTGATGTTTGCAGCTTTTCCTAATGGCTGATTTACACGTATTAAGTAGTTTAGTAGTAAACTAAATTTTAACTAAATTTTAAGTGACTTAAATTTAAGTAGGTGTCCATACGTATTTAAGTAGTTAAGCTCTTTAGTTCACTCAAGATGGACGATCAACAACGTGATGAAGTCGTAAATTCTGTGCTTAAATAATGGCTTTGTATGGTCAGCACATTTAGGCAGTGTCAAGTAAGATATTAAAGTGAATATTTTTTTGCATAAAGTAGATGATAATGAAAATGAGTGATAAATGAATGTTTAATGGTAAATTAACCAAACCCAAAACCCTTCAGATTCAATAAATCTGTGGGACTTTATTGAGATCTCACACGGACTTCTTGAAAGAATTTGAAAAGTGATGTTGCACAGTTTTGTTTTATTTGCCAACACTCATGCACATTCACGAACACATAACAGTTAATAATCCACCATTATTGCATATTAATATTCGACAAAACATAAATTAAAGAAAATAAAACAAAACTGCAGACATGACGCTTCACTTTCCCGCCAAGAAGTCCGAAATATAATGCATTTAACTAAATTGTGCCTGTCCAAACGTGTCAAGTGACAAGCCCCGCCCACCAACTTAACCGAAAAATAGACAGAATTCTAATTTAGCTCTTTAGTTGTTAACTAAATTTTAACTTGCAACTTGCTACTAAATTCTGTGTTTACATGCACTTAATCACTTAAAATTTAGTTAAAATTTAGTTAACTACTAAATTACTTAAAAAATGGTGCACGAATTTGTATAAAACGACTATTCCACTTTGTTATAAAAAAATCAGAGATTCTAATGCACATTTGCATTTTCTAAGGAGACTCTTAGTTTTCGAAAAAAGACCCATTCGAAGAATTGTTAATAGCAATACAGCATGTTTATAAAGTGTAATTCTTGGTGTTTTATTTTTATTTTATAGACAACAGAAAAACTAGCTGCCCTACTCCTGTAGGTCAAGTGATAGGTTAGAAATTCAAGACAATCGCGAAGCGCAGCGTAGCGATTGTCTTGAATTTTGAGGTTATTTTTTTTTATTAGAAAACAGAAATACTAGCTGCCCTACTCCTGTAGGTCACGTGATAGGTTAGAAATTTAAGACATTTAAGATTGTCTTAAATTACGAGGTTATTTTTTTTATTATAAGTACAACAGAAATCTAGCTCCATACAAAAAAATGTTTTATAGCTCTCGATGGTTGAGGGGTGGGGATTCCCCCCTCTCCTATCTCTTTTTCCCTCCTAACCAACTTCAATGACCTTTTTTACACATTTTAAGGTTAGTATTAATGAGAACAAATGTTTATATCTCCATAACTATGTATCTCCTGTAAGTGGGAATGCCACTGGGGGGTACCCCTAGACCCCCCCTCTCCTCCACCCCCCACTCCCCTAAATTCGTGCACCATTTTTTAAGATTTTTACCAAGTGTCTAATTAAAACACAGTTACCATCTAATGAATGAGCTATGTCATTTTCGTTTAAAAGAATAGCAAGGGCTGAAAGCCGATCTTTTTCATTGAATTCCTCTAAATGGGTTTTAATAATTTTAAGCCTCGAAAAAGTCTTTTTAGCAGATGCAACTGTAACAGGTGGTGGCAATAGTTCTCAGGACTATTTCGATAGTGTAAATGGTAAACGTCAGTGATTTTTTTGCTATTATGTATTTCAGCACTGAGATCATGTTGTTATTTCCTTCATACACATGGATAAACATCTTCAGTTCTTCGTACAATTCATGTCCAACAATATCACATGTTTCTCCTACTGTCATAGATATTTGCAAGTCGCTGCATTGCTTCAAAAATTCACTATCAATAATTTCCCTTTTTATAATATCCTTGGGTTGGCTTTTGAATCGAGTCGCCTGAATTTGAAGAAACTAACACTGTGGGGGGGGGGGTCTAAGGGGTTCTTAAATAAAGGTTTATTAACATTTTGGCTGCCGCCGTTGCGTTAAAATATAAAAAAACCTTTTGAAAGTTTTGTCAAAATCGGCTATAATCACGAAAAATTACACGTTTTTAGGTTATACAGTACCATAGTAACAGAACCGAAGCGTGAAAAAACCAGAAACGACATTTTTGTAAATTTCCATATTTAAAAAAAATTTACTTTACTTAAAAATTACTTGTCTGCGGCAAGAGGGGTAAGTGGGGGGGCACTCCTTATTCCTCCCCTCCCCTTCACCCACCAATTATGGCGACTTGATTCAAAAGTTTTACTACGATACATAACATATTTTGGGGGTCAAAATTGCTCGCGTCCGTAGGTTTAGCCTTGAGACCCTACACGTGATCCCTGGGTGGTGCTAAATGAGTGACACTAACTGAGTGACACTAACTGATTGGTAGAGCCACGCTGCGTTGCAGCACGCATTGGGCCGGCTCGCCCGGCGTAATACCACCCTCTCACGAATATTCGGCGTGAAATAATGGCACTTGGTGCTGTTGTGTTTCGTCCGACCAGTGAGGGTTCCGGAGGCCCCCCCCCCTCCCATTCCTATTCTTTCCTTAAACCTATTCCTCCCTTAAAGGCCAGCAACGCGCCTGCGATTCCTCTGGTTTTGCGGGTGTCCATGGGCAGCGGTGATTACTCTCCATCAGGTGATGGCCTGCTCGTTTGCCTGCCTCTTTTATAAAAAAAAAAAAGAAAAACCTCAAAATACAAAAACTAATATAACTTAAAAACTACTTGTTGGCGGCAGGGGGGTAAGTGGAGGGGTACTCCTCCCCCCTCCCCCTACCTTCTCCCCCCACCCTACCTACCCCCGATTCAGGCGACTCGATTCAAAAGTTTTACCATATCCTTTATTTTAGTTTTATTTATCAGTTTTTTCATTTTTGAACACTTTCATTTTTGTGTAGGTAGTTAAACTTACTAAACTTACTATTACTTTCATGCTGAGTAACATTTCAAAAAAATAATACATTTTTGCAGAAGTAAACTATGATGATCAAGTTGATGAAGATGATGAAGACATAGAAGTAGTCACTATAGACAAGTCTAGATATAGTACAAGTTTGCATGTTTCTCAGTAAGTAACTTACTTACTTTTGACGATAAAATTAATTTTAACTTGAAATGGACTATCAATGTTGATCTACATTGATAGTCCATTTCAATTAGATACTATTATGATTAATTGGGTCGGGCGCGGATTCCCTAAATCGCAATTCGTCTGATTATCTAAATTACCAGTTTCTCACTTCGTACACATCGCTGAATGAAAAATGTCAAAATTTTAAAATAACTATGGATCGGGTCGGGTTTTTTTCATTTGCGATTTGCGATGGTACGAAGTGAGAAACTGGTAAGTTAGATAATCCAACGAATTACGATTTAGGGAATCCGCGCCCGACCCAATTAATTAAGTATAATTGACATTATTGATATAAACTGTTGGGATCTGATAATCATTTAGTATGACAATAGTCCATAAAAAAATCAATTGCCTTAAATGTATATTCGCCAGAGCGGCTGTACCTATTTGGCTTATTCTGTTTTTGTTGTGTTTGTTATAATAATTGTCATAAAAAAGATGTAGGTATATATTTTATTTTTTGGAAATTAAAAATTACACGGTTGTTTGTCACCCACGTGTTCACGCGGACGCGGAATTATTGTCAACTTTTTTATTTCAGGCACTATATTGGTTCTATAATAGGCAAAAAAGGTGCTATTAAAATGAGAATTGAAAGAGACACTAGAACAGATATAAAAATCCCAAAACAAGGCCAGCCAGGAGATATAATGATTTTTGGAGCCAGCGCATCTGTAATTATATTATATTACTTAGGGTGGATTCGACCAAACTGGAATAAGACTTACTCCGAGATTAGTCTATACAAATTCGGCGTTTAGGTATAAGACCTTATTCCAGTTTGGTCGAATCCACCCTTAGATGACTTTGTTACATACATATAGTAATAAACACCCATACCTATTCTAAGTATGAGGTTTAAGAATAGTTTTGGAGTATTTAATTAGCACAGATACACTCATTAAATCACAAAAAAGACAGACACAATCATTAAATCAACAGTCCCTGCATATTACATACTTAGATGTTATAATGCAAGATACCTAAATAATTTGTATGGTTTTATGAAGAGAATTTGGCATCTGTTACATGTCAACAGTGTAATACTTTTCAGAATGTAAAAGCCGCCCGAAGAAGGATAAACATTATTGTCATGTCCTCTAGAATGAAGCAAAGAGCTACTCACTTCATATCTATACCTTTAAATGACCCAAAAATAATGAAGAATTTTGAAATATTTAAGGTAAGGTTTTGGTAATATATATTTTAAGTAACTTCTCATGTAAAGTTTGGCAAACTTTATTTTATTGAGGTGATTATATTTTCACAGCATTAATAATTCTAGGAAACTGTACTCCGTGAATGCCAAAGCAGAGGATTAGATGAGTCATTATTTATTAAGCCATGGAAACTACATCTTACTTTAGGAGTCATGTGTTTAATGGACAATGAAGAAAGATTAGCTGCATCCAAACTATTTACAGAAGCCAAAGAAAAAATAATACGGTAAGAAAAAAATTAAGCATAAATATAAATTTTTAAAGAGGAAATATTTCCTCTTTTTTATTTTCGTGGGGTGGATTGATTTATATTTTCAGGCCTTAAAATTCTCGCATTCCATTATGACCATAGTATTTAACAGGGTTTGTCACAAATAGCAAGTTGCACCAGCCCCATAGTCACGGGCTGTCTGGTCTGACACACAGTCAGCTAGTGACCAAGACCAGTGAACATGGTCGATAAGTCAGTGTAAAAAGATTTTCCTAGAGTAGGTAAATACCTTACTTTATTGCCTTTGAAAATTCTTTGGCCACTGGCTTTTGCTTAGGGGTGGCCTTTCACCCCTAAGCAAATGCCGCTCTTTGCTCCACTAGTCTCTGACACTGCCCTTCTGAATCTGCCTTCCCTGAATCTGAATCTTACATCAATTGTTTATTTAACCTAAATATTTTTCAATTTTATCTCAATCGTGTAAAGTCTAAAATATGGTAGCAATAAACAAATGTTTCGTGGTCTTCACAGGCCTTTGCTGCAAGACGGCCCTCTTTCGGTGAGCGTGAGAGGCGTGTCGTATATGAACGACGACCCAGCGGCCGTGGACGTTCTGTACGCGCGCGTCGGCGGGCGCGGCGCGGGCCCGCTGCAGGCGGTGGCGGACGCGCTCGTCGAACACTTCTATAAAGCAGGTTGGTACGACACCTTTTTTTTGTTTATTTTTTGAGGTTTGTTATTATTATTGCGTATGGCAAAATTGATCCTGCGTGGATCATATGTCTACTTTTAGACTCCTCAACCAAGTTTCTGCCGCATCCGTCATAGTGTGGAGCTCGGTTATACCACCTGGGAAACGGTGAAGGGGGCAGTCATTGATTATATGTGATAGAGTTTGGTTCAAATGACCACGTTCACAGTGTGGCGTCTCCCTCAAGCCCCATGTAGGTGATGGTTGGATTTGCCGTGGTTGGTCCTACACCGGTTCAGTCGGGTCCAGACTTTCCGCGTGGGGTTGAACTGGTCCTTTATACGCTCGTCCGCCCAAATCGGTGACCTAGATGTGAGGCGGGTGGTGGGTAGGTTATCCAGCGTATCCTTTATTGGCATGGGGTCGGAGTTATTACAGAATACAGTTATACAGAAACACTTATTCCACTCATCGGCGGCTGCTCTGCATCTACGTAACTCAGGCGGTGGGATATGAGACAGAACTGGGAGCCAGGGGAGTGGAGTCCATCTTATTACTCCAGTGTGCGTAAGCAATGCGATACTACACAGTCGCGCAGTACTCAGCGGTCGAGTAAACAAGGGCCAGAGCAGCCGTGCGGAGAACGGACGCGGAAGCCCCCCAGCTTGTGCCTGGTAGACATCGGAGGATGTTCAGTCTGGTTTTTAGTTTCTGTTTGACGTTATCTAGGTGGTACTTGTACGACAGTGACCGGTCGAGTGTTACGCCGAGGTATTTAGGAGCAAAATTATGCTTGACGGTTTCGCCACAGAAGGCCACTCTTAGCCTTCTATCAGCAAAACAGTTGGTTAGGTGGAACGATGTTCCTTCCGTTTTCGATGGGTTGGGGCATAGGCGCCACTGCGAGTAGTAATCTCCCATGGTTTTGAGATCCTCTGAGAGTGCAGCTTCTCCAACCTCAAAATTTCGTGACTGGAAGGCTAATGCCAGATCGTCTGCATAAGCAAATTTATGAGAACTGGTTGCTGGCATATCGTGGATGTAGATGTTAAATAACATCCCCTTATTCACTTAGTTTTATTTGTACTGGCACCTCGAGACCAACCGTTAGGTTATGCAAAAAGTGCCAGACGACCCTGTGCCAGCAAAATACTCGCGCAGGAGACCATCTGCGTTAGGTCTTGGCGCCAAATCAGTGCCCGCCGAAGCGCGTTCTTCATTCGGTACTCATAAGACTAGTGTCTCGGGAAAGTTTCTCCGTGAACACGTGTAGTTCACTGCCTATTGTCCAGATAGGTAACCGGAGCTGTGAAGCTCGCTCACTTAACGTTGCACGAAGGGCACAACTCGCAGTTGCCACTGCTCGGGTCGTCGACTCTAAAGTCGACTCCCAAGTGTCCACCTTGGTCGCGGAGTAGTAAGCACACTCACTTCTCGGAACCCATCCGGGCGCCTAGCCAGTTCCCACGTCCTACGCGGCTGGCTGGACCGGAGGCTACGGCATCTAGGGGGTCGCCTCTACTAGTTCTCCAGACTGGTACCGGAGATGTCAACACCAATGTCCGATGAGAACCACCGGACAAAGCTGCTTACTAAGGGAAACTCACGTTCCCCGCAGTACTTTTCGCTTCTGGCCCCACAGAGACCGCTACTAGGCCCCGCTCGCTGTGCGCGAGTTTGGAAGTCCTGGCACACAATACCAGGACAAACGAACATTCCCAAGCTCTACAGCTAACCACAAGCCACTACGAGTTGATGTTAAATAACAGTGGGTCCAGTACCGATCCCTGTGGGAGCCCATTTTTGAGAAGTCGGTATCTGCTACAACTTTCACCAAGGTGGATTTTTATGTGGCGGGGACTGAGCAGAACCTTAATGAGGCGAACAGTTTTGCGACAAGGTATGATATTATCGCTGATTTCATTCAGCAGACTATCAATCCACACAGTATCATAGGCCGCACTGAGATCAACGAAAGCTACTGCGTTTTTTAAGCCTCGTTGATAACCGGCTTCGATAAATGAAGATAGAGCCAGCACTTGATCGGCGCAGCTTTTGTTGCCCCCTAAAGCCAGCTTGTTCTGGAGAAATGTTAACATCGACGGTGCTATATATGCGGTTGTACGGCATTCTTTCTAGCAGTTTGTAGGTAACTGATAGGGGTGAGATGGGCCTATAGCTGAAGGTTCGCATAGACATTTCCCCGGTTTCAATAGAGCGATAACTTTTGATAGTTTGAAAGCTGCGGTAGTTGCACCAGTTACGAGGATTATGTCATTGAAAAACTGAAGCAGCCAGTTCTTGCCTACTTTACCAAGATGATGCAGAAATTCGGGGTATATTTCATCTGGTCCAGCAGCTTTGTTGCTCTTTGTACTTTTTAGCGATATTTCCAGCTCATGGAGGGTGAATGGTTTGCTAAAGTGGTCATTTGATTCGGCGGTTTTGAAAAATTGAAAAGAGTGTTTCTGGTAGATTTGGTGAAAGACTTTTCTGATTTTGTGTATTGGAAATGTCCTGCATCCTTTTTGCTATCTTGTTAGAATCAATGGATGGTGACTGCTTTTCACGTTGTGGTCCACTACCCAGTTCACGTAGCACATTCCAGCTTTTCCTGCTTGAGTGAGTGAAATCCATGCTCTCGACACAAGACTCCCATTTTGCTTTCCGTGACGCATCTAAGGACGATAGTACCCGCTGGGCAGCCTCGGAGTAGTTAGTCGTCAGGTATTCCTCGTAAGCTTCTTCAGTCTCAGCCGTCCAACCCGGCGCGTACTTTTTCCGGTAGCCCCTCGCTTTGCGGCGGATAATGTTACTCGTACAAATCGGTTGTAATTTTCGACTGACGGCTTAGTAAATCTCACCGTAGAATCCAGTTTTGCTGAAAATTCAGTCCAGCCTGCCTTTGCAAAGTTCCAGCGAGATCGAGGTGTGAATTCCACCAGCGGGATCTCCAAACCAATTGTAATAATGGCTGTGCTGTGTTGGCTCCTGGGGAAGCTTTCAAGAACCACTCTTTTCAGAGGGAGAGCTTTGCCGTCAGTATCTGTAGATACAAAACACAGGTTTGGATTCCTGTTGGAGTTCCACCTAGCAAATCTAAATGAACTTTGAGGTTACATCCTGCTTTAACAAACTAAATGAGGTTTCTTTATTATGAAATTTTGCATTCACAATGCTATATAAATATAGGATAAAATGTTTACTAGAAAAAAACAACCAGTCTCAGGAAAGCTCGAACGGGATTTGAACCCGGACCTTGAATTGCAAAATTTCAATAATAAAGATATTTATAAGCAATTACGACTTTATCGATTGTTAAATACTTGCAATAGTGTTTCTTTCGAATGTGAGGGTAGACTTCACAGTGACGTAATACCGCTGGCTTGCAGCGTATCAACTACTAGAAAAATTCAACGAGTCTTCTGGGGTCTCGGTAGCTCAGCGGTTAAAGCAGTGGACCGGCAATCTAAAGGTCACGGGTTCAAATCCCGTTCGAGCTTTCCTGAGACTGGTTGTTTTTTCTAGTAAACATTTTATCCTAAATGAGGTTTGTTAAAGCAGGTTGACACACTATTCTATTTTTTTGTTTTTGTTTGAGGTTGTTATACAAGCTCTTCAAACA
Source organism: Scoparia ambigualis (assembly GCA_963921215.1). Taxonomy (NCBI): domain Eukaryota; kingdom Metazoa; phylum Arthropoda; class Insecta; order Lepidoptera; family Crambidae; genus Scoparia; species Scoparia ambigualis. The sequence continues at coordinate 14,659,301 of OY992505.1, forward strand.
GTGTTAGATGCGCTCTACTATTAAGGGGATCCTGCACGAAATTGTGAAAATTTACGTATTTTTAAGTCACTTGTACTATGCGCTGAATTAGTTAAATGCATTAAAAGAACTTAAGTAAGTTAGCTTGATCATTGCACAAGGTCGTGGCCTTGTTGAAATTTGAAACAAATTCTTTAAACAATAACAAACAATACATTTTTCTAATGACTCCTAAAAACATTTTCTTCGACAACTTTCTTAATTTTACACATGAAACAATTGTTGAAATTTGAAACAAATTCTTTAAACAATAACAAACAATACATTTTTCTAATGACTCCTAAAAACATTTTTCTTCGACAACTTTCTTAATTTTACACATGAAACAATAATTCTTACATGACAATATTTGTATTGATATTTCGCAGGTCGCCCCCCTCTTAAAAAAGTAAATTTTAATTTCTAACACAAGCGCGTGATGGTTTTGTACATTTCGCAGAATAAAACCATTGCTGTAATTAAATTACTAGGTCTGAAACTACAAAGCAGAATTGTTCTAATTTTAAATATTAATATGTTTGATTTTCCTTTGAAGTTCATTATGAGACTTATGTCAGTTTTTGCGATCGCGCGGCTCCGCGCGGTGCCCTCTTAAGTAAACCGTCACTACTGCTTAATACTGATTACAAAGGGTATTCATATAAATTCATTTATTCATATGCGAGTATAAGTTAGTACGTTTTTAAGAAAATCTCCTGCGCTTTTCTTAAGAGACCTATTACATATCGACTGTGATTTTTGCGTAAAATGCCGTTTTTCGCATTTGTAGTAATTTTACAGTTGTATTTACCGTTTTTAACGAAATAGGTTAATAAATTCATTTTCAAAGTCAAAGTCAAACTATTTATTCAATGTAAATCTTTACAGGCACTTATTGACTTCAATACTAATAATAATAAAAAAACAGTTAACTAACTTGTAATTAAGACTTAACAACTAAACTAACTAACTATAGTCTGTGCCAGACAAACGCGCATCGCTACCCCCAGTACAACTGCGAGCCGAAACAGGATCGCGTCGAACCGAAATATAAGCCGTGGCGATAGAATTCTGTATATACAAACGTATCCTGGTACGAGACAAAAATAGCGCGCAAGTGTCTCTCCCCTAGCGACACAAACGGCTAAAACTTATAATTTATCGTTTTTTACGATGATAGGTGCAGAATGATAAATCACAATGAATTGTTAACTTAAATTAACACTATAAGGAATAAATGTGATTACCAATTATCCTATTGATACTGTGGTAATAGAAATTGAAAATAACTGAGTTTTTGAAGTGAAATAAAGTAACGGCTGAAATGAGTGAAAACATTAGTAATAAGGTTGACATTTTTAATCATTAAAAATATCTTTTTTTATAAAAACATAAGTATAAATATTTTTTTAAATCTTTATTCATGTAATAACAAATTATTCTGGTTTAAATTTTGCTCAATAATATTATCGTAGATAAAAGGATTTTCGAAGTTTTTGAGATGAGAATAAGATTTTTTTTTCTATAAAAAATTAATGATATCTCAAAATTCGTAGGCCTCTACGAACTGTATTATATAAGAAATAAAATTTTATTTTTGTTATTTCATTTGTTTTGTAAGGTACATATTACTGATGACGTGATTTCATAATTGAAATTCAGCGCAACTTACTGTGTCCCTTCAGTTTAAAACAGTAGTTCAATCTAGGAGCTCAAAAAAGTGCCTTCGCGCATTTTATGAAAATCTTTCTCTACCATTTAACGTAATTTGACTTAATTAAAAAGTTAAGCAAAATTTACAAAAATTGAGGCCGCTACGAACTATGCCATTAGCTATTCTACACTATTCAGTAAGTCAAAATTGTTAATGTATTTTTGTTTCTGAGATCAAGAATGCTAAAATTGGCCATTTTATGCAAAAATCACAGTCGAGATGTAATAGGGTTCTTAAAGACGCCACGCTGAGCGCATGTGGAGTTGTTATTTGGTGAAACGTGGACTGTGGCAGTGTACTGCTTTTGCAGTTCCCATTGCCTAGTCTCTGACTAACCCTACGGAAAATAATACAGGGTTAATTTTGGACCCGCCGCCAAAATAAAAATGGGCAATGTAAAAAAAAGTGATAAAAATATTTGACGTAAAAATAATGAATGTTTTCTTTCTTATAATACAATTATTGGTCTGCTTTTTATATCCTTTTTATATTATAAATATATATATATATATATATACCTAGGTGCGTGCGCTCACCCTCGCGGTCAAAGCGACGGCGCGCTGTCATTGGTGCACGGGGTGAATAATAGCGGTCACACACATGCGCTTTGATAACCTCGATTGGCCGAGTGTTAGGTGACAATAATTTTAATTTTCTTAAGGAAAAGTTAAGACAAAAATGTAAAAAACTTAATGTTTTTTTTTCATTATTTGGTTGTACTACTGTTATAGGATCACGTAAAAAAATTTGGCGGGGGGTCCAAAATTAACCCTTTATGTAATGTATACCTACTTATAAATTTTAAATATGCTTTTATTTACAGGCTTCATGAAAAGAGACCACGGCCGCGACAACGTCAAACTGCACGTGACACTGATCAACTCCAAGTATAGAAGTAACTCCTCAGCGGGTGAGGATGCAGACACCAGACGGCAGAAGAGGCTGACCTTCGACGCGTCTGAGATACTGAAGAGATTCGCTGACTATGACTTTGGAGAGATGGTGCTAAGGGAAATACATTTGTCTCAACGCCATTCGGAAGGAAGCGACGGTTACTACCAGCCCACTTGTGTTATGTTGTGCAACTTTTAGTTTTTGGATAAGAAATAAATAGTTTATTGTGTTGATGTGAATGTTTTTTTGTTTCTAATCTAATTTGCTCAAAGATAACGAAACGTTAAAAAAAAAATCTACCTCAGGCGTGAATCGAACCCCTCGTCAACATTTTTTTATTTTTTTTTGAGTATATTTGAACTTGTTTTAACGCATATAATAAAATATTACGAACCTGAATGTTTAAAATATGATAAAATATTTTGGTTCAGATATCTAAGGATGGAAATTGTAGGTGCAGGCACTAGGTGCCTTATAAATAACCAAAGAATAAGCTACGAATAGTTAATTTTTCAAGAGCTTAGCGAATTCAAATGTTTAATTTTGTCAAATATTACCAATTTGTTCAATTACATAGACATTAAATCTGATTATTAGATAAAAAAGTTGAACAATTAGCTTTATAATACGCTTTCAAAAATCACACGAAACATTTTTATTAAATGAGATAAATTACGAAAAGATCTTCCTGCATGAACACATGAAAAGATTGTTCCACAACCAACCAATCATGTTGGCCCTCAGAATAATAACTAAATATTATTCTGAGCGTTGTCCCAAGCGTCTTGGTTAATTTTTTTTAGAGTTCAGAATTACTGGCATCTAACGACAACAATTCGTACCAACAGCTTAACGTGCCTTCCAAATCTCTTTTTTTTTTGTTATAAAGGAAGGAGGCAAACGAGCAAGCGGGTCACCTGATGGAGAGTGAACACCGCCTCCCATGGACACCCGCAAAACCAGAGGAATCGCAGACGCGTTGCCGGCGTTCAAGGAAAGAATCTCTGATAAACTTTAGACCTTTTTTTACACATGTTGATGACCCGCCATTGCGAGAGTTTCTAATTTGTAAGATCACAACCCAGAAGCGCTAGTCACTGCGCCTTTAAGCGGCTCTTCAAATTTTAATAAGAAGCATTAAAAGGCGCTTTACCTTAATTTTACTTATGTTGTATCTCCCAGCGACAGTAAGATATAAAATATAAGACCATACAAAGCTGCAGATAGGTACTTGACCTTAAGAGGCCTATTACATCTCGACCGTGATTTTCGCGTAAAATGGCCAATTTTCGCGTTATGGATCTCAGAAACAAAAATACATTAACAATTATGACTTATTGAATATCGGCCTCACTATTTGTAAATTTTGCTTAACTTTTTAATTAAACCCAAAATTGCAGAGAAAGATTTTCATAAAGTGCGCGAAGGCACTTTTTTGAGCTCATCGATTGAACTACCTACTGTTCTAAACAAGTGAAATAAAAAAACTATAATGTTATCTCTTATATAGTCGAATAGTGCGTAGCGGCCTCGGAATTTTTAGATATCATTGATTTTATATAGGATAAAAATCTTATTCTAAACCAAAAAACTTCGAAAATAGCTATAAGTAAATTGTGAATATCTCCTATCTACGATAATATTATTGAGCAAAATTTATACCGGAGCAATTGTTACTTCATGAGGAATAAAAATTTTATAATGAATTTATTATCCTATTTCGATAATTACAACTGCAAAATTACTACAAAATGCGATGCGCCGGCCGTCCGAATTCAACTTATACTCACAGAATGGAGATTTGTAATATTATGCACAAATTTATTATGCTATTTCGATAAAAACGATAAATACAACTGCAAAATTACTACAAAAAGCGAAAATGGGCATTTTACGCAAAAATCACATTCGAGATGTAGTAGGCCTCTTAAGACCTGAATGTATGAAACAGCAATTTTATTTCAACACCTTTTATATAAATTTAAGTAACCTATACCTATAAAGCTTACACTTGGTTCGAGCAACAATAAAACTCGGCAAGTGTTATTTTCTCTCTGTGTTATAATTCAAACAATTATTTTTAAAAGTTCTTTTGATTTGTCCAAACATTTTTTTTGCCTGCTACCCTACCTATTCAGGATTTCTTTCAGTTGTGGAGAAGAATGAGCGCAAGAAAATAAGTCTCATTGTTTAATGGCTAGACCACAGAGGCGCTACGATTAGTCTGTAATTTTTTGTTCCGTTTCATTATCGACCTCCGCCGCCGAGCGCATAACCAACCTAACCAATAAAGGCCGTTGAGCCGGAAAACTCGAATGAGCTTAGCGCGGTATTTGCCCGGCCTAAAGGCTTTATCTTAAAATTATGAGCACGATCAGGAATGTTTATAGATTTTGAACAATAGAAGATTTTCTTTTGTTTTTATTATACGGAGTAGAAAGAGACGGGTCAGCAAGTAGGTACCTACTTACTGCCGCCTTGTGTTGAGAGTTATAAATAAATACTACATACATGTAATCACGACGACTATTATCCCCTAAGGGTTAGAGACTAGGCAATGAGAACAGCAAAAGCAGTCCTCTTTTCACCAAATAGCGACTGCACATCTGCTTAGCGTGACAGGTGGTGAGCCCATCGCCGTTCTATGCTATTGGTTGTATGTGCAGTGTTTAGTCCGTTAGTCGCCTTTTACGATACCCAAGGGAAGAGAGGGGTTGGTAGTATTTTTTCACCGCTACGCGACAGGGTTATGGTTAAGGTTGATGATTTTAATTATGTATTGTATTTTGCAAAGTTTCATTAAAGTATTTTTTTTATTTGCATGTTTGTATGAGATATAACGAAATGTGTAAACCTTCTTAAAATATGTGCTTTAAATAGCTATAGCATCACTTTCTTGGTCAGGAAAGTCCTTGGATTTGGTTGACAAGATTTTTCGTAATCACTGATTTTTTAAATAATATAAGAAGGCATTTTATATAATTACCACTTGGAAGGCTTAATTTTTTAGTTACTACGAAACGCTGTATTAAGGTTTGTATAATTTCTGTTTTTTTTAAATTAATTACTTTACCCCAGTTAGTCCCTATAGTATTTATAGAGTTTTAACCATTTATGAAAACGGTTCGAAAGGCATGAAGGCATGATATTTTCGAAAACGTCGTAAGTAGGTATAGCTAGGTATCTACAACGTGTAAAAAAAACTAGCAATAAAATTTGAGCAGCCCATGAAACCCATGAAACTAAACAACTTTCCCCAAGAAACCAATGTGTAAAAATGACAAAAAAATTTCGACCTGCCATACAAAACTGTGCGATTAGCTGACAACAATAGTATGGAAGGTCGATTTTTTTTGTCATTTTTGTACATAGGTTTCTTGGGGAAAGTTGTTTAGTTTCAGCTGCTCAAATTTTATTGCTTATTTTTTACATGTTGTATATTTCACTATTTTTTTTTAATTTTTCGAAATATATTAGAAATTCATGTAGCTTATTTGCTCGTTGCTAAAACGGTTAAGATAGTCTGTTAGTTGCCCTTGCGACCTAATTTGATTTTCCAACCTGTAAACGGTATTTTTGTATACGACTTGCGACTTTACTTTCAAGCCTATTCAAGTTAGCTGTTGCGTGTTATATCATTATTTATTAACGGATTATATCCGAAAACTCGATTTGATCTAGCATCCTTTTGCAACTCACATAAAAATACCAGCTATCAATGGCAATCACTATAAAGTAGGTAGCGCTGCCTTGTTCCGTAGCGCCTCGTTACAGGACGATTGTTACCACTACTACGACAATATTCCCTTTCTTTTTACAATAAATTAATAAAAAAAACATACATACACATAATCACGACTGTTATCCCCGAAGGGTTAGTCAGAGACTAGGCAATGAGGGTCTATTTTTCACCAAATATCGACTGCACATGTGCTCAGCGTGACATGTGGTGAACCCATCGCCGCTCTATGCTGTTGATGTATGTGCAGTCTTTTAGTCCGTTAGTCGCCATTTACGACACCCAAGGGAAAAGCGGGGGTGGTAGTATTCTTTCACCGATACACGACACGGTTACAAACTAATAAAAATATTCCTTATAAAATATATATAAATATTTTTAGACTGATACAAAGGTGGCAATCAGTTTACCGTAGCTAAGTGATACAATACATTTTGCAACAACAGAGCTTGTCTGACTAAGAAGTGTGTAAGTATAATTTTCCAAAAGTGATTCAGCATTTACAACAAAATTATAATAGAACGGTAAAATATTGTTCTTTAGCGTTATCGTGCACAATGTGAAATTGTAGTTACGAATGTTACCCGTAGTACGGGAAATAGGAAATCCGTAGCGGTCGGGGGCGCCGCGGCAGTAGGGACGCATTGGCTACGCGGCGCGCTCGCTCGCGTGCTCTGCTACGGCTACGACTCGTAGCGGCCGCTACATAGCGTCGCGAACGTTCACGTGTTTTCCAGAACCACGATTAATTCGGTAAGTATTTATTTATTGCTAATTTTACTTTGGTTCTAATCTTACTTTAAATGTTGTCGCACAATTTTATTTATAATTATGTAGATCATTGATTCTTTCACTCTGTTGTTGTTGTCCATGAAATATTGATTTGTTTATGAACTTTCTTAGTTAATAGTACCTACATAACGAATGAGACGTTACCATTGAGTTCTTGTTTTATTATACTAAGTCACTCCTTATCTAAGGCATATTAGCGTGTACGTATGCATCAAAATAATATGTCACTTACATTTAAATGAACCTACAATTGTCTTAGTTGATAAAGTTGAACTGTGGAGGCAATAACTTAAAAAGTCAGTATTGTAGCTTTCCCCAATCAAAAGGGGAGATACTTGAAGAGTGATAACTTGAAAGCAGAGGGGATGCGCCGAGCCGCTTAGGACGTGAAATAAATCGCATAACACCCCTCAGTAAGGGGCCCTGATGCCTTATACACGAATACAACCCTATCCCGCTTTCTATACTAAAGCGTTATTACTCCTTGCACCCATCACTAAGTTAGTATTATTTTACATTTTGTATTTATTTAACATTGTAGTAATGTCCAGTCTTACTAAATTTAGAAATAAAAATGAGGATACAATTACAGATACAAAGTAATCTTGCCGCTTGAGATGAGTCGTGCGACACAGGTTGATGCTTTCATTATTCCATTTCCGTGACCGTACAAATAACTGTGACTTTATTTATATAGACTGAATATTTATTATTTTCTGATAAAAAATCTGTTTGGTTACCTATTTAAACGCATAAAATTTTTCGGCATAAACTGACAATGCATCATGTTAATGGCCATAATCGTCACTTGCCATAAGTATGTCTTTATAGCATAACTTCATAACATAAATGGCCAAAATTTAAAAGGCATAACCATAGAAAGGTATAATTTCGATAAACATAAGTAACATAAGGCATTTTTGTAAATTGCCTTAATGTTCAGAAGACATCATATTCAACAAGCATACATGCAATAAGAATAACTGACAATATCCCTAAACTCTTACAGAATAACACTTATTTTATTTACCATAATTTCAAAAAGCATACATTTGGTACATTTGATTTAATATACATTTCATAATTATAATAATCTTATGATGTAAAACTTATTGATATAATGAGCAAACAAGCGTGCAGCATGCAGGCAAACGTGCAGCATGCAGCATGCAGGCAAACAAGCAGCTGGCATGTTTTCTGTCACGCACGGCTCCGGCGCTGCGAGGCTCCGGCAGTCCCGCGCGAGCTTATCGTCGCAGATGGTTTTCGCTCACCACCGCGGCTTCGGCTTGCTGGCCGGCTCCGCCGGCCAGCCTCAGCCACGGCTGCGTGCCTTAAACCCACCAGCTCCTCAGCTCGCAGGCCGCCTCGCCCCTCCGCGCCTTCGCAGGCTTGAATTACACTCTAGCGTAGGGCAGACAAGACTATGTGGAGTCGGTTTTGCCGCGATTCGTTTCTGTCACTGACTTTTTAAGCACAAACTTACTGCTTAAAGTATGTAAGTATGCATCATAGCAATAATAAAAATATTTTATGGACATTTACAAATTATGCTTTAAAAAATATGACGATGCGTTTTAAAGTATGCTTATTAAAATTATGACATACAATAATACTTAAAAGATTTTAATGATTATGGTTTTTATTAATATGTCTTTTAACGATTCTGCGTTATTATGTTTATGCGTAATAAAAAATTTGCTACAAGCTATTACGCTTTTTGAATTGTATGCCATATGATGTATGTCAATTAAAATTACGGCAAATAAACATTCTGCGTTTCAATGTGTCACCATTCAGTTTGGTTGCAAGTTTTTTCTTCTTTTGCTTCCGAGGGTTATTTATTTATATCCAACAAAAACGTTTTCAATGTATCCAAATAACATATCGATACTTAGCATGTATCACTTCGTTTCCTTTTAAGATAGATATACTCGTACATATAGATGAACACTTTTTTACAGACAACCAGGTTCAAAGTTTATCATGATTATTTTAGAAACAACTACATTGAGCCTACTTTTCTACTGCTTGATATCTTTTGCCTGGCTAGCAATACAATTCACGAGATATACCTATATTGTAGGTACGATCAGCGCTAAATTCATTACATTAATAATAATTGTTTGACGTTAAGAAACAGGATGATATGGTTCGAATTGATTCTTTTAAAATTGAATTAGGTATTAGTAAATTTTTTGACTATTTGTAGGGTGATTCATGAATTCAGCACAAGCCGTGCTGGGCTGACTTGTCACCATGAATAAATAAATAAATAAAATAAAAATCTTTTACTCACTTTTACGAGTTACCTAGGCTTTTTTTCTTCCATTATGGGGGGTTAGGCGGTCAGCGAAAATTTGAATGTTGCGCGGGGCCTCGCGGGTGTTGCGCGGGTCTCCGCGGTAATTCGTAAGCGCCATTCACATTTTTATCAAAAATTTAATAGTTCAAGTATCATAAGACCGCCGGCGGTCGCGAAACAATTGATTTTCAATTGTGTTTGGTTTTACAGTGCTCAAGGGGTTAATAAAAAATATTTAGTTTCAGTCAAGAAATCGAAAAGGTAAATAAATACCTATGAATTTATGATTTTATAAGAATTATTATTATAAAACACGGTCGTAATGTGCTTTTATATGAATGTTTAAAGGTGGCTTCATGTTTTTTTTTTATATCGAGCCAAATGTTTCAAATCGTGTTTTGGCTTAGTTCTTTTACTCACACATACGCTCTGTAATACACATTTAAAATTACAGTGCAAAATATCTATAAATTTTGAATAACAGCTAATAGAAAACGACAAATTTTTCCGTTTTCTCTGCTTTAGGGCCCTTAAAAAGTTCCTTTAGCATGTGACGATAGTAGATAGTTCAACGCAACGTAGATACTGTCCTTGTAATATGCAAATTACGTCTTTCAATCTTGTCTAAGTAAGTTATCCAGTTTTGGAGCTTAGCATTTTAATAAGCTTTAAAGGATTAAGTGAAGGGACGTGCTATGACTTTACCCACGCTCCGCTCTTCCATGGATCTGATATAATTTATTTATTTAAAGAAAAGGTGTACTTGCTGACTTACAGTGTAGACCAAAACGCCAGCAAGTTAATTACAAACAAACCTAGTCAAGTTTAAAATTAGAATCCAAAAATAATATATAAAAAAGCTTAGAATAATAACGCTATAGAAAGATAGTCTTCATACAGGCGCTCTGTCAAAAATGAAGCACTAAACCGATTCACATACGCGTGACGTGCGCGCATGGCTGTGATCTGCTGTCTCTTTCCAATTCTATGAATATGAAAGAGACAGCGCTGCGGCAGCCGCTGCTACCGAGGCTTTAACTTAGAGAATCACACTGCAGTACGTTTATATTTTGACCTAATTAACTACAAGATAAGATACTATTAAATACTGAAAGCTTACCTGTGAAAAGTGATGTTATTACACTTCTTTTGTTTTTCAGATGTGTTGTGACACAATTTAACTGCACATACCGTCATATTTTTTTTGTTTTCGCGAGACACGTTCGGCGCTCTTTGACATTGAACACTACGGAGCGGTCCGGCGTTTGGAGCAATTTATGGCTCCGATTAAGGTGTTTCAAAATAGGCGTGCGGACTTGGTTTCTATAGCGTTATTATTCTAAGTAAAAAAGTTAAAATTGTAAATTTAATAAAGTCAAAATACAATGTCACAACATAGCTACCAGTAATCACACAAAGAGTCAAGCACTTTCCAAATTAAAATAATTATTGAAATATAAAACAATGTCATAATCATAGATGAATGATTGGCCTCGCTGCGCGAGCGCAGCGAGACCAATCATTAATCTAAGGTCAGAATATAATAAAAGAAGGGAAAATAAAAGTCAAAACACAATGTCACAATACAATAATTTTCAATAAATTACAAAAAAAACAAAATTAGAATACATAAAATATAAATTAAGGTCAAATATTAAATGTCACTATCAATAAGGTATAATTTTAGTCATACTATTAATAAAATTTATCTACAAATGATTGGGCTTTCTTATAGATGGTCGGCAAATATGTCGATATCATAGTCATGAGCGATCATTCCCCAATGAGGCGTAACGTAATGCACGTATAATATGTTAGTATAGAAGTATAAATAATATACTTATATACTAACATACCTACCTACATCACGCCTATTTTCCGGAGGGGTGAAAAGTGACCACAGCTTTTCGTTTGCAAAGATCCTGACACACATTCTGCGTTCCTATGCGATAACAATTTGTGTTTTCATTTATTCCGCTATGGATGGCGCGGCCGGTATGGTTGGCCTTCATCTCACCTAATCAAGTGATGATAAGGCCGAAAGGTGGAAGCTACTCCACTGAAAATCCTCATCTACTTACAATATTGGAATACAATAATTATTACTAACATTGTTGTTGGAAGACTTATTTAAGATGGTACCTTATCTATCACTAACCAAACGAATTCAATATGAAAACTACTGAGAATCAAAGACGGGATTTCTTTCTATTATCGATGATCTACTTACTAAATCACATAGGCGGCTAAAAATTGATTTGATATCAATTCGATATTGCTGTTATTTTAGAAGGTGGGTACTTCCAACGGTCTTGTTCAAATATTCACCCTGACTTTTGCTGCTAGATATCTTCCTTTTTTACATGTGACCAGGCCAATCAAATTGATTTAACTACTTGAGTAATGCCGTTGAGAGAATTGGCAAATGTAAAGAATCTATAGATAATATACTCTTATATTAAGCATATTTCATATTCCGCAAACACATTTAAACCAATTTTCTCCGTTTCAACAACTTATCAAATAAAATTAGAATAATCCCTAAAAGTTTTCACCTTATTCAAGGAAGGGATCTCCCCTAAGCTTTTGTTTTTTAAAGTTTCAATCGTGGTATTGCAAATAATATTATCATACGTCTTGAGAAAAATGCTTTATATCCTTCGCGGGTTGTGTTTACGGTATATTTAGGTTTTAAGAATATGGAATTAGAAGCGTCAGTAGCAGAACGTATGTGCTTGGGTGGAATGCTAGAAATCATAGTTCAATACTCGTACCTACTACGGGAATTTAACGACGATTTCTTGTATTTCTCGCGTGTCAGTGTCATTCATAATTCATTCACAATTAATTCATGTATTCATACATACATTTACTACTACTATCCCAAAGAGGGTCGATTATTACAAATTCGAACTATCGAATGGTTTGATACTACTAATATTAACAATCAATCACTAGTTCGCAAATTCGAATGAAACTGCTAGTTCATTCATTCACTTTGCCATACAAAATTGGTCTTTGTATCGTAAAATAAAATCTACTTTTAATTGGTATTCGAAGGAACGATCGAATGTGAAAGATCAGGGTCACTCTACTGATTGTTAGTATTTCTTTCTTTCTCGCTTACACACACTTGTTTCGTTTATCTTTTCATTCCCTCGTAAAAGTTAGTTCGATGGTTTGAATATTCGACTAGATAAACTAGTAGTACCCAATGAAATTCGAATCGTAAGAAATGAGACGACGCTATACATTCTTATTCGCTTTCGAATGATTTCTAAGGTTATTCGAATAATTCGAATGACTTCTAAAATCGAATAATTTAAATAATATCATTCACAATCGCCCATCACTATATCCCCAATGGTTGGGGTGAGACTAGGCAATGAGGACCGCAGAAACAGGCCTCTGTCACAGTCCACGATTCTACCACATTACAACACGGAATCCTCAAAGGGTTTACCCGTATAAATGAATGAGAGTCGTTCCATAGAATATCTACATAAAGCTACATATATATGATAAATTGTCTTTAACTCTTATGAAATGCATGCTTAATATGCTTAGGGACCGTAGTCTCACTGTCACACACAGTCCCCTCAGGGTCTATTATGTTGTCGCCCAACAGCAACCTATAGCAAGTGGGTATGGTGAGCTGTGGGTGCGAATTTGTCAACAGTTTTATTCAAATCCTTCCTCGCTTAACAAAAAAGCTGAATGTTTTTCTTTATATATTTTAGCGTTTTATTAATGCTTAAATATACTTAAGTAAACGCTGAAAAAAGATTACAACCTCAGGCGGGAATCGAACCACGCATCTTCCGCATTCCGGGCGGCCGCCTTAACCAGTTGGCTACCGAGGTCTGGTTTTCACCCGCCGAAATTTGTCAGTGCTTAATGCTTATGCTTTTTAGTCAACATTGCTTCATCAAATCTTAGAAGTTTTCAGATCAGAAAGCTCTGAGATCAAAAAGCTGAAGCTACGGCCCCTGCACCGGTTTATGTTGATTAAGGTAATCAAAGTTACGGCCCCTGTACTACATAGTTACGGTCTATGTTGAGTATTCTATGACATCCATTCAGGGCCTTTATATATCCAATTAAAAAACAGCATAACAAGGTTGCAAAATCAGCAGTTCAAAAGTACCTAATAAGAGTTTTATAATGTGTTTACGTTGTTGCCACATATTGCTCTGTAGATAAAACTGTTCTGTGGTGGTAATGATTATGTTAAATTAGACAATGTACGTCCAACCAAATACCGCAAGCGTAGTCGCAGACACAACCGGTAAAATAGGGGCATAAATATAATCGTATTGTATACAAAATGCCGAATTGGTCCCACGCTATCGGCGTAAAAGCAAATCAGCTCATATTATGCGACATGAAATATGCGTAGCGCACACAGCGAAGGCCGGACCGCGTAGGGCCAGCCGGTCACGCAAACGCATTCGAAAACAATAAAGTATTAGTACCTCCGTTATTTAATAAAGCAGGTCCGACGAAAAAAGATAAAACAGAAGGAAAACTGAAAAACTACCGCCTGTTATTTTTGTTAACATTGTTTATAAAATTCTATAGTGACGTTCCTAACACTTTGCAGGGCCTATAATAGAGACAGACATCGTCAGAAAATTATTTAGCATTTAACCTGCTATTAAGCGAGGCAATAAATAAAACTTATCTTAACACTTCGATAAGTCTAAGTAATTACTTATAAATGAAACACCTAGTATGCACCTAGTACAAAGTTGACTTAAAAATTTCATATAATTTCATTCGGTGGCCGTTTAAGAGATTTTTCTCTGCGATTTCGAAAACCTTCTTGCGAGCCGTTCGAAAAAGTGGAGTGTAAGCCCCATGTGTCTCGTTAAAGTTGCAAATTAATGTCTATGAAGGGTCGGGCGAATGATGAATGGACAGACACCGACATCGATCCGTGCCCGGGGCAACTTTCCAAATTTCGCAACAGTCTATGTAAATGCGGGTATGACGCACGCCACTTTCGTCATGATGCCGTCAATGACAGCTCGTGGGCTGAATGAAAAAGGTTCTGAAAAAACAAGTTGAATGGATCCATAAACAAAGAAGGAGATGGAAAATAGATTGAGGCAGACCAATATATAAGTACCTTGACGCATACACATAATGGCTATTGGCTTCCAACACAAGACGACATAGCATGACGATGAAACCGTATCAATAAAACAATATTTTATAATTAAATACTGAACCTCCTCCCTCTCTTAAATATAGTATGGGTATATTCATTTACACACAAAGAAAAATACTGTACACATACAAGATAACATAATAATAAAAACATAACTTAAATTTAACAAAATTACAAATAAAAGATGTCCTCCATATAAAGTTTGGTGGTGGCGTGTTAAAACTTGTTGGATTTACTAATAATGAACTTCACAATACTTCCTCAGTCTCCAAGGCTGTATTTAGACGCTTCTAATGTTGTGGTTATCGAATAACGGCGGTTATGCCGTGTCGTCGTCGTGCCAAAGATTTCGGTGAATTTCATGAATCTCTAATTAGATAGGGTGGAATCGGTAGGTAAGTACAGTAGGCCTTTATTGTCGGTCATTATGCTTCGGCCTCTGTTTTCGCTCAAGGTTTTATGACATTTTTATATAAGAATAAATCGTATTTTCTGAAGGGGATGGCTAAACGAAACGAGGAACCTCATTTACCTACGAAAGAATTTACTGTGGGAGCACAATTTACTTTTTTACTAGTTATTAAAGCTTAAAGGGCTTTTATCTCAATTGTATTAAAAATACATACATACATATAATCACGACTATTATCCCCGAAGGGTTAGTCAGAGACTAGGCTATGAGGACAGCGAAAGCAGTTTCCTATTATGGACTAATATGGTCCATTTTTCACCAAATAGCGACTGCACCATGTGCACAGCGTAACAGGGGGTGAGCCCATCGCCGCTCTATGCTGTTGAATGTATGTGTAGTCTTTAGTCCGTTAGTCGCCTTTTACGACATCCAAGGGAAGAAAGGGGGTGGTGGTATTATAATAAAACAAATCAATTAAATCCTAGTCGATTTTCTTTGTCAGTTGCCATTTCTCGTGGGAAGCGAAAAACCAACTCGAATAACAGGAATGGAATTGCTCGCTATATATATAGGTACATACTCGTGTACCTACGTCCTTGGAACAACACTTCGGTCTCAGGGAAGCTTAGTCAATAATAAGGTTTATTTTGAACTGTGCTGTGGAGCAGTGAAGTGGTGGGGGCTCTTATTTAAATTTATTTATTCTCTTTGGTGTCGAAAAAGGCAAAACTACGCAATTATTTTTTTTCTTTTCACGAGTTAATCCTTTTGAGACAGGGTAGGCATTTTGAGAGTTAGGCATTATGCGACTAGGCGGACTGAAGACTGCACATACACCCAACAGCATAAAGCGGCGATGGGCTCACCACGATGAGCACATGTGTGCAGTTGTTATCCGGTCTGTGGCAGTGCACTGCTTCTGCGGTCCTCATTGCCCAGTCTCTCATAACCCTTTGAGGATAGTAGTCGTGACGTGAGTGTTTAAATGTGTATATTATTTTGAACAAGATAAATTTTCAAGCATGAAAACCTTTGTGTCCCGCGGGACAGTCACACGTAACTATCTGCATTTTCCTGAACGCAGTGATACAGCTAATTCGTTTATCCATAAAATAAGGTGTATAACCTCATAAAATATTATTTTATACCAATACGTACAAAGATATAAATCAAAAGTAACAAAAACATATCAAACGTGGAAACACAGTTGTTCAAATGGGTACCTACGTGCATAAAGCTGAATGTGTCCGTGACATAAGTACCGAACGTTGTTTTACTGATACGCCAGAGCAAATGATACCAACGACACTTTAAAAGAAAGTTCGTCACTAATCTTGATAAACCAGTTCCCAAGTTATATAGACTAGTGGGCTCTTGAAAGCGCAGTGAGAATTCCAAAACTTCTCGTTTCCACAAAGACTCACTTGAAAACTTACAAAACAAAACGTCAGAAGTATAAAAATAAGGTTATGCTACAGTGACTCTGGCAAGTCCTCCCGTGGAAAACGTTATTTACAGCTACCAACTAGACTATAAAAGGAAGTTCGTCAACAATCTTGATAAGCGTTCAGTTCCCAAGTTACATCAACGAGTGCGCTCTTGACAGCGGTGAGAATTTCAAACTTTTGGTTTCTGAGAGATATTCACTGCCACGTAGCTAACCCACGCAGCCACTAAGAGTCCATTCCGCTTCAGAAAACTTACAATACAAAACAGAAGTATAAAATAGATTTGGTACAGTGACTGGCAAGTTCTCCCGTGGAATACTCGTACGTTATTTACAGCTACCAACGAGACTCTAAAAGGAAGTTCGTTAACAATTTGATAAGCGTTCCCGTTCCCAAGTTACATCAACGAGTGGGCTCTCGACAGGCTGCGGTGAGAATTCCAAACTTCTGGTTTCCGAGAGCTATTTACTGCCGCGTAGCCACGAAGAGCCCATTTCAGTTATGAAAACGCCTTTCGGTATGATTGCTTCACTGTACGTGCCCCCAGTAACATCCATTATTTGACTCCATTTTGCATAAATGAGTACCGATCTATTTTTGTCTTAAAGCATGTAAGTGGCTATGTACATAAAAATGAATGCTTCTTTGTTTGTCCTATAAGCGTTTCTGTATTATGAAACTTTGGTAAGTTGTTCTGCGTACGCCCACGTACGTTCTGATTTGTTGGTGTCTGATGGGTTCCCGTGGGCAAAGTCGCGAGCAATAGGTACAGGCCGTTTGTTGTTGCTAATTTAAAGCTCTTTTGTAAAAGCCTGGCTAATTATAATTACCTATAAATAAAAGTTGTGCCAATGATACTTAATCGTAGTACTTACATGTCAAACGCCGTTGAAAAATATTAAGTCATATAATATGTGAGTGGAACCATTTCAGTATCACCAAATTGTAAATTATTCGTAAAAATAAATAAAATTTATTTTTCTTCTTCTTAAAATTAATCTGTGATTTAACCTACCTATACCATGATTATTTAAAAAAATATTTATTCAACAACTTGTACTCGTTAGTTAAAAAAAATTGGGAGATGTTCTATCTAAAATGTTATTCTAAAATTTGTTTCGTCTTATAATAAGCACAAGAAAGAAAGTTATCATGGTTCATTTTTAGGTTAGTTTTGGTTGGTTTGTGGCCTTTCAACCCGTATTGGGCCCTTAAAGCCTGGTTTACCCATTTGGCATTTATTGTTCAACTAGCGGCCGCTCGCGGTGTCACCCGCGTAGTTGCCGTTCCCGTAGGAATATCGGGATAAAAAGTATTCTATGTGTTAATCCAGGTTATAAACTATCTGTATGCCGAATTTCATCCAAATCCATTCAGTAGTTTTTACGTGAAAGAGTAAGAAACATACACACTCACAAACTTTCGCCTTTATAATATTAGTGTGATGAAAAGCCCTGAGCCCAGATGCTAATGACGATGATAATATAATTGGGTGTTGAGTACGTGCCCAGGTTTACAAGGAGCATGAATCTTCAGTGCTTGTCTAAATTTGACTGATACCTCCAATGTATAAGAGACATCGTATAAATTAGCTTATCATAACGTAACTTGGATATTTTATTGATCAAATAACTGTTAAAACCATGAACTGTTTGTCTGCGTACCAGAGATGTTTCAGTATTGTTTTCTTGTTACACCAAAATATTATTAAAAAAAATTCAGAGGAACGGTACTTGTATTCTATTACCTTCTGTCAATACGGGTCAGGTATGCCATTAGGGTATCGGGGTTGTATCCGGCTCGTGAAAATATTGTCAACAAGTACTTTATCCTCATCCGATCTTAACATTTACATTTACAAATTTCAAGATTCAGTTAGACGGGTAACCTTTATTTATAAATATTTTTCATATTCGCTATTCGTTGTTTGCTGCACTCGAGCAATCAAGGGTGCGATTATCAAACACATAGATAATTTTATTAAGTATTGCACATACATGTATGACAGTTTTATTCATAACAAATCTTTGACAATATACGAGTAATACCCAATTTTCATAATCTTAATTAAAACGAAAATCTTATAGTAACATCTACAGTAATATTATAAAGACTACTAGACTACTGTATCACTGTATTACTGTACCAGTTAAAAGACTACTGTACTTACTAAAAATAAGCAAAATGCAATTGCCCCCTTGATTAAGAAACAATAAATAAATAAATAAAGGATAGATAGCTAGTTATCGGTGTAGGTGGAACCCCCAACCGCAAAAGCATAAATGTGGAAGTATGAATGAGAAATATGAGGAATGAAAGTGCGAGAGGCATACAAGGTAGAACTGGAGTGAAAGAGTAGAATAGAAATAATAAAGTCTTTACATTGAAGATATAGTATAAAAAAAAAATATAATAAAAATAAATAAAAAGGTAGGTAGTGGCTTATAAACAAAACCATCATACGGCACGGTGGACAAAATGGCCGGCAGTCATGGTTTTAAATAAATTATCAAGTAATAATCATTGCCATTACTAAGGAACCGGCAGGTAAAATGGTTTATTTTAGGGGGAATCTATTTTATTATTATTTTAACAATGTAATTGAAGTAAAGCTAATTAAGAATTTGCTAAGGCATTTACCGAAATAAGCTTTTACAATTACCGTATTTTCCTTTTAGTGGCTTTAGTGTATTCCGTTAAATATTCAACTCTTAGGCCACATACTCGTACATACAACCAGGACTATTAACCCCGAAGGGTTAGTCAGAGACAAGGCAATGAGACTTACTAAAGCAGTAGTGGACTGCTTTAGTAGGACTCATTCACCTTTCACCTAATTAGAATTGCACATGTGATCAGGTGGTTAGCCTATAGCCGCTCTATTCTGATGGAAATATATGCAGTCTTTAGCCCGTTAGTCGCCCTTTACATAATGAGCCTCCACCGCACAGCTCTTAGGCCACTTAAGTAAAAATGCGTTTCCTTCCAGGTTGTTATGAGAAAAGCCTACATTTATTATTTCATTTTGGAAATTGCCCAAGGCCAGCATGATCCTTTATGTTTAGCCTCGACTCGGTTTGCGTAATACCTGAGTTCGGGGAAACGCTCCCGACGTTCGCTGATGTTGCAGATAGTCGAATGGGTTTTTTTGGAGGGACTGAA
Organism: Scoparia ambigualis; assembly: GCA_963921215.1. NCBI lineage: Eukaryota > Metazoa > Arthropoda > Insecta > Lepidoptera > Crambidae > Scoparia > Scoparia ambigualis. The sequence continues at coordinate 14,678,958 of OY992505.1, forward strand.
TGTTCCTTTTACTACGTGAATAGATGGAATGCTTAAAGAAGGGGAGGCGTGCTCTGTTGTTCTAAAGAATATTTCTTGTTAAATTTTGGAAGGTAGAATTACGTTTGTTCATTTGTTTTCTAACTTTACATAGTAAGTACTTAGGTATAAACATGTAAGTGCTTAATTTGGTGCTTAACAGAATTCAAAGGATGGATTATGATCCTTAACACGAAAAGGAAATAAAAAATACGGGACAAAATACAAACGTTATAAAATACTGTAGCCTGTAGGAAATGCCACTTCTGTTTGATAGAGATGATTTGGATTTAAAACTATTTTAACGGGACCTAACACGATTAATTTTGTAAGTAAGTACATATCTACTTACTGCTTGATGTTTCGGCCGCGATGCTGCGGCCGTGGTCACAAGCGAACTGGCGGTGCGCGGCGTCGTCGGCGTCGGCTCGGGCGGGTATTTGTTTCTTCATTCAACCTCACACGTTCACTTAAATTGTCACAGTGCAATGAATCGTCAGTAACACAACTCCGGCACACTACACTAACAGTATCGGAGTTTCTTTTTATAGACAGACGTTGCGGTTAGCATTTGCCAATCACTGGATTCCATGCTGATGATAATTGAAACCCGTCCTCCAGATTAAAATTTTTATCTTGATCTCAATCGCTTCACGTACTATCCTGCTATGATAATAACGATCAGTGGAGAAGATTTTTGGATCATGTAACTCCTACCAGTGATTAACTCCAGCTTCCAGCAGATGTTCAGGTACCACCGATTTGTCTATTTGTCGATTTTTGACAGCTGCGATGTGTTCCTTGACACGTTCTGCGATAGTCCGCTTAGTCTGTCCAATATGAACTACCACAGCTACAATCGAGTTTATAAACTCCTGGTGTTTGGAAAGGTATGAAGTCGACAGCAATTTGTTCGATATTAGCATAACGGAGTATATACAGTCTTAATGGAGAAGTTTCCTAATAGGTACTGTTCCAGTTTTGTCCGTTACGCCTTTGATGTAAGGTGAAAACGTTGCCTGGTGACTCACTTCTGGACGATCTTTCTTTCCATTATGCTTTTTCCTCTTTTGTGACACCCTGTATCCGTTACGTTTTAGTACCTTCTGAACATGAGCAAGCTCAGACTGAAGATGTTCAGGGTCACACAGGCCGCGCACCGCCAGTGCGCTTGTGACCACGGCCGCACAGCATCGCGGCCGAAACGTCAAGCAGTAAGTAGATAATATGTAGGTACTGTAGAACTCGTTAAGGTTGGGGGCGTTTGTTATTGAATAACAACAACCTTTATTTAGTATACGAGTTCATTTATTGTATACTTTTATATACATTTACAATTACATATTTACAATATAAAAATAACATGATCAAGTCTACCCATGTTGGCACTTCAGATCGTTCTCTCTAATCCCCGGTTTGACATCTTGTCAATTCAAATTACGTTTTTTACAAATTACTATAAAGTAAAACCAGCCAGCGCCCTAACATGGTATAAACTCTACATTCCTCCCGACCTGGGGAAAAAAAAATTTTTAAACAAAAAAAAATTTTTTCCAACTTTTTTTTTTACATTTCTACCCATTTCTAAACATCCTAGCAGAAACGGGAAAAAAAAATACATACAAGAATGATTCAACCTAAACCCAACTTGGATTTAGCTATTCGAAGAATTAAACTTCGAAGAACTTGGCACATATAAACCCGTCAAAACTATATACCTATTTCGAATCATCCTCTAAATCACTAACTAACACGACTCACAAACATCACCCTTAACCAAAATTACATAACTAACTTTATCAATCTGCATGTTAAAATATTTCATGTTAATGCAGAGAAAAATTCAAACTCTCTAAGGGTGTGATAGTCGTTCTTAAACTTAAGCTTCATAACAAGACTCAAAGCAGATACTATCAACTTATCAATAGGAAAAAATATTCTACACCATTATATTTAAAACTCTCAAGAATTCAAGAGGCTCAAGTACAAGGTAAGAAATAGAATCCTCAAAAACATGTCAACTATCCCACGTTATGACTTGATACTCAACAATACAATATTCCCTCATAATCTATAGAATTAGGGAATTATTGATTAAACTTTAAGGCAAAAGATAATCCCTCTATTTCCAATCCATTACTTAGGTAGAACTTCTACTAAGTAATTCCGAATGCTTATGAGAATAGTCACTCTATTCTACACCAGAAATTGCTTATCGTGAGAGAAATTTATTAACTCACTACAAACTACTAAAATAACAAACTATTAATTAACCCTAAACTACTTTTACACTACTCCTATAAATCAAATAACCTACAACATCATACTCCTCCATACTACTAACTCCTTAACCCTTCATAAATTAATGCTACAAATCCTCAACCCTTTATCTGCATACTACATACTGCTAACTCCTAAACCTTCACCAACTATGCTATAATACTCAATCTTTAACCCTCAATAATAACAAACCATTTACAAACCAAATACTAACCCTATATCCCATCATTTATGTGTGTGAAACTCAAATCAGGAATCCATGACAAATAGCTTATTGCCTAATCATGTTACACCAAATAATAGAATTAGTCGACTAGATCTACCAATCCAATTCTACTTAACCCTTACAACTCATTACCTTTCTCAAATACTTACTTTACCAGCATTCAACATTACAAATACGTTAACAAACCTATCTCACGCTTTTTAACAATATTTTCCTTAACATATCAAACTACATTTGTATTTGGGCCTCTTTTTCAAACATCAATTGCTCCCTGCCATCATTAGATTACCTAAAATACGTTATTCTTATTTCTCTCGTACATGAAAACATTAAGACACATATTAGCAAATAACTATGACAACATATAACTTAAAATTAACCTACTAAGCCTTCCCTTTTTACACAAACTTATGATAATTTACAAACATACACATACACACATCATCGTGACATGAAATGCTTTAGGCGATTTGTATGAAAAACGAACTTTACAAGCCACCATCATTAGACCTCCTATCGCTCAATGATTCTATATGCCATTGATAAAGACGTGCTAGTTTCGTACATCTGCCAATAACTCGCTTTGGAACATAATAAAACTAAATCATTGACGTTAAAGAATACCGGTCTAATTCTTACGTAGTGCCTTCGTAAATAATCTACTCATACAACCTACCTGTTCTATCGAATTTTCGTTTTAGGATAACCCGTTCCTAAATCTACATTGATTACAAAACGTTTTTCCTCCACCGGCAAGGAAAACTCACCACTATTTGGTGCCTTCAAAAAATATACGTAATCATTGTTACGCAATTTCTGAAAATCAATAAAGTCAACAATTGATTGATGCCTGTCACTTGTTGACACACCAATGTTTTTCTTTTCCGCGCCCGGCTCGGAACTTTCTAAAACAATTGCCTGATATAGAACATTCGATGACCTATCTGACTTTTGTTCTAACTTCAAACTTTCTAAACCAATTGTTTGACATGGAACATTCGATGACTTACCTAACATTTGTCTAACAAGTGAACTCGATTTTTCCGAATCCTGTCTTGCAACAATAGTGGCTTTACCTATATCGCTCGACACATTTGGCTGAACTAAATGAATATTTCCTAACTTTTGTCTAACAATCGAACTCGATCTTTGCGAATCCTGTCTTGCAACAAAAGCGGATTCATCTTTTTGGCTCAACACATTTTGCTGAACAGAATGAATATTTCCTAACTTTTGTCTAACAATCGAACATCTTTCAGAGTCCTGTCTTGCAACAAAAGCGGATTCATCTTTTTGGCCCAACACATTTGGTTGAACAAAATGAATTTTTCCTTGGGAAAAAGACACACAATTGTTATAAAAATCAATACACATTTTATTCGTTATTAAGAAATCCTGACCTAAAACTACACTACACTTTAAGTCAGCTATAATTATAAATTCTTGTTTAAATAAAAAATCGCACAAAGAAAACATTATATCGCATTTTCCTACTACTTTTAACCTACTACCATTACTCGCACTAATACATCTATTTTCTATATCTCTACATTTTACTCCTATCTCATCCGCGGCAACTTGACTGATGCAGGAAACCGTGGCACCTGTGTCTACAAGAGCTACAGAATTAATCTCATTTGTAGAAAATACTAATAATGGCAATAACGTAGAAGAAGGTCTAACGTGTTGACTCGCTTCATCCATCGCTTGCAATTTCACGTCAGATGTGTGCGCTTGCAAAAGACCAGACGACATCTCAATAACATCACCGTCACGACAATTGGCCTTCTTTATTGTCGGCGTGGTGGAAAACCCGGCTGTAACTGCGTTTTCCTAAAATTAAAACTTAAATTATAGCTATTTGAAGGTGCAGGTCCTGGTACAACGCGGCATTCATCTTGCACTTCCGTCGTCATTGGCGGACCAAATGGAGTGGGCGTACTACGATCACCTCCCCCACCAACAAACTTATGAACGAACGCAGCAGGATTCTGCGCTAAGTTCATCTGCTCTTCACGTGCTTGTGGATACACCTTCTCCAATTGCAAAATAACCTGCCTGAGGTCTCTTTTACACGCATAGTGAGAATATGCAACACTTAGCTTATTCACCATTCTTTTCAGTGCTTTCGTGCCACCTGAAAAACGGAAATTTTTTCGCGCACGACCCGTTACCCGGCTGCGACTCCACCATTGTGGAACTCGTTAAGGTTGGGGGCGTTTGTTATTGAATAACAACAACCTTTATTTAGTATACGAGTTCATTTATTGTATACTTTTATATACATTTACAATTACATATTTACAATATAAAAATAACATGATCAAGTCTACCCATGTTGGCACTTCAGATCGTTCTCTCTAATCCCCGGTTTGACATCTTGTCAATTCAAATTACGTTTTTTACAAATTACTATAAAGTAAAACCAGCCAGCGCCCTAACATGGTATAAACTCTACAGTACTTACAGAATTAATCGTGTTAGGTCCCGTTAAAACAGTTTTAATGCAATGCAACGTGATAGTTTACAGTCTTATGAATTTTATTATTATGAAGTTTCTTCATTCAAGTGCTTATTCGAAACCAATCATCATGTTGATTTTTTTAATTAAAAAGAAGCAATTTGTTGGTCCACACCCATCCATAGCTTAAAATATAACATTTAAAGCAATTTACGTTCCTAAGTATTTTGGACAATAACCAAATTATTGTTTGAGCTGTGAAGTTCAGAGTCGTAGTGCGATTCCATACCTCCTCTGAACCGTTTTCTTTAATTACTTTCTCGCTTGCGCGGAAAAGTTTACTTCAAAACTATCTTTATTTTATCGGTTATCAGGATGCATTTTAAAAGCCATCATTAAAGTGTTATTAAAAAGTTATAAAAGCACGGACAGTTAGAGACGTCTATCTTGTCTTTTGATTCAATTGAACAATATTGTTCAGAACCAATCGCTTAAAATGTATCCATTATTCAATACTAAAAGTGTTACCCGAATGACAAACCAGAAAAGAACCATTTGGTAGATTAAAAACAAGTTGTTGGACACTGGGAATCCGGGATTTTGGCAAAGCTTAGGCATAATACGTGCTCGGTAACCAAACACCGGCCTTGCCAAATGTCTTACCGGTTGCGATCCACTTTCAAGTGAAGTAGACTTACAGAAACTGCGCAAAAATGATAAAGACTAAAGTTGACTTTTCAAATAATAAAGTTCAACAGAAATAACTGCCGCAGTCACGGGACGTCCCTGAGTAAAGAAGTTAACGTTAATGGTTTATTAGGACCTATAAGTTTATATTGCTATGTTGCAGTTTGAAGCGTACCTACTAGATCAAGTGAAATTGCAGAGTCAGCAAGGCGCGTGTGTAGTCGCGCGCGGTACTCCCTTTCTTCTCCAAAAATTGTTTGTCCGAAAATCATTATCCATAACAAGTTTGCTGTAAAATTTTAAAGCCATAATGTTCAACGAGTCTAGATTTTGTTTTTTATAACTATCTTTATTTCTATAACTATTCTGTTATAATCTCGAATAGGTACTATAATAATTGGATCTCCTAATTTTAAATAAAATAAAGTCGTGTGTCCTTAGTTTTGTATTATAATGTGTATTATTCCGAATGTTAATTTATAATAAAAGTAGTAAGCCCTAAAACATTTGCTAAATGTTAGGTTTTAGTGACGGAAACGAATCGCTGTAATTCCGTCTCAAAGCAACGTTGTCTGCCCTACCCCTAGAGTGTAATTTAGAATCGTGTAGGCGCGTAGGGTCGAGCCGGCCCGCGGGCTGAGCAGCAGGAGGCTGTGAGCGTGCCTCCTGATTCAGTCCTGGCTCCATTATCATTGGCCTTTACGTCTGTTTAAGACGATTTAAAGGATAGAGAATACCAGAGGGCCTATAACAAGCCGAAGCTGCGGTGGTGACGCGTGGGACGACACGAGTGGGATCGCCGGAGACCCGCAGCGCCGGAGCCGTGACATAAAGCCATTATTATTTTTTAGGACTTTTAATTGTTATTGAAAACGGTTTTAAGTCTTTTGTATGTTATTGATTGTAATATTTACAAATTTAGGGCATACGTTATTTAGTGATTTCAATGTTATGGCAGGTGCCTATTATATAACATTAAATTCGAGCAAGTTATCATTCGGAGAAATGAAGATTGGGACTAAAAAGTTACGACACTTTAGATTATGGATAAAGTTTAGGGGACAAAAAGAGAACCATGTCGCGCGCATCCGTGAGTTGCTGCTGTTTTCGTTTGCCGGCTCAGGGTCATAAAAAAAGTAAAAAGGTCACTAATAAACTAACTAAGTTACGTAAGTTTTCTGATTGCATAATATTTGGTATACATACTATGATGTAGGTACGTCACCATTAACAAATGTATGAAGGCAGTGGCGTGCCTAGGGCTTCAGATTGGGGCAAGCCACGAAACCTGAAGTTCCTAATCTTGCTACTTACCTAGATACAATGTTGGTACCCATTTGTGTCATAGGCCGTGGCATTCCAAACGTTCTTGTCGTTTGTAAAAAAACAGCCTATTACCTTCTATTACATCTTGAATGTGATTTTTGTGAGAAATTTTTGAAAAAAAAAATTACTGCGGCCAGTTTTGGAGTTCTTTATCTCAGAAACAAAAATACATTAACAGTATTTACTTATTGAATAGTGTAGAATAGCTATTGGCATAGTACGTAGCGGCCTCGCTTTTTGTAAATTTTGCTTAAAAGTTAAGCAAAATTTAAACCCAAAATTGCAGAGAAAGATTTTCATAAATTGCGCGAGGGCACTTTTTTGAGCTCCTGGATTGAACTACTGTTCTAAACAAATGAAATAAAAAAATGAGAATGTTATCTCGTCGTATTATGCGTAGCGGCCACGGAATTTTTAAATATTATTGATTTTATTTATTATATAGAAAAAAATAGTTATTCAAAACCTAAAAAACTTCGAAAATCGCGTGAAGTTAACTGTGAATTTCTCTTATCTACGATAATATTATTGAGTAAAATTTATACCAGAATAATTGTTACTTCATGAGGAATAAAAATGTTATACTTAATGAATTTATTATCCCATTTCGATGAAAACTATAAATACAACTAAGTACAAAATGCGATGCGCCGGCCGGGCCGTCCGAACTCAGCTTATTCTTGCAGAGTGGAGATTCGTAATATTAAGCATGCATTTATTATCCTATTTCGATAAAAACGATAAATACAACTGGAAAATAACTACAAAATGCGAAAATGGGCATTTTGCGCGGGAATCACAGTCGATATGTAGGCAGGCCTCTACACTTTATTTATTAATTATTACTTAATTATTTTGAATGGAAGCAACCGACAACCCAAAGAGTTTTTTACATAGACCTATTATAATTAATGCCCTAGATGACTTTTAATAGTTTGCAAAATACATAAATCATGTATGATGTTCAAAGAATTTATTTACTTACCTACCTCTGCCTTTCGTATGCCAATCATCAACACGTTTAAGTACACATTTGTTAGCAACACATCTAAGTTCGTCACAGAGACCAATAAAGCGACGAAATGAACTCAGAACACATTTTTTTATCACAAATTACGAAAACACTTGTTACAATTGCTCAAACAAAGTGAAGTGTGACAATAACAAAGAATAAAAAATGGCTGGCTGCAGCCTGTGGCTGCTGCACAGCATAATCGCGTATTAACGCTCGCCTCTGATTGGTTCGCCCGCGTTGAAATTGCACGTGATTCGGTAGAAATAAGCCTGCCTTGGAGAAGGCCTTACTTGCGCACTTCATAAAGCAAGCTAGCTTTGACGAAGAGTATGAATTTCTCATAGAATCTATACATACTTACGCAGTATTATGTTTATAGAGTAGCAATTTTGTTAAAGTTAGAAGAGAGCGGATATACTTTAAATCCGAAGCCCGGTTGCAAGCCAACTTGTGCGAGAGAGATGTAAAGCATCGCACGATTTATAAGCAGCTTTATGCGATTTATTTGGTGATTCTTAGGGTGGATTCGACCAAACTGGAATAAGACTTACTCCGAGATTAGTCAATACAAATTCGGCGTTTAATCTAGGTATAAGACCTTATTCCAGTTTGGTAGAATCCACCCTTAATATGAGAAACTTATAAAATTGATAATTTGAATGCTGTTGAAAGAAAATTAACAATGGTAAAAAATATTAAGTAATTTTAATAATTGCGTTTTACCAGTAGTGATATTGAGTTTTTGTTAGGGCAAGCCGGGCTTTTCGGCTTGTATGAAGGTACCGCCACTGTATGAAGGGTAGGCATAACTATGTAACGGACAGTCCCGAGTAAATGATCGTATTAGCAAAACGTGTGTTGTTTCCCTGGTCTCCGTCCCAGATATTACACATACCAAGTAAGATGTCCCGGTTTGCTAGGTAGTACTTTACAATTTTTTTTTGTGATTAGTCAAATCATATCAGTTAGCTTTTTAAAATTATTTTTTTATAAATAAGAAACCTTTTTATTCAAAACAATATATGTTAGGGTGAAATATAACCGTGGCATCATTGTAATTTTTCGCTGCTTGTATCAGTGCTCTTGTTCCACACATATATGCAGACAAATCAAATGGTAATGAGTAACAAACTTGTTCGTGTGATTGTTGTATAAAATAATTTGAGGGGAGGGCCTTCCATAGAACTCCTAATGATCGTACCCATAAAAGTATCGAGTATACAGGGTTCAATGACACAGGAAGTAATGGCGATGACCTGAAAAGCACCCCAAGAAGGATCGTTACAATGTAATGTAAGGTTAATACGTACTTTTTGGTCTGTAGTTCGATAACCCGAATCTAAATTGAATGAAGCCTTATTTAGGCTGTTTAAGCTAGTGTGAAATTGATCACAGGCGTAGATTCTTAAGTAACTGTTAAAATGGGAGCCCTAATGGTATAGTGTTACTTCGTATGGGAATTTGCGTAGTAAGATTAAAATTGGACATCATTATTTCAACTTTTTTACATACATACTTACATACATATAATCACAACTATTAAAGGGTTAGTCAGAGACTAGGCGACGAAGATCGCAAAAGCAGTCCTCTGCCATAGTCCACTTTTCACCAAATAGCGACTGCACATGTACTCAGCGTGGCAGGTGGTTAGCCCACCGCCCTAAGTTGTTGGATGTATGTGCAGTCTTTAGTCCGTTAGTCGCCTTTTACGAGAGAAGAGATGGGGTGGTATTATTGTTTCACCGCTGCGCGACACGGTTACTAAACTTTTTTTCTATGATTAGAATCTCTAATTTCATTCCGTGAATGTTTTATACCTAGAGGGTTAAATATAACCTTTTACTACCGAACATTTAAGTAAAGTACTACAACTGATCCCTTACTCTTGAAACCGATCGCTATTGGATCGGATTGGTATTGTGAATTTTCGTACTCCTAAGTTCTGGGCTTATATGGATTCATATTGCGTGGATATTGAGTGAAAAAAATACAAAACTCAATGCAATTTAGTTCACCCAATATGAATTCAAATTAGCGCTGGTGTCGTAACTTAAAAATACGAAAATTCACAATACCAATCCGATCCAATAGCGATCGGTTTCGAGAGTAAGGGGGCTGATGGGGCAATTTATTGGCTTATCACCACGCTTGCCAAAATGCAGGTTGGTGATGAGTAGTTATCACAAACCCGGGTTATAAAAAAAATCCGAAAACACACTTTAAAGCATAGTAACTAAAAATCACTGATTATTATTCGAATCGAACTGTACCTATGTGTTGATTACGTCAGTAATTATTCCGCGACGTACACGTACATTAATTAAGGTAAAGTTATACGCCGCTTTCTAGGAAGTGTACAGAGCAAAATCTGATTACACGGCATTAGCTTAACGGCTCGGAGCTTGGAACTAAACTAGTTATAAACTTAGTTAGCGAAATGTTCAATATACTAGACAACGGAGATGCTTATAATGTGCTTATAATACAACATGACACGACCTCGTAGATTAGAAAAAAAGATTTGTGATTACTTCTAGTTTTCTATTTCGCAATTACGTTAAATAAGAAGATTAGTTAATGTAGTCACGGGAAATTATAGAAATTAGCTCTATGATGTTGGATGTATGTGTAGTCTTTAGCCCGTTCGTCGCCTTTTACAACATCCAAAGGAAGTGATGGGTTGATAGTAAATCTTTTCATGAGCTTCCACCACACAGCAGCTCCTATGTATTAAACAAAATTAAGCCTATGCCACGTATCGCTCGGAATAATATTCGTATAATCGATTTACGCTTAATCAGATTACACTAGGTCAGAAATAAAATCAAAATCAAAATAAATATCCAACACAAACAGCTGGTACACTGTATTCATTTTGTTTTTTTATACACAGTAAATTATCGGCACTCGCTTCGTTCTAGTAATAATATAATTATGATCGAAGTACTCCCTTGATAAATATGTGCCAAATAAATTATACTGTATACTGGTGTTTAAAGCACCGTCTAGATAAGTTACAGCTTATTTATTTTAATATTTGCATAATATATTTAAAAAATAAATACACAATGTAACAGCAGCACAAAAAGCTGAACCAATGGTATTTTTTACCAGTCAACCATAGGACTAACACTGATGTTTATTTCATAGTTTCGTACTATAAACGTATAAACATCTGGAGTTTCCCGCTGGTTCAAGTCGTAGAACTAATAAGCCGGGATAAGCTGAAATTTATGAGACAGGCACAATTACACGGATGCAGCGCACGTATTCTGCGGAGGAAAATGCTGAGGAACTAGCTCATGTTTCTTATTATAGTGTTGACACACCAACTGTTACTATTTTCACGCAATATGAAAACAGGTAATATCCAAGCTTGTCACATCATTAACGACAGCCTATTTGACCTCAGCTGACGTAATACCATACACAAAAGAAATTAAATTGTTAGATACCTCTAGGAGTCTTTAACATTTCAATCTTTCATGGTCAAATTATTTTTATGAAAAAACGGGATTTTTGCCATGTTTGAGTTGTTAGTTTTGAGTCTCCAGATATTTCGGAGCAGTTGCATGCACCATGATCACGGAGTAACTGGAGTCTCTAGGAATCTTCGTGACAGGCAAGGGGATAGACGTTCTACTGGTGGGGTCAGTCACGTCAGTACTTTTAATAAAAAAAAAATCAAAATTCCTAATATGAATCATTTATTCAATACAGTAATTGAGCATTTATTGAACTAATAGAAAGTCACTACGCATAGTATCCAGTTTGTATATTTATTTAAGGCGGGTGAGCTTGTAATGAAAAGAGCGGGCAAGAAAACATACGAAGAAAAGAAAGACAGCGTATAATAAAAGTTGGCAAATGCCCGTCCTGTCATAGAAGGACACATTCCATTATAACAGACAAATAGCGATAGCACGTGGTAGCTGACCCAATGCTGTTTGGTAGATATCATGACTGCCATCTCATGATAACAGCAGAGAATAACGGCACTAATAACATGCCTTTTAAAGGACGTAGGAGCTTGCGACACTATATTTTTTATTTTATTCCACTGCCGTCATATGATGGTATGTGATAATTAGTACATACAGGATGGCCAAAACATTGACGTCCAAAAAAAAATTACGTCCCTAGGATGGCCAAAACATTGACGTCCAAAAAAAAAATTAGGTCCCTCGTGTCGTGGGGTATCCGAATCACCCCCATGTATGTTCCGCGATTTTTCATAGTTTTCGAGTTATAATTTTTTTTCTGAAGTTCTGAGATTTTTCGACCTGTCCAATTTAAAATAAAATTTTAAAAAAGTAGAAGTCTCTGTCGAGACTTTTTTATTGCAACTAAATCTTCATGAGTAGTAAGTACTTTTATGGATAAACTAATTAGCTTCGTAACTATGATGAAAGTTATGAAAATGTTGGTCTACGGTGAAAAATTTACGTTTGGTGAATTATTACTTAAATTTTCAACTATAAATAAAAAATCTGAACAGGTGACTTTATGGTTCCTTAGTAGGCTTAAACAATGCGCCAGACTCTCAGCTTTCATTATCATTTTAAAAAAGTGGGCCCTAATACTTTGCTACTTTGGCTAAAATCAAGCTTCAAAGACAGCGAGGTGAAAAATTCTTAAAATGAGCCTCAGAATAATAACTAATATTATTCTATGAAAGGAGAATGGGCACTTTTGGGCGGTCGGCGGCCATTAATGAAAGTAGTGTCAAACGAAAGTAGTGATAACTAGGAACAACTTTTACTAAGAACGTTTCGCTGCAATCCATTTAGGAAAAAATATATTTACATGTAAATATAACTAAATAAAAAATAAAAAATAAATCTTTCCTACAATCACACCAATTATCTAGCCTAAGAGAAGCTTCGAAGAAACTCGTCAAATGGTTACTAGACAACGGATAAACATACTTAAATACATACTTATTATACATAGAAAACACCCAGACCCGAGACAATTTAGAAAAACAATAATTTCTAAATTGACCCGACCGGGGATCGAACCCGGGACCTCAGAGATGGCGACACCATGAAAACCGGCGTACAAACCACTCGACCAAGGAGGTCGACCATAATATATATACTATATAACTATAATTTCATAGAACATAAAACAATTATTTCGTGTGTGTAATGCGTTTTGATAAAACGCGACATCTTCTGAAAACGATTACAATGCCATCAATACAAAACAGGTTGATGGCATTGTGAGCAAAGCAAGCGCCGCCATTGTTTGTCGATCGGCGATCAGCCTATTTTCGACGATTTTCCAAATCTGTCAGAAGATGATCTTACCTTTTCACTCTGGATACGTATCAAGTCAAGTTAGCTCGCAGTTATTATGCTAAGCATTTAAGACATGGCTTATAAAATATTGAAGTGTTTCGTGAGCAACAGATACCTAAGTCGTCTTAGTGAATATATAGAAGAGCAAGACGTTTGCTAGTTACGTGTTCGAATACAGTCTAGACATGTAAGGTCTAGGATTTATTATTCCTATAATGTAATTGATCGACAAAAAGACTCAAGGAAAGCTACCGCTCATTATTATTGTTCATATTTGAATGGAAGGCGCACAATAGGATGTTGCGCACATGTTATGTGCGTATATTAAACTGAAAACATAAAATTACCAGCAGCAGATTTAAGTGCCATCATAGGCATGACCCTAAAAATGTAATACATAGTCTTTTGATTACATCGTAATACTATAATTGTTTGATAATTGTATGTATTTACTTATTAATAATATCTTTGCATTATAAAATAAATGGTACTATGTATAATGTATGTGGTATAATGGTAATGGTAATGGTTATCATTTTTACTCCGAATATAAGTCAGAATATGTTGCTAAACAATTAAAAGTGCTCAAAAACAAAAATGTGGTTTATTCGTCATATAAGTGCGTCGCAGCAATACAACTTCTACACAGTAATTATAGAGCTAAACTACATTATAAAACAACAAAATCAAGTTTGGCCGCGGATCGCCCAGGCTCCATACTATTTTGCCCATTCTCCTTAGCCAATTGATATTTTTGCTTTGTCATGACAACGAATGGCCAGTACTCGTGGCCGACCTATATGATCTATGATAGCCGTCACAATAACAGTCACCACCTAATAGTCCCTCAGAACATATTGTTCTGAGAATAGTCCGATGTAAAATCGAATTGTCAAGACTGCCTTAATTTGGAGTAGAGTTACTCTTGCCTTAATCAACGTTTATTAATAAGACACTGCTTCTCGTGCCGCTATTTTGTCTTTACCACACTCGCTTTGCCCTTGGACCCCGCTGCTTTCTTATTTGACTACTTTGCTTATTGGACTTTGTTTACTATAAGTGAATATGCAGATATGCATTATTTTTATGGAGTTGCACGAGGAAACGGCCGAGCAGCAGCGCGACTGTATCGCGAACAACGTCAACGTCGTGGTGGGCCACAACCTGAGCGATATCCCGACCATCGTGTTTTTGTGAACACGCACAACACATTAATGGAAGGCCGCATTCCTGGTCAACGCGACAGTCTTGAAGGAATCCCTAGAGCTGACCCGGATCGCAGAGAAACGGTGCTGGAAGAAATTCAGCAAAATCAGTCTACGAGTACGAGAGTTTTAGCTCGTAATCTTGGTATCCCAAGGACTTCTATCCAAAACATACTCCGCGATGAAGGATACCATTCGTCCATCCAACCATCCAACGATTCCAAGCTTTACTACCTGCAGATCATCAATTACGCGTTGATTTTTGCCAAACCATGTTACGAAAGGAAGAAGAATCATTTCATTTCGAGGATCCTGGATTTCTTATATAAGTTTTATGGTCAGATGAGTCACGATTTGAGCGATTTGGATTATTCAATTTTCATAATTATCACACGTGGGCGATTGAAAATCCACACCAAGTAAGAGCTTAAACGTTTCAACATCGTTTCAGCGTTAACTTGTGGTCTGGTATCCTCAATGGCCAATTAATTGGTCCGTTAGAAATGCCGTCCAGACTTAATGGAGAAACCTACAGAAACTTTTTAGAAAATGAACTTCCAATGTTGCTCTTAGATGTAAATCGCGAACTTAGACGAACCATGGTGTTACAAAATGACGGCGCCCCATGTTACTATGCTACGGAAGTCCGAAATTACTTAAATGAAACCTACCCCAACAGATGGATCGGACGCAACGGACCAATTAGGTGGCCTCCACGCTCACCTGATCTCAACCCCATATATTTCTTCATTTGGGGCTATTACAAGCATACGCTCGAGAGTGTTCAAGTGAGCAAGAGCTGAGGCAGGAGATTGCAGAAGCCGAACGTGTCATGAGAGACAACAGAGAGACTGTTAGACGATTGAAAGACAATTTTTTACGTAAGTGTAGAATGTGTATTGCTGCTGCTTTACAACAGGTTTTCAAAGTGGCCTCCACTTTGAAAACCTGTTGTAAATTAAAAAATAAATATTTTTACTTTATCATCTGTGTTTTATTAACAAAACACTTTGTACTTACAACTTGTCTAACCTTTGAAGCTATTTGTTGGTTAGTTTCCAGTATATTTTATCACTAATTAAACTTAGGAATGATAAAATGACTAAAAAATGTTTTTGTAGCTAATTTTAAGAATTTTTCACCTTGCTGTCTTTGAAGCTCGATTTTAGCCAAAGTACATTAAGGACTACTTTTTTTTTAAACGATGATAAAAGCTGAGAGTTTTGCGCATTGTTGAAGCCTTCTCAGGAACCATAAAGTCACCTGTTCAGATTTTTTATTTAAAGTTGAAAATTTAAGTCATAGTTCATCAAACGTATATTTTTCACTTTACACCAACATTTTCATAACTTTCATCATAGTTACGAAGCTAATTAGTTTATCCATAAAAGTACTACTCATGAAAATTCAGTTGCAATAAAAAAGTCTCAAAAGAGTCATCTACTTTTTTTTAAATTTTATTTTAAATTGGACAGGTCGAAAAATCTTAGAACTTCAGAAAAAAAATCATAACTTGAAAACTATGAAAAATCGCGTAACATACATGGGGGTGATTCGGATACCCCACGACACGAGGGACCTTATATTTTGTTTTTGGACGTCAATGTTTTGGCCATCCTGTATATTCTATATATACGGACATACATATAATCACGACTTTATTCCCGAAGGGTTAGTCAGAGACTAGGCAATGAGGACAGCAAAAGGAGTCCTCTACAATAGTCCACTTTTCACCAAATAGCGACTGCACATGTGCTCAGCGTGACTCCATCGCCACTCTGTGCTGTTGGAAGTATGTGTAGTCTTTATTCCGTTGGTCGCGTTTTACGTCACCCAAGGGAAGAGAGGGGGTGGTAGTATTCTTTCACCGCCACGCGACACGGTTAATTAATTAGCCTAAGGTTTAACCGCTTTTTCACAGACTCCTAACTACTGAGAAACTAGCTATCTTATCTGTCGGAACGGCATATTCAGAGTCAAGTCAATTCAATTCAAGAGTCGGCACAACCTTCACCTCTGGGAATCGAACCTGGAACATCAGATTCTGAGACAAATTGTATCTAACTAAACCACAGAGGCCGTTACGTCAACAAGCTTCTCCATATTTTATAGCACTGCCAATAAACGCGCGATAAACAAGGTGAGATAGATTATGACCCGAAATAAAGTTGTTAGCCGAAACGCGATGTAGCAAGCGGCGGAGGGCGCGCGTCATTTATCGCAAACATTACCCTGTTTGCGAACAAAATTTCGTTCAACCGGCAAATGTACTAAAGTTAGGTACTGCTAATTTCAAAAGGAAACGGGAACCTCTCTTGGGGGAAGGCAGAGTGCGAATAGCTGAGCGAAGATTTCTCAGAAGAGATCTCGGTTAGGATTCTTCGGTAACCGCACTCCGTGCGAGTTCGGCATGCATAACTTGGAATGCCATTGAATAAATTTGCGGTATTTCGAGATTATTAAATACAGAAGTAAAAGAACCAAATATTACGTAAACTTTTTAGTAAACTTAAAAATATATGATATTATGTCAACCCTAAATTACTGCATACTAATGAACTTCTGTGGTCTTCTTTCAGATTTTTTATGCATGTGCTAAAAGTCTCTACTCTTTCCTGGCATGTTTCTTTTACTCTTACATGTGTTGTACAGATGTGAGTTCACTTTAACAGTTTATGTCTTACCTTCAGAACTTACTAATAAAATGCAGTTAGCACATTCAAATAACATTTATTTTCTGTTAATTAAAAAATATATTATTAATATTTACCTTTACATTAAAAAAATATTATATATTACACTGTTAATAAGTATTCCATGTAAAGAACTTAGTAAGTAAACGTGTTATTTATTCTTCCTTCATACAGAACATTTTCTATTCCCTATTAAGTCTATTTGATTATCAAAGCAAACAAAGTAAGGTTTTTGTGGAGGTAGTCTAAAAATAAATATTATTTTTTTAGTGTCGAACTCGAGTGCGACGGTTTGTGTAACTACGTGTGTCGAATGGAAATGTATAAAAATGAATGCGAAAGAGCTAAATCTGGCATACATAGGCGGATTTTACTTTAGTTGATATTTTTTAAAAGATAATTTAGTTTATTGTTACAGATGGTTTAGGAATATTAATTCTATGCGCATTCGTATTTAGCACAAAAACACGCTCTACGAACGACAACGTTCTTATTAAAATTAAAAATAAATATCTATTTGCGTTTATTTTACAGAAATCTCTTTAGGTATGGTTGGAAATAATAAAATATTTGAATCGCATGCCCTGTAAAAGATGCGAATGCAAAAACTCAGACTGTACAACGTTTATGTTACGTTACATTAAATAATTATTTTATTTTTAGATAAACTAAATATTGTTTCCATGAACATACTGTTTAACGAGCTACAGTGGCGCCGCGCCGCGTCACCGCTTTGTAGCACCTCGCTACGGACTACGGCATGGTTTCATAGCAATTCGTAGCAAATATGTGGCGCCATCTGTGTTAGACTGAAAGAAGTACCTATCGGTAAAGTGTAAAGGGTGAAGTGTTCAAAGCGCTGCCGGCAGTGCAGTGACATCTACAATAGCTGAAGCAAAACTAGTGGCAGACACCCTGAAACTTAAAGTAGCAAATGAAAGGAAAAAGTTGTTCCTTGATATAGATAAAACTTTATCAGAGGGCGTTGTGTCTTCCAACCGTAGAAATGTAATAGTGAAAGCAACAGAAAAAGTGTTTTTTTTCTTAACTTAAGCGGTGTTGTACTTTCTTCTATTTATAAATAATTTAGTACTTCCCATATTAAATTATAGCCTATATTCTATTGTAATGGTTATTTAACGCTCTTTAACTATGTATATAAGAGTAAAATGAATTACCATAAACTTGAACAAAACTGAATAATTAAAAAAAAAACAATGAAGGGAAGTAAAGTATGGATAACTTTACTTTATTTTCCTTAATTGTTTGTCTACGAGTATTAACTCGTAGAGAGTAACAATGTCACATAGCTGTGAAAGAATACTACCACTCCCTCTCTTCCCTCGGGTGTGTCGGGAGACTACGACACACTCACCACCTGTCACGCTGAGCACATGTGCAGTCGTTATTTGGTGAAAAGTGGACTATGGCATTGGCTGGTCCATGACTAACCCTTCGCGGACAATTAGTCGTTATTATGTATGTAATGTATATATGTAATAGAGATTAAGGAACACAATCAATCGATCTATCCGCCTCTGTGGTCTAGTGGTTGTGGATTCCGGGTGAAGTGCGCTGTCATCTTTGGCCTTATACTTACGATTACGATCATGTGAGATGAAGGCCAATAGTGCCTAATATTTAGGGATAGTATTTATTTTATCATAACAGCATAAGATTAAAATAATGATTAAGCATAAGGTTAAGTTAATATTTTTAAATATTATAATGTATAAATAACTCTTATGCTGCTCTCACGTAACCAAATCATTAGCATTTATTTCATTTAAATCATTTATTAAAGATTTTGCTTCTAGAAAGAGAGACGAGGTACAGACGATTCGTAAAGGTAGAAAGTAATACAGTTCTGAAAATTAAAATGCATGGGAGTTCAATTAAACGTAAATACTTATGTGCAAAATGTTAATTGCGTTTTATCTGTAACACGGAAATTCGAGATTATTATATAACCATATAACGCAGTATTTCTAAAAGTAATTTATGATATAATATAAAGTTACAACAAAGAAATACCTTCTTGAGGTCTTTATAAAACTACTTAGATTAACATTAATCACGTAACCATAGAATTGACATACTAAGGTCCATAATCTGTTTAGCAATTTTTCGTGTAACATCCATGAACAATAAAATAAAACATCTATAATTTGGCTTTTTTGCAGCAAAAAGCTTTTTCCTCTTTAGGTAAATTCTTATCGTTAGGTAGGGATGAGTCCACGTCATCAACCAAACCGCTATTAACACCGGACGCAATGGTATGCATAATGCATTTTATATTGTATAAAAATATAAGTTCTTTTTGATAGCTTAAAGTTAATTTTAGTTTTAAGATGAATAGGTAACATAAATTTATATTGCCTAGATTTTGTACATACTTAGTAGATTTTATGCTCATAAGGGAACAAACAATATGTCCTTGCAGTTTTAGTAGGTAGGAACAACTTAAACTATGCGATTTAAGCGGGCAGTTACGTAACACTGCACGTAGGTACCTAGTACCTACGTAGCGCAGGACTCGCGAACTAAGGGTTATATCTCACTAGGATACCAGTGTAGCAGCCGGTCGCCACCACCATCAAAATGTATACTTGTGTATGGAGGGTAGGAGTTCGATAACGCAGTACTGTTTGCGATCTTGTCAGTTAAGCAACTTTCGCAATTCCGTCTCACTGGATGGTTGAAACTTTGATGATCAAATTAAAAACTTCTCGAACTCCTCAGTGCTTCGGAAGGCACGCAAAGTCACGGTTGTTGTAGTAAGATGGCAGTCATTAAAAAAAACAGGCCAAGTGCAAGCAGGACTCGCGCACGAAGGGTTCCGTACCATTATCTATAAAAATCAGTTGTATGGGAGCACCCTTAAATATTTGTTTTATTATATTTTAGGTTTAAAGTGAATATATAACTAAATATTCTGTGTAAGTATATTTCAAGCGTCTACAAAAAAAACACGTTTGTTGTGTTGGAGCTCCCTTAAATATTTATTTTATACTGTTTTTTAGTATGTGCTGTTATAGCGGCAACAGAAATACATCATCTGTAACTAATTTCAACTGTCTAACTATTTTATTTATTTTATTTATTTATACTTTATTGCACAAAAACAAGTACAAATGGCGGACTTAATGCTAAAAACATTCTCTACCAGTCAACCAGTAAAAAGAGTTTCAAGTTAACTATCAAGGTTTATGAGATACAGCCTGGTGACAGACGGACAGACGGACGGACTGACGGACGGACAGCGACGACGAGTCTTAGTAATAGGGTCCCCTTTTACCTTTTGGGTACGGAACCCTATGGCCCAATCTTTACATGTGGGAAGGTCCAGTAGTGAGACGTTTATACGGGTAGGCTGATGCTGATGTATGGAGGGGATCTCACCCGGTGTCCGCTTGGTTGCGCTAGAGCTAATACGTTTTTTTGGTAGCGGCGACTGGGTGCGCCGCTATCACTGAACAGAGTCTTCTGTTCTATGGCGGCGCAACCAGAGGAGCGGAAACAAGAAAAAGGTCTCTCTTTCTTCTGTTCTGTGGCCGCCTTGGTGTCCCGGTGAGAGAAAGCCCTCACAGTGGGTCGCAGCCCCAGGCCTGCGCCGTGACCTCGGCCGTGAATGCACCGAATGTACAATGGCATTTTATTATTCGGTCTTTATGATTGAAAACACGATTTTTGTTTGTTTTTGTAAACAATTTGAAAGAGTTGAAAATTACCTATTCGGTGACTTTATTAAATAAAATTTAGTACTTATTGAATAAATTTTATGAATATCTTGACAATTTAAATAATGTAATCAATGACATAATGTCATTGAGTGATATGATTAAAATATATTTCCCGAAACAAAATACAATTTATTTACTTACATTGTTCTAACAAATCAATACTATTGTTCGAATAGAACGAGTTGTTATGTTAGAAAATAACCTTAAGATGATATTCTCATATTGTATTTCGCTTATACTACTTATACTGCTACAAATAAATTGGCATTAGTCACAAGGTCACAACAAAGTTTTCTATTATATAGAACACGCATAAACTATCAAATAATTTTTATAATATTTTTTTATTGTCAAATCATTTAACGTAAACACAACATGAATTACACCGTACTACTACGAAAACCTTATAAGGATTAAATTTTATTAGTAACAACGGTTACGCGTTGTTGTATCTGCGATATTCGTGTTTACTACGGCGGCCGCCCGCCCTGCAGCGGCGGCGCGGCGGGCGGCGGGGTGCGTGGGGACGGCACTCCGCCACGCGATCACTCTGCTGCGACCGACGGCAAGCGCGCACGCGGCCTCGCCCTCACTACCTCACACCTACCACGTACCGTGAAAGCAGTCGTCATTGCAACCCGCTCTTGCCGTGCTCACAAAAGATAACCTTGCCGGCGCTGCATTCATTATTCAGCGGCAGCGACACACAGCAAGGATGGCGCCCTTCACAGGTATACATTGCATTCCGCTACTATTTTATAGTTTCACTATCAATACCACCTATAAGGCTGTGTAGATCGACGTCGGACGCGATAGACGTCATTTGTACAATATTTTGCCGATAATTCACTGTTGTTTTGATTGTTCAATTGTCAAGGGTTGTATCAATGAGTGTGTTGATAAAACATATACCATACGTAATCAATTAAAGAAGAAAAGTTCGGTCGTCGTGCCACTGTGGTTAATATACGGTCCCCATTCAGCGGAGCGTTTGCTTACAATACTGTGTTCTAAAACAATTCCTTAAGGTTCAGAATAGGAACTGACTTTATATGGAGCACAAACTCAAGTGCACCCGGTGGGCACATCACCCTTCTTTTCATTTCCTTTAGAAATTGTTATCATTTTCGTTGAAGTGTCCATTGTATCTTTAATGTTTCAAGTTTATTTCTGTAAATTACTCTCATTAGTATTAATTAAGGGCGAAAGGGATGGAGCCACATAATTTTTAATACTAACCTTAATTCACGCACGTAGGTAAATGTAGCTCGAAATATAACTATTCACACAAGCCACGAAAATTTTACGATTCATTACTGTCGTAGCCTTTGAATAATGTACGATGTAAGATCGAAAGCTTTCGATGAAGTAGTAAGATTAATGTGAATGGGAAATTATAAGTTAAGTAATGATTAAGGCTTTAGGAATGTCTATTTTTATAAATTTCCTTCATCACAAAAGTTGGTCACTACTGTATCGAGCTTCACAGTCTAACTATTTAGGTATAATAACATGTCTTCACACAGCTTTTTTCCATTGGTGAACGTAATGATGTCGCTCTGCTTTTCTTTTTGACTAAAAAGGGCGTTCTCTTGTACTTAGAACTTGTTCACCAACGTGTCCCCGACTTCATGTATAGGTGTTTATATCAATGTAAAGATTTATGGTCTAGTAGTCATATTTCTTGGAGTATCTGCTATGTGGTTGGTAGTGTTCGGGCCAGTACTTACATACAAAATTACAAAGCTTACAAACGTCACATGGCTAAGCTTAGGCCTTCCCACATAAATAATACTAATCCAATCTCTTGATCGCGCTGTAACCCACCACGTCGGTCGGTCCAAAGTGGATTGGTAGGCTTTAACGAATCATCAAACAGAGGACGATCACTGTTGGACAAAGGCCACCCCCAAAGATTTCCACCACGACCGGCCTTGTGCTGCTCGATATTAACGAATACGTCAGTAATCGGAACTAACGGATTACCGTGCGTTTTGAAGCACGGAGGAGCTAGAGATATTTTAATTTGGTAACCCATTCGGTCACCCGGCATTGCGAAAGTTATTCGATTTGCAAGATCGCAACCCAAACGGTAAAGCAACATCTAGTACTATACAATGTGATAGAGGTGGTACTTCTAACCTGTTAAGGCTAAGTACTACATCTAAATTCTTCGACAAAAAAAATAATATTGACTTATAAAAAAGTGATTTTAAATCACAAATAATTAAGTAATGATTTTTTTCTGACCAAAATAATCTGAAACATACGAAACAAAGTAATTTATTCTGTTAGCCATTGTCATTAGCTACCGTTTGCCATTTTTTCATGTTTCTCCGACGTATAAAACCTTTGATATCGCATAAAGTAAAAATGTTAAATTATAGGGGGAGGGGGTTGGACCCCCCATATTATTTTTTTGTCGATGAATTAAAAAATAACCATAACTAGAGTGTCTTTTGTTATATTTAGTGCTATGTTTTTGTGTCAGGATTAGCGTTGCCAGGCGTCCGGATAAAGTCGGATATAGTTAGACTTTTTGATTGCGTGTCCGGGCCAAAATAAGCGGTGTCCGTCTTGTCCGGCTTTTGTTAGGCTTTTTACAAATAGCAAACGAGCAAGGGCCGAGCGTGGTCGAGCGCAGGCGAGTCAACTGTCAGTCGCTCCTGCTCCCGAAAATGTTATGCCAAACTGGTTGGTTTGTCCGGCTATTAGGTTTGGCAACCTGGCCACCCTAGGCAGGATCGTAGCGAATAGAAAGCTTTGGTCTCAGCTTACCCCTCCGGGAAATGGCTGTGATGTATAAGAAGAAGAAGAAGAAGAATATTTATTTGCATAAAACATGGTTTACATGGTGAAGATGTTATACTTAGGTACCTTATTTGATCTCATGTTTTGCTTGTTTCACACAGCATACAAATTTAGTGCAAATGTTGGTGAAGTTAATCTTCATTTAACTAATTTCAATAACAAATATATAATAATATGACAATAAAATTGAGAAATAACAGAGACAACAAACAAATTGAATAACAGTATCTTTTTTGTTACCTACCTACCTGACTTATCAAAGAACTGTTTCAGGCTATAAAAATTGTTTACATTAATATATGTATGTATGTAATTTTGTAGTGCAGTTAAATTGTGTAGAAAAAAATAATACGTGTCAAAACCAGAAAAATATATACTCGTACATACCATGTGTAACCTAAAAAAAGTAAATACGTATTACAACGTTATCATGTCCTCGAAGAGCGCCTTATAGGAATCGACAGGGTAATGGTATTCAAATTAGATAATGAAATCGTCGAGTTCGCCTTTTTATTGGTAATATTCACAGAAGTTTAAAAGGAAAGTTAATAATAGGATTTGAAATATTGTAAGTCGACCTAATGGGACCTTCGACGACCGTACTTTCATAAAAAGGCAGTCGAAATAGGTTGGAATAGCCTCGTTTAATAGATGTATTGTTATTTGTATTTCTTTTAACAGGCTTAAAGTGTCAATAGCCTACACATAGGTCATGAGGTCACATTGCGTTGTGTGTGCGAGAGTATTATATTGTACAGTTAACAGCAAGACTATATGGCTAAAACTAAGAATACGATTATAATAACGCTATAAAAACAATATCTACAACTAACTCTCTTTGGTTTCATTAGGTTTTGTATTCTTATTTTGAACATTGACTTTTGCTGCTGACTATACTCACTTAACATTTTTGCGGTACCTTTTCAAATTTCCGTGGTTGTCTTGGTTGCCTGTTCTAGACTTTTAAAGTTGTCGTTGCTATAAGTAGTATAAGTCTTATTTAGAGAGTACGGGTCACAACCCGCCAGATCACAATCTGAAAGGATAGGTGACTTAACTGATATATCTTGTGTTTTCCGTAAAGTCCTTATACGGAAGACTCGTCTTTGGTTTTCCGTGGAATCCTTCTACAGAAGCCGTTGGTCGCTTCTGTCATAGTCGTTCAAACCTGCCAATGTGCATCGTAATGTAATGAATGGCCTGATCTCCCTATGAGATATCATGCTGGAATTCTTAAGCTTAATGGTGGGATGTTTAGAGGCTCACGGATGACGAAAAGTCTTAGTTCATCAGATTTCAATTATCATGGTGCTGGAGCAGATACTGTTACTACGTCACGTGGATACCGTAGTAAGCTAAACATAGTCAGTTTAGTTCTTTTGTTTCCTATTTTAAATCACCACCCGCAAGTTATCCCGTGTAAACATCCAAGAAACACCTGTATACTGTAATCCCAAAGGGATAAAAAAAATTAAGTTGATGTCTACATCCTATACCTGCCAATGATAGCTAGTTCCCTATTGGTTGAGGAGTCCGGGTGAACTGCGCTTCCGTCTTCGTTATTATTGTCATACTTCTCTTCTCCGTGGTGAAATAAAAAATAAAATGCCTAATATTCTTTTACTTCCATGTATTCTCGAAATATTTACATTAAAAAATAGTTACCAGATTGTTGTTGCTATTATATTATATTAGGGTTCTCAGCAACAGTAAAGCTTAATGATGAAGCTACTAACGAAACAGCTTAACGACGCCGCCGACGGGGTGACCCTAGCTCCTTCACAGTTTACATAGCACCTGTTTGCTGGCTGTTACAGTTTGATTGCTGCGATCACCTAGCTACTATGAAGGTCACTGAACATACAAGCACACGTTACTTTTAGGAAAAAATGGGATTTTTACCATGTTGATTTTAAGAAAAGGTTATTGTTATGACCATAAAAGTTTAAAATGTTAAAGACACTTTAAACACAAATACAAATCTTTATTGTAAAGCAAGTACTATATAAATAGAACTTAATACTTAGTCGCCCTTTTCAGACACAGCAATTTTTAAAGAGTCTCCCTATTAACTATAATAAAACTAATAACTAAATGTAACTCTCGTCATATCAACGTTATTTATATGGTTTTTAATTTAAATTTAATTATAAAACTAAACATTGATGCTTGAAAAACTCTTCTAGCTATCTTAACGATCTTAGCCACATGAGCAAATATTTACTCATGTGATCTTAACTGCCGAAAGGCAAGAGTGCTAGCTATTATAATTTTTGTTATGCCGGCAGCATAAAAATGGCAGCAAACTATCAAAGAAAATCATCCAAATTTCCTCCACTTTCGGCCACCACTGCTAGAACGTTACCGTAAATAGTGAAACTTGTTTTATGGACTTACGTACATCCTTATTAGTTGTCCAACTAATCTCAGCAGACGCTGTCACAAGATGATATAAACCGGATGCTGTGCGGACGATTATAAAACACGTAGTAATTGGGTCTACAGAGAAAGGTCGGAAAGCTTCGTTTAGCGAATGGTTTATTTGCCGTGGTCACTTTATTGCGCCTCTGGAGTTTGCTTAATGCCCGCCATGGGTCGCAATAACGGCGCCCCCTGACTTGTAACTAAAGCAATAAAGTGCAGATTGTACTTCATTATCGTCTACAATTTTTTTAAATTATTTCTTTATTTATTTTTACGGATCTAAACTAGTTTTCCTGACGTTTCAAACCCTTTACGGGGTCCGTGGTCACAGGGGAACGCGAGTTAGAATCCGTAAAAAGTGTTTAATTTCAATGTGTAGTGCTAGCTTAAACCTTAGAAAACAATAAAAATTAAATAGATTTTACCTTTAGGTACTTTATAACCCATCAACCCGGCATGGCCCAATATTCCCATGTGCTGTGATGTCAGTGCTGATGACGACGAATAAATATCCACATTTTCGCGGTTGGAACGCAGCTGCAGCAGGGGGTTAAAGTTACTCGCGTCCGTAGGTTTACCCTTGAGACCCTACACGTGACCCCTGGGTGGTGCTAAATGAGTGACACTGACTGAGTGGTAGAGCCACGCTGCGTGGCAGCACGCGTTGGGCCGGCTCGCCCGGCGTAATACCACCCTCTCACTAATATCTGGCGTGAAATAATAGCACTTGGTGCTGTTGTGTTTCGTCCGGCCAGTGAGGGTCCCAGAGGCCCTTCCCTCCCCCCCCACACAATTCCTATTCCTTCCTAAAACCTATTCCTTGCTTAAAGACCGGTAACGCATCTGCGATTCCTCTGGTGTTGCGGGTGTCCATGGGCGGCGGAAATTACTCTCCATCAGGTGACCCACCTGCTCGTTTGCCTCCTTCTATTATAAAAAAAGCTGGATTGCGTAAATGGCTAACTCAGTCTGTTTGAAAACATTCAAATAATGCTGCTTACGCTTTTGTTTCCGATGGGTGACCTAATTTGTTTCTATCTTGGGCTTCGAAAGGCACGTAAATCCATTTGTTACGGTTGTTATCTTAAGATGGCAGTCATTGGACTGACAACACTAATCCCCTCAGATGAATCCAATTGAGTTGAGTCCAGTGTAATTGTAACCAAATTTAGTTTGCTAACGTAGTATATCGCATTTAATTGATAAAGATGTAGAAAAATCTCTATTGCACATTAACATGAAAGCTGTGTAGCTTTCATGTATGTTAATGTGCAATAGAGATTGTACGACACAGACTTAAAGCTAGTATAGGCGACTAGTATTGCTATTATCGCATTTGCATATTAGTTTTACTTCTAAGCTGTAGGGATTACGTATAAGGCAATTAGTACTTAGTTCATAATATAGGTAAATGTCCGCGCAATGTGCTGAACTGAGCTATGTAAGTAGGTGCCTACTGTGTCGCCTTCCGCTGCTCGGTTAATACTATTATTCTGTCACACAAAGCTACGACCTACATACTTTGCCATTACGGTTAAAGCATTTCAAAGTTTTCACAGCGCATAGGGCGGAAAAGCGAATCGTTAGTGTGGATTGTGCAATATTTTTCCAATACTCGTTCATATTACAACAATGTACAAATAATATACATTTCATCACTACTATTATCCCCAAAGGGTTAGTCAGAGACTAGGCTATGAGGACAACAAAAGCAGTATTCTACCATAGTCCACTTTTCACAAAATAGCGACTGCATGCGCATGTGCTTAGCGTGACAGGTGGTGAGCCCATCGCCGCTCTATGCTGTTGAATGTATGTGCAGTCTTTTAGTTCGTTATAAGCCTTTTACTACACCCAAGGGGGTGGTAATACTACTAGTAAATAATACTCTTTCACCGCTACGCGCCACGATCAGTAAGATCGTGTAAAAGTGAATAAAATGCATCGATAAAGGTTATGTGCAAAGTTTAAAGTAATTCTTTCCTTATAAATATATTATCCCAAGTTTAATTTTATATAGAAAACTCAACAACTAAATATGCTCCATAATTAGAAAAAATACAACCGAATTGAGAACCTCCTCCTTTTTTTGAAGTCGGTTAAAATGAGAACCGCCTTATTGTTTGTAACCACCTTGTAATACTTACTTTGTATAGTTTTAAGTGCGTGCTTGACATAATTCCTCTTCTTTTTTTGTACCTATGTTTGTATTTAGAATCTTTTCTTTCTATGACGGTGGACGGTTATAAATAACACTAACGTTTTAAAGTAATTCTTTATTATGAAATACAATGATGCTTATTTTCCGCTACTAAGTACAAAAAAGGAAGTCAACAAAAGTACTTTTTGAGGCAAATGAGAGAGTACGTCAAAGTACGTCACGGTCACTGAAAGAATGTGTCATTTACACTCGCACTAAATAATTATTTTTGATAATTAGAGAGCTTATTCTGACAAGCCGAAGTGCAACATGTAATCCAGCCTTGTGACCACGCCTGCGCTATTGTTATCAACTGCGTGCGCCGCCGCTGTAGCGCCTGTGGAGCAAGGAGCACCCGATGATTTTTGGCGTTGGTGATCCGTCATATGCCACCTTCCTTCTGTCACAACATATCAAGCTGCCTTTCGTCGCCTCGACGACGGCTCCGCTTCGGCCAATAGTGTAGCGTTGAGTCTACAATTTTTCGTGCTGCTGACGTTTCGCGCCTGCGCCCGCCATACTTAAAGACTGTCAGCCTGTTTTATATTTATTTGTTTACTTTTTTTTAGAGTTTATTAATGTTTGTAGTTACATATTGTAAGTTATAAGTGTTTTCGAATGCAAACTCAAAGCCAAGATGCAGGGACTTCCACTGATAACGCGATCGTGTCTGTAGAAAATCTTGTACAGTGCTTACAATGCCCCCAGGCCCGTCTGTTCAAAAGTGAAAGAGGCCTGCGCATTCACATTGGCAAATGCCACAAACAGGCCACAGCACCGGCTCCAACACCCACGCCACATGCTTCTATCCCCAACTCCACCGCTGCTGATCAACCCTTTTGGCAAACAATATCTGCACTAAAACATTCCGTGCCAGTTTTAAAACGAATACCGCGAGGTGCGAGAGTGGCAGTGTCCAAGAAGCTCGCCGAAACTATTCGCAAGACAGTGCATGAGAACACAAGACAGGCTTGGGAGCACTTATTAACTTTTTCATACCGCGTCCTGCATGTTTCCAGAGATCCACTCAATAATGCCTCCCTCACTTCTCGTGTTAAGCAAAATTGCATTTCGGACTGCTTAGATGGCAATATTAGTATCTATTCCGCCTCTCCAAATTATAATATTTATAAGTATGTAGAAAACAAGATAAGTGAGGGAGACATTAAGGGGGCAGCGCGGCTCCTTTTTTCTAATGACACGATCGCTCCTGACTGCCCAGAAACCCTCACCGCCTTACGTAGTAAGCACCCCTCATCTACGCATGTACCACTTACACATATTTCTGCAAACTCCACCGCCGTTGACGCCTCAACTACACCTATACAAGCGTTAGTAGATACCGTTCGCGGTGCCATCTTTTCTTTTCTTCCAGGCTCTGCGGGCAGTCTTGACGGCCTCACCCCACAGCACCTTAAAGATCTCACCAGTGGTTGTTGCGGTGAGGCAGGCGATTCCCTGCTTCAGGCGTTGACAAGCCTGTGTAATCTGATGTTGCGGGGTGAGGTAGCACAAGATGTTGTAGATATTTTATACGGAGCAAACCTCTGCGCTCTGAGGAAGAGGGATGGTGGCATTCGCCCCATTGCCATTGGCTCTACTTACCGGCGCCTCACAGCTAAAATTTGTTGCCAATCTGTAAATTTTCTAACCAATTACTTCCAACCGAAGCAGCTAGGTTTTGGCAGCAAAGGAGGCTGTGAGGCAGCTGTCCACTCACTCCGATCATTTTTATTTAATCAGGGCGGTGATGTGGTATTGAAAGTCGACGTTAAAAACGCTTTTAACTCTGTCGACAGGGTCGCCATGTTGGATCAAATAAAATCAAAAGCTCCTGCATTATTACCATTCATGATGCAGTGTTATAACAACCCATCCAATCTTTTGTATAAGAAACACCTCATCTCATCTGCCGTAGGATGCCAACAGGGCGACCCTTTGGGCCCAGCTATTTTTAGTCTCGCCATTCACCCGGTCATCGAGCAACTAAATTCAAAATTTAACGTGTGGTATCTAGATGATGGGACTCTAGGCGGCGATGCATCAACTGTCCTTTCGGACCTCCTAATCCTAGTCCGCGAGTTCCAAGCCATTGGTTTGGAGCTTAATTTTGCTAAGTGCGAACTTTTCATAGCGGACAGTTGCGTTGACAGACACGGTATAATATCCAGCTTTAGAGACGTTGCTCCTCTCTTAAAAGTGATAGACGAAAGTTCTCTTCACCTCCTGGGGTCTCCTATTCTAGATGATTCCTTCCAAAATTTTATATCATCAAAATTACAAAATTTTAGTGATACATTAGACCGCCTTTTCAAAAAGAATTGTCACATGGCTTTCGCTTTAATTCGCTATTCACTTTTCGTTCCTAAGTTCACGTATGTCTTGCGGTGCTGTCAGCTGTGGAAGTTTCCTGACCTTCTTGCCAGCCTAGATAGCACCATAAAACATACACTGTCTTCCATTTTAAACATTAACTTCAGTGACCGCTCTTGGACCCAAGCATCACTTCCAATTAGATTCGGTGGCCTGGGTATCCGTAAAACTGCTGACGTTTCTCTCCCGGCGTTCTTGTCCTCGGTCCATGCCTCCCTACCACTTACAAATAAAATACTGGACCGAACATCCAATTCCTTTTTGATACCCTACATGGACGAGGCCAAGGCCGCCTGGAGCGCATCTTGCCCGTGTTCTGATCTTCCAAACAACACCTCCTCCCAAAGGCTTTGGGATGGGCCCCTCTGCGAACTGTTGCGAAATAACCTTGTCAACACGTCTTCTAGTTCCGCAGAGCGTGCCCGCCTTTTAGCTGTAGGGAGATGGGAGTCGGGTCTTTGGTTGCAGGCACTACCCTCATCGAACACGGGTACTTTGCTAGACCGCAGCACTTTTCGCCTAGCCACTGCCCTGCGTCTTGGCGCCCCCAGTATCGTCCCCCATCAATGTCGTTGTGGCGCACCGGTAGACACCCTCGGACACCACGGGCTGTCCTGTACACGGAGCGCTGGGCGCATTGCCCGCCATCATTCTTTGAATGACATCGTTCGTCGAGCTCTAGTCACTGCCGGAATTCCAGCCGTACTAGAGCCCGCCGGCCTGGCGCGCGATGATGGCAAGAGGCCGGACGGCATGACTCTGGTACCTTGGAGGGTGGGACGGGCACTGGTGTGGGATGCTACATGTGTCGACACGCTTGCCCCGTCCCATCTTCCAAGTTCATGCATCAATGCTGGCTCGGCTGCAATTAATGCGGAGAACCTCAAACGGCGCAAGTATGAGAATCTGACTGGAGATTTCATATTTGAGCCGTTTGGGGTGGAGACGTTAGGACCGTGGGGTTTGGGTGCCCACCAGCTCTTTAGAGATATTTCTAAAAAACTGGTGGAAGCTACCCGAGACCCCAGAGCCAGCAGTTATCTGGGTCAACGTCTAAGCCTCGCCATCCAGCGCGGCAATGCGGCTAGTATTCTGGGTACTCTGCCTGATGGGGATGATCTGGGTGAATTCTTTTTTTTATAGTTTTCTATTTATCTTTTTAAGTTGTAAATATTTTAATTTTAATATTAGATGTTACTTTTGTTATTTTTTATAATGATATAAATGATAGTAAGTACAATATTTTTGCACACAAAATAACAGACATTAATAAAAGTCAAACATTTAACTAATGAGAGAGAACCAAGTCTTCACAAATAAATTCTCAGTACAAAGTTTTAGTGGACTTACAAGCCGATGACGTACCGACATTCTTAAAAGCTATGTTAGCAGCCAAAACTTATAAAGAACTGAGTTTTATTTGCCGTGTCGCGTAGCGGCTTTGAAAGAATACCCCTCTCCCCTCCCCCCCCTCCTCCCTTGGGTGTGTGTAGTAAAAGGCGACTAACGGACTAAAGACTGCATATACATCCAACTGCATAGAGCGGCGATGGGCTCACCACCTGTTACGCTGAGCACATGTGCAGTCGCTTTTTGGTGAAAAGTGGACTATGGCAGAGGACTGCTTTTGCGGTTTTCATTGCCTAGTCTCTCACTAACCCATGGAAATGTAAATCATATTTTACTTTATCCGAAAATACAACAAAATACAACCTTTCGCTCTTATTATGGCCTTCCTGTAAAGTTATTAGGAGTACAGTTGACTCAGTATACTTAGGAGCCGTCGGTATGTACTTTAAAAGTGTAAAAGTGTTAATGTCTGAAGTAAGTGTTGTTGTTGTAGCAGTGTTCCGATAGTTAGTTACAATAGATTTATTAATTTTTTACTTATATTTTTAAGGAAGGTTTACTGTTGGCATTACTAAAATTTGTCTATGTATTTGCACGCTCAGTTTGATTTTAGGTTTGTGATCTGATCACTGATCACCAATCCGCATTTGGCAAGCGTGGTGATTAAACAAATACGCATCAATTGTAGTGATGACTTTTTTATAATAAAAGGGGCAAACGAGCAGGCGGGTCACGTGATGGAGAGTAATCTCCGCCGCCCATGAACACCCGCAACGCAACACCAGAGGAATCGCAGATGTATTGCCGGCCTTTAGGGAAGGAATAGGTTTTAGGAAGGAATAGGAATTGTGAGGGGGGCGGGGAAGGAGAAGGAGACTTGTTTTCAATGTACTTTACTTTCTACGTAAAATCTAAATGCTAATTTCAAACTTCCACAAACAAGCCAGCCAGGCAGCCAGTACCTCAGTAGTTAAGAAATGCGGGTGTGCAGTGCGTTTCCATCTTCATCCTTTCTTGTCACTGACTCAGGTGAGATAAAGGCCAAGCGTTTCTACGTTGTGGAATAAAAAACAAAGGTAGTAAAAGAATAGGTTCCGAAGTGGAAGAGCCGTGGGTAGCCTCGCCTTATTTGAGGCGACCCCTCGGCATCCATTGTGCTGCATATAACAATCCTATTTCCCGAGTGCATTCCTAGGTCGTCCATCTCGGAACACCACATTTCTTTTTAGATTAACTCGGCATCGAGTTTCTAACTTGGTCAGGATAAAATTATAGTTGTATTAAATAGTTTTGTTAGATTAACCCAGTAAATAACTTTATAATTATATATACCTGGCTAAATATTCTAGTCTAGTTAAAAAATCTCATGATCTCTTAGAACACTTTTCTCTATTAAATGCGAAGTTTCAGATTCTCAAATATATTCAAATTGAGTTTACTCCTCTTTATTTAGCTTCTGAAATGTATCACTAACGTAAACTAATACAATTTCAAGCTAACAGGACGGATAGCTCGATGAAATTATAACTTAATGCATGTTATATTGCTTCTATTTATGGCATCACTCAGGTAGAGTAGGGTAAAAATACGTCGTAGGCGGAAAGTTCAACAGGCATATACCGATAGTACACGTAACTTAACACTTGCACGACCGAGCTCGTGCAAACATTATTGTATGAACGCAGTAATTGCGATGGCATGGTACGCACGCCTGCTCATCATCCTATACAAAACTGTCTTTTTATCAATCCATTTTTTTTGGGAAACAAACAATACATTAAAGTAAATATAAATGTTACACAAAAGTTACGCAGTAATGAGTAAAGTTTCCACTTTACTGATTACTGCGCTATTAGGACTATATATGACAGTTCTAATAAAATTTTCATTATTCTAATTGAATAAAATTGAGAGTTCACATAACTTGTTTTTAAATTTAAAACATTACAATAATTGATGTGAATTTTTATTGCATACATTACAAGATCTAAATAAAAACGATTACCTGCATATCTAGTGCAGGTGAAATCTAATTAAATCTAATGAAAATCATTAATTAAGGCGAGAAATTGTCCGAGGGTATCTTATACCGATACTTACTAATAGAAATGGACTGTCAATGATGTTACTCAAAACTATAGAAAGAAAAACTTGGCCTTTAAATACGACGATTTACCAAAGGAGGAATGCTAATAGGTTGTTGTCTATCTCGAAGCGATTGATAGGATAGAAGTTTTTGCAACTTTCTATTAATTCTTTCTATAGACCTATATGTACCTTAAAATCTAGATTCCATACCACAGATGCGTACTCCAGGACACTTCGAAAATAAGAGTTGTATAGGATCACAAGAGAACACTGCCTAGTCGAATCAAATTATTGACCAACTGAGTAGTAGGCGAACGGCAAAATGCGAAATGGACGAATTGCGTATTGGACCTATGGCTAACAAATCAAAATTTCTACCTATTCTCATTATGAATCCAAGCATGCGGAACATCTTTATGGTAATGTGGTCAATATGAGCTATAAACGTTAATTTGCTGTCTAAAATAACTCCCAAGCCCCTCACCTCGGTGACCCTATTAATATTTTTATTGTATAACTTGTACTCGAATTTAATGACTTTAGATTTACGGGTAAAGGTAGCATTACATTTTTTGGGGTTAAGCGTATATTAAAACATTTGAGTTTTTAAAGTTCATAACAATGTCATTAATAAATAAATTGAACAAGAGGGGACCGAGATGAGAACCTTGAGGCACCCCTGAGGATACCAGGATAAATGTAGAGCAGAGACCGTAACTATGATCGCTGAGGTAAGAGTCAAGCCAGCGCAACAGATTACCATGTATGACGACTTCTCCAAGTTTTATAGTGTGTGGGATTTTATCAAAGGCCTTGGAGTAGTCAATATGCACCGCGTCCACCTGCCAACCCTATCCATTGATGTGGCAACTCTGTGCACAAACTCACATAAATAAGTCTCAGTAAAAGTAGAAAGTTTGCTTGACATATTATGTGGGAAATCATATTGCCTTTGCCTGGCAAAAGAATAATGAATTTTAGTTCGACTAGTTACTGAGTTTGCATCGTCCGTACTACCAAGGACGATAACTAATTTGTCAATGGTACTACTACTATTGTAACTTTGTAAGTAAGGAAATGTATCTTATTGATAAATTCGTTAAATTTGTTAGATGTAGGATTATTATTGCATTATTTGTATCCCCTAAATCAACACTTTTATTATCAAACTAAAAATTATGAAATCAAATTACTTACTCCGATCGAGTATCCTACGTGCAATGCTCATCTTTAAATGCAGTTTTAAACTTAGATGCGAGTTCAGGGAGAGCTTTGCCACACAACAGTAAAGAAAATGTACTCGTATAGTGGCGCGTTGCGTCACAGTCAGAAAACAAAACTTTAACAACGACTTTGATAGCCACCACGGATTTTTGTTTTAGTCTGACATTGGCTACTGCCGAGGATATTGTTGAAGTTAGATGGTGCATGGACTCACGGCTGAAATTAATAATTAATCTATCTGTCTTTTTGCTTACTAGAGTCAGAAATTTTAAATAAGCTCCACACAAATTATGCCTTAATTGTTTCTTTTTAATTTCAGTCGTAAGACGACTATGATTTTGCTAACATTATACAAGTTTTGTTCTATGTTTTGTGATTGGATTGATTTGTTAATTTCGGCTCGTCGCGTCGGTCACCTCAATGCTGAGGGTCGTGATCATCATTATGGAGTATCTTATCGCGTATTATTTGTCGCCATCTGCCTCTGTCCGATGCAGAGTGAAGGGCCTCGTGCAAGGTGGTTTCAAGGGTGGTGCGAATCTGGTCACACCATCGCATAGGGCTCCTTCCTCTTGGTCTTTTTCCCTCGATTTTGCCAGTGATCACGAGTCTTTCCAGGTTGTTGGCATCTTTTCTTGCAATATGGCCGAAGTACTTCAAGATTCTACGTAGGCAGGTGGTGGAGAGCCTTGTTTTTATATTCAATTGTAGTAGGATCGACACATTGGTACGGCGTGCTGTCCAAGGAATGCCCAGCATTTTCCTCCAGCACCACATTTCGAAAGCGTCAATGCGATTTCGGTCGGCTTTCTTTAATGTCCATGTCTCTGAGCCATACATGAAAATGGAGAACACTAGGGTACGCACGAGGTTGGTCTTTGTCTTCATGCTGATGGATCTGTTCATCCATATCTTCTCTAATTGAGACATGGCGCCTTTTGCCATACCAATCCTCCGACGAATTTCTCCTTCGCAGGAACCACTGTTGCAGATTTCAGAGCCCAGGTATATGAATTTATCTACTACTTCTAGTTTTAGTGTCCCGTTGAGCTCTAACCTGCCAGTGCGATCCACAACCATGACCTTGGTTTTAGACCTGTTAATAGCGAGACCCAACTCGGCACTGACGCATTCCATTCTGCGTAGTAATTCGTGCATTTCTGCCTCGTTGGCTGCCAACAGAGTTGTATCGTCAGCATAGCGCAAGTTAGTGAGTCTACATCCGCCAACATTAACCCCACCGTTCCAGTCCTCGCAAGTCTTCCTTACGATGTACTCGCCATATATGTTGAACAGTATTGGCGAGAGAATGCAGCCTTGTCGAACCCCTTTTTCAAATCCGAAAGAGCCAGATGTTGCTTGGTCAATCTTTACGATGCCCTGACTGTTATGGTACAGTGTTTGAATTAGTGCTGTGAGGTGATCAGGTACGCCAAGTTCGCCTAACACCCTCCACAAGCAGCTCCATTCCACACAGTCGAAAGCCTTGGTGTAGTCCACGAAACACATTACCATTGGGGTGTCAAACTCATAGCACTTTTCCACCAGTTGTCGGACGTTTAAGATTTGCTCTCTGGTGCCCTTTCCCTTCACAAACCCAGCCTGCTCCTGTGCGATTTGCCAGTCGAGATGGTACCGAATCCGATTGTTGATCACGTGTAATAATACCTTGCTGGCGTGCGATATTAAGGCTAAGGTGCGGTAGTTCTCACATCTCTTGGTGGACCCTTTCTTGTGTAGTGGTAGTATTGTTGTCTGTGTCCACTCTTCGGGCCATAAACCGCTTTTCCAGGTTTTGTTGCAGATGTTGTGCAGTGTGTCAATACCCGATTCGCCCAGGGCTTGGAGCACCTCGGCTGTTATTTGGTCGGGGCCCGGCGCTTTTTTGGTTTTGAGTTTGTGCAGTGCAGCTGTTATTTCGGACCGTAAGATGTCGGGCTCCAGTTCCAGGGTCTCCCAGACTACATGTGTGCCGACTGCCGAAACCGATTTTTTGTAGAGCTGCTCGCAGTAAGATCGCCATCTATCTACTATCTTGTCGAGTTCGAGCAGCGGTTTGCCGTCGATGTCTTCAATGACCCACGATTTTGGTCTGAACTGGCGACTTAACAGGCGGACTTTTTTGAATAGGTCTGCTGTCTGTAGTTTGTTTGCATGACATTCCACTTCACTACATATATTATTGAGGAATTGGTTTTTGTCGCTGCGGCAGCATTTCTTTATAACTCTGGAGAGATTTGAGTATTCCTTCAATACAGCGCTGTTCTGTAGGCCTTTGGTTTTTACCTCCTTTCTATTTTGGATCAGACTCCACGTGTGCTCTGAGATCCATGTCGCTTTCTTGGTGTTGTTCATATCCATTTTCGGGATAGTTTGCTGCAGGGAATCGTTCATGATTGCTTTGAGCTGTGTCCATTGCGAATTGATGTCTACGATGGCATTTAGTGGGGTCTCGGACAGTCTCTTTTCGGTAAGGTCTTGGAATCGACGTTTTTCTGCGGGTTTGAGGGATCTGGTAACAGGACGTGGCGTCCTAGGGTTTGCCTTCAAACGTAAGGAAAAGTAGGCTACCAGTAGCACATGATCAGAGCCACAGTCGGCACCGGGGAACGTTTTTACATTCCTCACGGAGGATCTCCAGCGAGTATTTATCATGATGTAATCAATTTGGTTTCTGTATCGTTCCCCAGGGGATCTCCAAGTGTAGAGGCGTCTTGGGTGATGCTGGTATTGGGTGTTCATGATAGCGAGTTTCCTACCTAGGCAGAACTCAACCAGTCTGTGTCCGCGCTCATTCCTAGTGCCCAGGCCATACTTTCCCACTACGCCTGCTGTGTGTGAGCTAGATTCTACTTTGCCAATCTTGGCGTTCCAGTCGCCGAGGA
Source organism: Scoparia ambigualis (assembly GCA_963921215.1). Lineage (NCBI taxonomy): Eukaryota > Metazoa > Arthropoda > Insecta > Lepidoptera > Crambidae > Scoparia > Scoparia ambigualis. Next base: position 14,717,270 of record OY992505.1, read on the forward strand.
TGATCGTTATTTGGCGGCCAGGTAGTTCATCAAGCGTCTTTTCTAGGATCCCGTAGAATTCGTCAGTGTCCTCGTCAGACGCGGCCGAAGTAGGAGCGTAGACCTGTACGATATTAAGTAAGCATGGCTTTGTGTTAAGCTTCATTGTTATTATTCTATCCGATATCGGATTATAGCCGAGAACATATTTGTTCATCTCAGCTGGAAGCAGGATCCCGACTCCGTTTCTGCTAGAACTCTCGTTTCCTGAGAAGTAAAGAGTGCTTCCCGAGGTAGTTCTGAAATGACCTTGTCCGCGAAGATGAGTTTCACTGATGCCCAATATAGAGATTTTTAGGTCTTCTCTTTCCTTGTCCACAATGCTTAGTTTGCCTGGGTTCAGTAATCCCCTGGTGTTCCAGGTGCCAATACGATGTTGTGTTTGTATTGAGTTCTTATTTCCACCAGTAGTCATACGTCCCTCTGAGTCTAGGTGGTTAGCGTCATCGGGAGCTTCGGTAGCAGATTTCACACTACTCGGCCCGGGTACCGAGCAGCGCCGGGCGTTAGCCGGGTCGTCCAACAAACAACTTGCATTTCCTTTTGTGTCCATTACGATGATTTTCTTGGGAAGTAAGCATGGTGGGTTCCCACGTCCTTCCATGTCAGTCTTTTCGAGGGGATTTAGATCCTCGGGGCCACTGCTGACCTTGTGATGGGTTATTTACCGCCGCCCAATACTCGGCGTTGGCTTATTTTACAGCTGCCTTTATCCCAGATGTTATTGGGCGTACGCCGTTCGCAGCTAACCCTCCTCCTTTCTCAACCGGGCTTGGGACCGTCTATGGCGGAGTTTCGGCTATATGAGGACTATTATTTGGTTAACATTAGGAAAGCTTTATTATTTTCTGCTCGGTTTATTTGGTGGTGGGACTGCTTTTCTCTTACCAGTATGTTATCTATTTACCTTTTTATTTTCTTACTTTAAATCTTTTCGCTACTTTACCACAGTCACACGGGCTACTAAAAAATTCTGACGAAGTATATAAAAATGTGGTAGTTTTTTAATATCGGTTTTTAAAGAAAATTCCAATGTTGTGAGCAGATATTTAAAGTAGGTACTTATATGAGGGAATTTAAAAAAACACAGTCCAATGTGAAGTGTGAGAGTGTCTACACGAATTTAGTTTTATGAAAGCTCTTCTGACGTCATTACTGCTAGCATCGCATCGTTCCGTTTTACGTGACGGCGCAGTCAACCGTCAATACAAAAAAGAAATGTTATTTTTGGAACATACGAACTCTTCTAACTATACCCCAACTAATATTTGTTTGTTACGCTTTCACGCTTAAACCGCTAAACAGATTTTGATGAAATTGGGTAGAGGGCCCAGGGCATTATGCAAATGGGGCCCTGGACAAGGTTATAGGCTACTTTTTGTCGAGAAAAATTAACGCGAGCAAAGCCGCCGACAAGAGCTAGTCTATGATAAACAGTAATGTATACACACGCGCTACGCATTTTACAAGCGTCGCGACGCTCTGTCGCGACTAAACGATTACCCCGTAAGTTTGTAAAGCGACCGTCTGGCTACTGTCGTTGACATGGTGACCATGAGTGGTAGCCTTAAAGCAACGACGACATGCAAAGAAACAATAAAATTATAAACCAGCACTATTTGTTTATACGTATCATGTGTTGTTATTAAGCTGGTGGGAATTCTATGACAAATAAGAGCCGAGACTTTACGTTATATTTATGTTGTCATGTTTATCTTGATTTGTTTTTTAACTTCACTGACTTTCCCAACTATTCACAGAAAATACTACAATTTTTATGGACTCCGGGTGTAGCTAAGTGATTTATCGCTAATTCGCAGAAACTATATCAGCTCTCAACCGAATATAGAGTACCTATCAGAATAAACGTTAAAAGGGTAGAAATCACCGTATGTTTATGTAATTAATCTGCTTAGTTCGTAAAAATAATCCAAAGTCGTTAATCTTTCTTAGAAAACAGCTACTTTTGCTAGCAGTGTACAGGATGATCTATGGCCGCCTTAAAAATGCATTATGTACGAGTATGTAAATAGACAGGACAGTCTTATGTCTCTCATTTTTTCGTTTCTTACGTTGGTTTAATGCTCAGAGATTTTTCAGCGTCACATTGCTAGCTTGTACTTAGGTGTTATATTTTCCCTCTCGCATTCGCAAAAGGTGCTATGCTCTCTTAAGAGATATGGCGCAGTGCATCTGTGCCTGACACTCGAGACTGGAAACGGGGTGTAAAATAAAAATACGGCCCTCGTATTTCGTGTTCCATGTTCTCGTATCTTTTGCGGTGTTTTTGCTACCCGCTTTTTCAATTAAGCCGCGCTTCCACGACCAACTGTTTGTGTTTGCAGATTGAGTTAGGCACAGAACTTGCCAAGCTATTTTACCACCGAAAATAACAATTTTATTTACTTCTTTTGTTTGCTGTTTACCTATGTATAGGGTTATCCGAAACTTTTGATTTCTGTTTCACTGAAGTTTTACTGAAAAGAAAACATAATGACGACGCGTAAGCTATCAAAAACTTTTATATAAAATTAAAGTTACAACAGTTAGCAGCAAAGCTGTAGTGAGAAGTTAGTTTTTAACTGTTTTTCTAAAACTCGATTTACTAGACCGTTGTGAATATTTTTTTTATAGTTATCTCTATTGATAAAATAAACAAACATGTTTAGCGTTGTACAAAATTTATTCCGAATGGGAAGGGGATGTATACTTAATATATTTCGTGATTTAGTTGATTTTCTTCATAGAATATGTTTAGATATAATAATTATCATCAAAGTCATCAACATCAGCCTTTTTCAATTTACGGGCCTGCGCCAGTCTTGGCCACATGCAACCTAAGGTCTTCGTTATATCATCGATCCATCTCGTCGGGTGACGTCCCCTATTTTTATATCCGTCTCTTGGCCTCCATATATACATATAATCATGACTATTATCCCCGAATGGTTAGTCAGAAACTAGGCAATGAGGACAGCAAAAGCAGTCTTCTACCATAGTCCACTTTTCACCAAATAGCGACTGCACATGTGCTCAGCGTGACCGGTGGTGAGCCCATCGCCGCTCTATGCTGTTGGAACTATGTGCTGTCTTAAGTCCGTTAGTCGCATATTACGACACCTAAGGGAAGAGAAGGGGTGGTAGTATTATTTCACCGCTACACGACACGGTCCTCCATAAATAGGTACCATACTCAAAATCCCCTCAAGCCTTTGCCATAGTACAGGCGAAGTGAAAGCACAGCTGAAGCAGCATAGCACGCGGTCCTTATATATCATACCTACTCAAAATCCCCTCAAGCATTTGTCAAAACAAAGGCAAGGTAAGACCTTCAGTAGAATCACGGAGGACTGGTTATATAGTCTTTGAGTAGAATAGATCCCCGCGGGTGACAATTTGAGGAACTGTAAGTATGAAGAATAACGCACTTATCTGCCCAACATCGGCGTGACCTCTTCGACATTACGGGTTGTCGTCCTAAATACAGGACTATGAAATTGTTCACGCGTGGACTATAAATTGTTCAGGCGTGGACTAGCGTCGCTCCTGCTCTACTTTTACTCCGCGGTTATGGCGAAATGAGATTATAAAATAAAAGGTTGAATTCTGAATGAGGAAATATTCTAGGCCATTTTTTAGTTTAAATGTATTAAAATGCTTAATTGTATTATGCAACTTTCGCAATGCAGGGTCACTGGATGGGTGATCAAGCTGTCGGTCTCGATTGTAGTACTCTACGGTATTTGTTTAAACCCACCAAACTGCTTTGGGCCAGCGTGGGAGGTTGAAGCTCAATCTTCCAATGTAGTTACTGTTGACCTTGTGAAAATGTACATGATAGGATGAAAAGAGGTTTGCAGCGGTGCCAAAACTTTTGAGAACATGCACAGGTTCAATAGTCTTATTACACCAGTATAGGAAGAATGGGCGAGCCACTACTTAAAATGAATTTAAATAACAAGGTTTTTCCGGTTGATATGAATTTAAATAACTAGGTTTTTTCGGTTGGTGGCTATGTTATTTCTAATTCAACCTTTTCGCAAGAAGATTTTAGTTTTTCATACCGCGTCTGTCGTAGTAACCGGGAACATTCTCATTTGCTCGTATTAAACATTCAGGGCAGAGTGTATCCTTGTATTACATGCGTACCTATGTACGAAATCAAAATACTTCGGCTAAAGTAATAGGAATAATAAAACCGAGGCAGTATAAAGCCAACAAAAATAAATACGATATTTCAGATTTCAATGTAATACGAGTATCTACGTTCTCTCTTTGTTCACCCTTGGAAAAGCAAATGTTGAATGAAATGGGTAATATACAAATTAGTCTGTTGTGTTCTGCATACGAAAGATATTGTTTTTATTAATATAAATGTTTTTCAACCGTGTCGCGTAGCGGTGAAAGAATACCACCACCCCCTCTCTTCCTTTGTGTGTCGTATAAGGCGACTAACGTACTAAAGACTGCACATAAATCCAACAGCATAGAGTAGCGATAGGTTCACCACCTGCCACGCTGAGCACATATGCAGTCGCTATTTGGTGAAAAGTGGACTATGGCAGAGGACTGCTTTTGCTGTTCTCGTTGCCTAGTCCTTGACTTACCCTTATGGGATAATAAGATTATATGTTTTTATTTAAATGCTTTGTTATTCTAGTCTGTTTACTTAGTTTGCACCACAGAATTGAAGAAAGAGGTTGAGCACTGTCAGTATTATCGTAGTACTGCATTTACCTATGGCTCTAAGCTATGGATGACGATCCCTTTACTGCTGAGGTACTTTTATTTATTTTGGTGGTTTGCTGGTGGTAGGGCTTGTTGTCGGTCTCGGTAACTACCACCATCTTAATCAGACTCTATTGCCGTAACAACTTTAGCAACGCTATTGAGCTCTACGAGTTAAAGAAAATATGATCCACTTCCTCAATAATAGTTGAAGATCGAATATGTGAATATGCACTTCATTTCTTTGGTCTTATCATCACTTATCAACAAGTTAGTAGAAGGCCAAGCACTTACCCGTAAAAGAAAAATACAAAAAAGAAGTTTATCGATCGGTAGGTAATCAGTAGATTTTTCATTACATTTGGAGTGAACAGTTTTGTCCCCTACCTTTGATTAGTTTTACACGACACGCTCAAATACAACTCGTTATAAACCAATGTTGTAGTAATATCAAATTTCTATGAAAACCAACACAAACAAGGGTTTAGAAAATGTACAAAATAGAGGCCAGCAGACGCCATTTCTACTGGCAGCGAAACAAAGCCTTCCCATTGTCTCGCTCCGAGCGAGTCTGTTTGTTTCAGCACAATGAATACGGACCAGTCCCGACTTAGCTAATCCATACAATTAATTGATTGCTTCGATAAGAAAGCTTCAACTCCAGTCGCCCTTGCTTAAACAAAATATTTGATAATTGGCTTGCTATTGCAAATATTTACTTGATAATTTATTACTGCAGAAGAACGGAAAGTACCTTTAAGCTAATATTAGATATTGATTATGTTTTTAGTTTAAGGTGAATGTGGGATAGCTTGAGCCCAGCAGTGAGACTTTTTCATTTATTTTATTAATTTCTTTTTCATTTCCTTTATGTCCCATAGTAATATAGATAAACACCTTCTTTAGACTTACCTTAACTTAACCTTCTTAGAACATACAAACAACAATAAAATAAAACTACTTTTATAAGCTGATGACTTCGCCTAAATATAGGAAATTCGCCTCCCACAATATTGGAATACGGTTTTTTTAATAACGGTATATCAATGGTCTTTGTTTTTTCTATCCGATATGTCGGTGTTGGCTCAATTTTTAGAACACCCATACCCGTGATCATAGCGTATACAACAGTGTTGAAATACCATTGAAAGCAAAAACATAATAGTCTCGTTAATTTATTACTGTGAAGACAAAAACAAAAAAATTTTTTGCTGCTCCATGGATTTTAAAGTGTGTGCTCGGATCTCGAAATGATACAGGAGCAAAGCCCCACACAGTGGGAGACACACAATAGCTGCTCCACATTTTGCGAGTGGCACAAAGCTGTCTCTTTGTGTTCCCGGACCCGAGCTAGACAGCTGATTGTTCTAAATTAATTGCTTTTTCAAGACTTTTTACGATAACGCATTTTTTTTCTAATAATTGGCTTTTTGCTTCAATAAGCCAATTAGCAAATATGTTTTTCATATTTTTAATTTTACATACAACAGCGCGCTAACCGTGTCTACCATCCCCTCTCTTTCCTTGGGTGTCGTAAAAAGCGACTAACGGACTAAAGACTTCACATACATCCAACAGTATTGAGCGGTGATGGGGTAACCACCTGTCACGCTGAGCACATGTGCAGTCGCTATTTGGTGAAATCTAGACTATGGTAGAGGACTGCTTTTGCTATTTTCATTACCTGGTTTCTGACTAACCTTTCGAAAAAATAGTTATGATTATATGTCTTAGGGTGGATTTGACCAAGGTGGAATAAGACTTACTCCGAGATTAGTCTATACAAATTCCTCGTTTAATCTAGGTCATCATCAGCCTATTAACGTCCCACTGCTGGGCACAGGCCTCCCACGTGGACAATAGCACGTGGGGATATTGGGCCATAACCCACCACGCTAGCCCAATGCGGGTTGGTGGGATTTAACGACTGCCATCTTACGACAACAACCGGGACCAACGGCTTAACGTGCCTTCCGAAGAGGAACGGAGGAGCTCAAGATGTTTTTAAATATGGTCACCCATTCAGCGACCCGGCATTGCGAAAGTTGCTTAGCGAGCAAGATCGCAAGCCGAACGCGCTAGCCGCTGCGCCGTCGAGCTCCTAATCTAGGTAAAAGACCTTATTCCGGTTTGGTCGACCACCATCCACCCTTAATACTTTAGTTATGTACTATTTACCAATTTAAAATGAATATCCATATTATATGAATATGAATGTTGTATGTATCTTTACAAACCTATGTGAAATTTGGCGTAGAAAAATAGTGGGAAATTAAATTGATGATTTTCACCCTTACACTCGCTCGACTAAGGTTAGTATGGACTTAATTGCTTTTAAATTACACCCTTTTCGGGCCCAGAGGGTAATTTTAGGACAGGTATTTCAATTATGTAGGCTCTCGACATTCTGTAGGTCCTTCCTACCTTGACTTTTTACTTGTAATTGTCGGCCAAAACTGTGCCTCTGAATTAATAAAAGTTTATATCCTAATCTATGTACTGTAGCTTTCATTTGTACTACTAGGTAATCGATACAGATATTACTCGTTCTAAAGAAAAGTTTTACTGCATTAAATAATTTAAAAGATAATAGTCTATAATTTATGAAACAAGATAATATCGGGAACGTATGGTACGTTCCCGATGTTCGATTTGTTCGATTAATTACTCTAACTTATTATTTTCAAATCAATGCAATCTACTACTATACGACAATATTTTAGATCAAAGTAAGTACAGTCAGTTACACATAATATCAGAAACATATTTTAAACAAGCGGCCGCTCGCGGTTTCATCCGCGTAGTTTCCGTTCCCGTGGGAATATCGTGATAAAAGTATCCTATGTGTTAATCCAGGTTATAAACTATTTGTATGCCGAATTTAATCCAAATCCATTCAGTCGTTTTTACGTGAAAGAGTAACAAACATCCATCCATACTTACAAACTTTCGCGTTTATAATATTAGTAGGATTGTTATGATAACATAATAATGGCTTTATACAACATCGTAACGCTATCTTCAAATAATAACGGATCAACCTTCGTTACTTCTTAACTGATATGGACAGATGTGTCATTTAGATTGAGTGAGGATCTTTTCCGATCAAATTAATCCGAGCTAGTGAACCGTGAACATTTAATGAAACGGCGGATAGCTGCTTGGAGCGCGCTATTGTACATACATATATATAATCACGACTGTTATCCCCGGGTTAGCCAGAGACTAGCCAAAGAGGACAGCAAAAGCAGTGCTCTACCATAGTCCACTATTCACCAAATAGCGACTGATGGTAAGCCCATCGCCGCTTTCTATGCTTTTGGATGTATGTGCAATCTTTAGTCCGTTAGTCGCTCTTTCACCGCTACACGGTTAGCGCGCTGTTGTATGAATACACATGAATACGTATGTGAAATTGCTTCATTCTGTCGCTGTTGTATTAAGGATCTTTGCGTGATTGAGGCGTACTCACATAAATTTCTAGATTGAGGTCAACGAGAAACATGTAAGGGTACCTAAACAGAGTGGCAAAAGAAATTTCGCAAAGAAGCTGAATGACAATCGGCAATTGTGTTCAGCAATATTACAATGTTGACCTACATAGGTATTTTGTTTGATTTATTTATTTAATTATTACGTACACAAAATAACAAAAATAAAACAATATGTCCCGCAAAACCGCCTAGGCGGTTTGACTGCCGGATCAAGTTTAAGTAAAACAAAGTAAAATACATTATTTAAGCAAAATAAAACCTAATCTAAGATAAGACAAAAAACATCATCATCATAATCTACATTATTAAACGAAATTATTATACAATATTATTGTACTATATTATTACATTAAATTATCCTGAAATACTTTTTAAGCTTAATTTTGAATTTGTTTTTGTTTGGTTCTATGCAGGAACTATTAGCTACAAAAAGAAAACCACCGAAAAATCTGGCTCAATACAGGTTTTTCATTACATAAAGGGACTAAGAATAGTACCCCATTATATTAATTTTTGTACGTTTGTCTGTAAGTTTATTAATTTTATGCTTATTTTACACATTATTATTATTGTGTCTTGATAAACAATTTTTTAAATTTATATTTACGTTTTCTTCTCGAGATATAAGATATAAGATATAACATTTCTCGGAACCAGACTCGGTTCCGAGTAAATTATAATTACCTCCAAATAGTTGATATTTGAATGTAATTATGATTTACTCGGAAGCTTCTCTGAATATATTTTAACTTTAATATTAATACAATTGATTAATTAATAATAATTATTTTAATGATACAATGCTAATAATAATTGATACTATAATAATGATGGCAACAATGTTAATGTTTATTGAATAATTAATTAATTGATCTTTATTTTGTAAAATTTTGCATGTTTACATGGCAGAATATGTCAATCTATAAAAATATGACTAGCTAATTGTAACCACCCATATTCTTAGCAAATAGAATTATTCTATTCTATTCTAAAGCGCCTGCCTGTCGATTATATAACTGAATATTTAGCTCTTGATTGCGGCATATACGGTACCTAGATATAAAATCTCACATACATTTTAGCATTCATCCTCTTGTCTGTCATGAAGACTCTTAGAGGTTGCTATTAATTTAATTTCTATTGTGTCTGCTGAGCTATTACGACTGCCATGCTCATGTTATTAAAACTTGGTATGCTAAACATATGGCAAAAACTATTGATTATTTCTTCACCGGTTCACGGCTGTTTGCGGTTGTGATTGTGGCGTTTTGTAGTAGAGCTATCCATCATTTGGCAGCCATTAGCGGGCTAAGGGTGCGGCAGGTCACGCCACACGGCGCACACCGTTTATTGTGCCCTCACCTATAACCTTTTTCATATTCTTAGGTTCAGCTCTTATTGTAAATAGAGGACATTCGTTAAGCCATTTTCAAACAAGATCAATAAGCTCAGGTAAGTTCTGTGTAGCGGCTTATTAAAAAAATATTAACCGGCGTAACCGACCCATCCACTTAACACCCAAGGGAAGAAGAGTCTTGGGTGTTTGTTGTAAGGAGACTAACACGGCACCAACAAACAATTTGGTCGTGTAATGAAACAGTTACACGACTTTCAAGTCATTTAAAAGCTATATTACAGTAATGTGTTTTACTTTTTGTCGTGTACAGGTGCGCTATTAACTTAATTAGTTATATATATAATATATATTTTTACATAATATGGTCCTATAGATATAGATAATGACAACTATTTTGAGGGACAGTTTTATAGTTATAGTCATGACGACTTTTATAAAACTTATCTATATAACTTTTTAGTCGTAAGAACGTTATGGGCATATAATAGGGTCGGATGTGTCAATGTCGTCATGTAATTACCTTTCTTACAACTTATAAACGGGTGATAGTCGTTTATACGTCGTATTGGTAATCAATAAATAATAGTGGAAAAAGAGTTCCCAGTACAACCTGTATACGTCTTCAGGGAACATAAATAACACAATACGACCATAACTTAACTTAACATAACTAATGTCCACGTACAGGTTTTAAAATAAACTAGTTTATAACGTGCGTAACTGAAGTCCTTCAATGATCTGGTTTGACTTTATCACAAGCTGGAAGAGAGGAATTTCAGAATGGTTCCGTAGTAAAAAAAATAGTTATTTGAAAATACTGAAACTACAGATATTCTTTTAATTAAAATGCCGGAAATTACGAGAATAACAATTTGAGTCTCTGTAACTGGTAGTCACTTTCAGAAAGTGAATGTATTACTGAGAAGGACATACAGAATATAGATAATGACTTAAGAAATAATTATAGAAAAAGGGCTATCGATTGTAATATACCACATATTGCATTAAGGAAATTAAATATATTACTGAACGAAAGAATACCCTGTACAGTTCCTTCAGACCCAAGAAATCTTTTAAAAAGTAGAAGAGATGTTTCAATAATCGTTGTCGATAATGGTCAATATTGGCATAATGGGGTCATTGAATTTTTAAAATTTAAAAAAATATATATTTTGTTCCACTTAGTCATAGGTAAGTAAGTACTTAAAATTAATATAAATAAAAAAATAAAATAAACTACATCCTCCTACTTTAACTTTAAGTCTTTTATTTTAATGTTATATACTTTAGCGTTTTCTTAACGCTTAAATATACATATGTAAAATTTTAAACATATTTTAAACATAATCTTTTATTATGTTTAAAATATGACGAGTTCATTTATTTTCTTTTAAATATGTTCATTTATTTTCTTCATATCTATCTTGGATATAAACTTATCAATATCCATATGGCGTTGAATCATTTTGTTGTATTTATGAGGATTGCCTACAAAAGTAAAACTAATAGGTACTTACAAAATAAACATAATGGAACAATAAATAGGTACATATTAATCATAATATTTGATTGTATTTACAATTTTACTTTGTACCTAATGAACCCTAATAGTACAGAAATGGCGACGAAACACTTTTGCAGTAGAAAATTTATACATCGAGAAGTTATATTGAAGTCCCATAACATAGTTATCGATAAAAATATGATTATTATTATTATTATTATTGTCAGCCTATTTTGTCCCACTGCAGGGCAAAGGCCTCCCCTCCATCTTGCCACTTTTTCTGTCTACCGCCACAGTGGTCCAATCTGGCTGATATGCGTCCAGCTCGTCATGCGATCTTCGCCTCGGTCTGCCGCGTCGCCTTCTAGCATTGGGAGGTACCCAAACGGTAGTGGCCTTGGCCCAAAGTTCCTCTGCCATGCGGTAAACGTGCCCGGCCCAATTCCATTTAAGTTGGGCAGATTTTTGAGAGACGTCCTGAACTTTGGTCCTTGAGCGCAGAATTGAGTTTTTTATACGGTCCGTTAGGCGGACACCCAATATACTGCGCTCCATTGCCCGCTGGCACACCTCGAGTCTAGACCTCTGCTGAGCCGTCAAAGACCATGTTTGAGCACCGTAAGTAAGGATAAGGTAATAATGTTTCTTCGACCATGATTAAACATTCAATAATACTTAAGCATTTATGAAGCGCATGAAAAATTACATTAAAAGTTAGATATTGAAGACAATCGCGAAGCGCAGCGTAGCGATTGTCTTCAATATCTAACTAGTCTAAGTAGTCTTGAATTTTGAGGTTATTTTTTTTATTAGACAACAGATATCTACCTTACCTTACATTTTGTGCGTTTTAGCTCTGTGCAATTAAAATTTAGTAATTGTAAATAGTAGGGATTTGTACCGCCAAATGTCGTATTTGGGAAGTTTAAATTCAGCGAAAAAGAGTTAGGCGAAGAAAAAATAGGCTTAACACATTTAGGAAAAGTAAAATTGTGGCTTAAGGTTTGTATGCCATTGGCAATTAGGAGTACGAAAAATTCGGCGATCCAATATAGACCCCGATAAATGAACAATTACTCGTCATGAAGTCGAGTACACGTTGCAGCGGCTAACGTTACTGAACTATTAGTTAAATCGACAACATCTATATGACGACTAAGCGACCAAATAGGCATTTAAATGACTATTATACGATTTTCTCATGACATTAGATTGAAAAAAATGGACCTAAATGACGTTGTGTAAGCGTAATGACGAGACGTCTACACGACTACATTTTAAAACATAAAGTTATAACCAAAACGTTTATTCAACCATACAAATCTTTCTTTAGGACTGATTTTCAGACCTCATTGGCTAGTCTCTGACTAACCCTTAGGGAATAATCGTGAGAATACGTATGTTTGTATGTATCAATAAGCTCTTTTATACCTAATAAAACTATAAAAACTAAGTAGGTTAATATGGGTAGTATGTCAGGGTCTCAGCAAATGGAAGCTGTGGTCTATGCCGACCCCTCTGGACAAAGAGCGAGATTTATATCGATATATTTACGTAGGTTAATCTGTCTCTCTACATTTACCTATCTTAGATAAATAAAAGTTACCAAAAAAAAATAACACTTACGTATATTGACTGATTGATCACGACATGTTGAAAGAAAATAAAGCCTCCGAACTTGAAATTTGGCAGGTAGGGCTGCTTAAAGGTTCTTTATAGAGATGGAGACATCAGCTTAGAAGAGATTTTGGGACAATCCCCCGGTATCACATGATATGGTTCGCGAAGTCGCGGGAGGGTTTGTTTATATTAATGTAGAAAATTTACTTTATTTATAATATAATAATAAAAAACGATTTTGTAAACTACCAACTTTATAAACACTAACTTTTAAAGTGAAATGACCGTATAAATTTAGAAATGTATGAAATGTAGATGGAAATAACTAAATCGTAACAAGCTGTTTTGGCGTGAGAATCAGAAAAAAACAAAATTTTCTGTACACACCTCTATTATTCTGAGGTACATACAGAACAAATAACAATGCATGAAGTAAAATATAAGGTTTTAAGCGGATTACGTACCTACTAAAATGGTAGAACATAATACAACATGTTCCAAATATCGTATGTAGGTTAGTTTCCTAAATGTACAATGAATTTGACCTTTGGTATAGAATCAAGTCAAGTCAAATTATTTATTCAATGTAAACCTTTACAGGCACTTATTGACGTCAATACTAATAATAATAAAAAAAACAGTTAACTAACTTTTAGTTAAGACTTAACAACTAATCTAACGAGCTGTAGTCTGTGCCAGACAAATGCACATCGCTACCCCCAGTACCACTGGACGTCGAAACAGAATCGCGTCGAACCAAAATATAAGCCGTGGTCATAGAATTGTGTAAACCAAGGTATCCTGGTACGAGACAAAAATAGCGGGCAAGTGTAGAAAAATAGTAGCTTGTCAGCCTTTTCTAGCAAGTCATGTCCTGATAGTACCCAGGATTAACGTGTCTCCCCACAGACTGTGCAAAGCTAGTCAGAAACGTCTCGATATTATAATACGTACGCTGTCTAGGTGGGAAAGTAAAAAACGTTTGCATTTTTTTTCATTTTCTAAACTTTGTGTTTGATCGAACATTCATGTGAAATAACGGTGAATTATTATTTCAAATTAAGTGTTCGTGTTAAGTGTTTGTGAACGTGCATGAGTGTTGTTAAATAAAACAAAACAGTGTATTATGACTTTTCCAATTCTCTCAAGAAGTCCGTGTGAGATTTCTGAAACAATCTTAAATAAAACTCCAGTGGTTTGGGGGAAATATCTTTACCATTCATATTAAACTATTAAAGTAATCAAATATTTAGGCCCACCCACCACCGACCGTCGCGTCCGCGTCTTCATCTTTGCGACTTTTACTTTCATACTTAACTTAACCATGTTCACAATGAAATGACGTCCTCCGTGGTCGAGTGGTTAACACGCCGGGTCTGGCGTCACGCCATCTCTGAGGTTCCAGGGTTCAATTTCCGGTCGGGTCAATTTGGAGAATGTTTTTCTAAATTGATTTCGGATCTGGGTGTTTTTCTATGTTTATGTATATTTATCCGTTATCTTCCATATTTTAACGAGTTTCTTGAAACTCATCTTGGGCTAGATATTTAGTGTGAGCGTAAACAAATTTATTTATTACTATTACGAAATAGAAATCACCTTCAGCTAAGCTGTTCTCAAGTGATGCTCCGTTATTCGCTTGACAATTCCTTATAAATAGATATACAAACAAAGCCCTATAGAAGAAAAAATACTCGGGTATTTTAACGTTTCAATATCTTAAGGCCATAGGTATATCTACACTACTCATGTTAATATAATCGTGTTTATTGGTTTACTTTTAATGTAACTACGTAGGTATAGGTACTTACTGTTCGCATAAACTATAGAAAACAATTAACGTTTTTATCCACAAAAGGCTCACGTAATTTTATTAAACTATTACGAAATGTTGGTACACTTAACAAGTTTGAGAGGATAACCTACATTCTGTCCTTAATTTGTCGTAAGTTGGCTCAGCAATTAGGGACAGCCGTGGTTTCATTTTATTTTCTCATCAGTGAAGTATATTGTCAAGGGATGGCGTCGTTATTTTATAATCTCTATAATAATCGCAGCCCACGCTTGAAATATTGTTAAATTGGGCAAAAAATTAGTCCTGTCTTGTCTTGAAAATGTGCATAATATAAGTATGTAAACAAAGATAGCTTAAGGCAATATCATCGTACTAATATTATATACGCGAAAGTTTGTAAGTATGGATGGATGTTTGTTACTCTTTCACGTAAAAACTACTGAATGGATTTGGATGAAATTCGGCATACAAATAGTTTATAACCTGGATTAACACATAGAATACTTTTTTTCCCGATATTCCTACGGGAATTTGAACCACGCGGGTGAAACCGCGAGCGGCCGCTAGTATAAATTATATCGTCATACTCGGAATAAATTTGAAATTTTGAGACGCAATTTTTAGTCGACTTGCAGTTTGAGTATTATCTCGTATTATAGATTTTACGTTTTCAATTTACAATTAATTTTCCTTGGGTATCTCCCTTTATTTTGTTCCCAATTCGAAACTAACTTTAAAATATACACTCAGGTTTGTTTAATATCCCTAAATAATAAATGGAGCGGAGCTATTTCAACAGCCCCATTCACATCGGAGTCTTCCAATTTATCACTGTTCGTGTTCATCCATTGACGATTATAAAAAAAGTAAAAGCATTTTAGGGCCATTCAAAAATATTACGAATTTCTCTTGACAGGTTTTGTTACTTCCTACATTGAGTTTGTAAAGAAAGAAATAATAAAGGAGACCCCCAGAGAGCTAATAAACGTTTGCTGCTCCGCTCCCGCGAATTATTTAAATTAGAATAACACACAGATTTTGATATTCATCGGCGGCCGGTAAAATCTTATTCCTCCATCGGATAAACATTATAGACACTTCACTGAGCTTAAGCTTTTCATTTCATGCTTTGTGGAAATTGGCTCGGAAGCTACGTAATGTACCTTTGTAATGGATGGTTTTCCTTGTGGATATTTCTACGGCGGGCAATTCTTTCTGCCGTTGGTTCCTGTGTCTTAAGGCCCCAGTACACAGTGGCGCGTGATGGGCCACTCCCGGCAATCGCCATTGTGTAGACGGGGTAAATTGCGCGCCACATCGACAAGTGCCCGACACCATTTACCCCGTCTACACAATGGCGATTGCCGGCAGTGGGCCAACATACGCCAACGTGTACTAGGGCCTTAATGTTTTGGGCGATTGACGGCGGTCGCACTTGTAGGACTGTCTACGTCCAGGCACTCTATAAGAATACCTCCCTATCTCCCTGTTTAAATATTTGATGCAGACGCGAAGGGCATAGCCGTGGCAAGACGAGAAAGAGGAACAGCCGGAATCAATACTACATACCACATGTGCCACTATGTATCCACCCATTTTAATAACAAGAGTAGGTACATAGGTACTCAAAGTTATGAGGCCAAGAGACATTTATTATCGTTTATACATGTGTATACCAACATCACATTAAATAGCTGCGTTTGTAAAATTTTCCAACAGGTATAGCTTTTCCTGCGGCTTCTGACTGCTTCATAACGAGAAGTAGAAGTTTGTTTGATAAAGCTAGTTCAGGAAAATTCTGCAATCTAATGCTTTATTTTCCAGTATAAGATTAGGGTTGGCAGTGGTGTCAGCTTGGAAAACCAGCGCCTTCAAAACATACTATAATGATATGATGTATTCTTTAAATTACATAATATTTAAACTCTTAACGCAATGACTTAATGAATATTTTATCACCGCCCTATTTAAAGATAGGATATTTTAGAAGCTATCCTTTTTATATGTGCCTATACTATCCTTATAAAGATACTCACAAAACACACACTCGGGTTGCGTTGCAGACAAGCCTTTGAATGTCTTTCTAATTGCAACTGCCGAGACCTACGCCATCATGCTTCTGAAGCACACTTTGTGACGGAGCTCAATAATGAGATGTCCCACCAATAACATTCCATGTAAAAGCCAAGTAAAACCGCCCAATCGTCGGACTGCCTAGTGCGTAAAAAGTAATCATGAAGAGTCTGTCGATAGTATTTCTTTTTATATTGCCTCTCTTGTCTTGTCTTGTCGACAAAATAATAATATTTATTTACTGATCCCCGTATTTCTCTACACGTTGTGTTAAAAGCAAGTTGCTTGGAGATTTGTTTGACAATTAAGCAGCGTGTCTGTATAAATCTGTCACCTCTCGCATTTTGCACTCCAAGATTCGGCCCTATTGGAGAACAGCCATATTGAAAGTACAGCTTTAACGATTGTCACTCGTATAATCTCTTACAATTACTTAACCTCTTTCTATTGTTCTGGGCCCGTTAAATGAACAACATTGAAACTGAAACTTTTTCATTATAAAGCTAATCTAAGCTCTAAGCTTCGTGAAGGTCAAGAATTAGAAAGCAGAATTGTAACTGTGTGAACTGCGATAATAGGGTTTCTCTTCTTTGCAGTGGTAGCCTCATGTATTTTCTACTGTGTATAATAAAAAGGGTTGTAGGGTCCCCGCAGAAAACATGTCTGGATTGTTACCTCATACCTTTTAAGTATCACTATGTTCAGGTTTAAAGGGTATAAGATCCATTATGTAATTGTAATAAACATTTTTTTTTGCTAGGCATAAACGCATAAAACTATATCTCTCGGAGTCGGAAACGCGCTAGTTATCCCCATGGTCTAGCTAGTTGTCCCCCTCTAATGTCAATACACTGTAACCAGTAACCACTTACGCTTACTTGTTTGCCGACTCAGATTTTGTTTGTGCATCACGTAAAAGATGTAAAACCATTTTGCTCCTGACTTTGGAAGGGGCTAACATTGAGGTATAAGGCTTAATTATATTCTACTCGAGTATCGCGAAATCCCTTCTTAGCCGGATTCGACGTCACAAGAAGCTCTCGTAACATTTTTACGTTGTTGGCTTCGTGTTTAGTTTTAAATGAAACATAGTAGCTACTTAGCAACATTTTTGTTTTATTTACACATACCAAAAGGTGACTTTAATATTCTTCAAAATAACTTATTTTTACTTTTGAGTTAGTAACGGAAACAATGACTAAAGTATTTCAAATAGTAATAAGTGTAAAAAAAAAATAAAGCAAACAGAACGTAATTACAAAATCGGGGTGATCAGAGACTGTAGCTAGTACATTATAGGGAAACCTAGTTTAGTCCAGTCTACATCGCACAGAAAAGAACATGAACTATATACCTATATAGGTACATTTTCTTTTCATTCTATTTAGGTATACTACAAGCGCCTATGACGTATGCAAGCGGTAGTGATTTCCTTGAACTACTTGACAGTTTGCGGCGTAGCACGTTCGTGACTACACGTAATAATGTTTATTCTGGGGATGCGGGTATAAAACAGTCATAATTGATATTTGAGCATGAATTTGCAATAAACAAACATCATAAAAGCCCAACAACATTACAGTTTAGCAATCAATTACTTCATTAAGGCCTTAACAGATACAAATGACGCAATTTCCGCGAAAGCTTTTGTTCTCCTTTAGAATGAAACTGAGAATTACGTTCATGGCTTCTCCTGTAGGAGAGACAGGAGCTCCTTGTTATTGCGGTAAAGTAAAAAATCAATTTGTTGGCATGCCGCCCCGCCGCCGCCGCCGGCCCACAGCGTCGCTATATTAGTGCAGGCGAGTTTTTTCAAGTTCGGCGTACAGTTACGGGACATGTAATCGAAACTTCTGCCCAGTGATCATGTTACGCGTCGCGTGTTGAACTTCCTCTTGTTATGTTGTTTAAGTTCGATAACTACAATTTGGTATGAGGTTACAGTCAAACATTTTCCAGGCATACCTTAGTAATATTTTTTTCCCTCTGCCATAGCACACGTTTCACCAAATTCCAACTGCACATGTGCTCAGCGTGGTGAGCCCATCGCCGCTCTATGCAGTTGGATGTATGTGTAGTCTTTAGTCCGTAAGTCGCCTTTTACGACATCCAAGGGAAGAGAGGGGTTGGTAGCATTCTTTCGCCGCTACGTGACACGGTTAGCCGCTATACCACTCGGCTAAGTTTTACTTTATCCAATTATAAAATATTTACTAAAAACTAAGTTTGTTGTAAAAACTGAGAGATTTGAGTTTCCTTCCTATTTGTTTTCAGTAAATCCTTATTCGGTGTATATTTAACGTGTACCTACTTAATGCCAAGGACAAGTATTAGGTTCCTAGTAGTTACGCTTCGGATTGCTTGGTCTTATTTTATATAAGGTGGCATTGAATCATGTGCGTGCGGATATTTTAAGTACTTACATGTGGATCTTGAAAAAACTAAGGCCGAGAATAATGATATAGGTATTATATTGCTAGTTTTTAAGAAATTGCACAAAAATTGGCGACAAGTTGTTTAGGTACTGTTTTGTGTTTTTTGCATTAATTTGTGCGACTTTAGCATTGAACTCGCGTGTGTGGTTTTTCGAGTCGTCTGTTGATGTAAGATGCAGATGTTAAATAAAGTATTAGCATATAATCACAACTTACTTACTCATTTTTTGAGAAAAAGCCAAACCCGAAAATAAACGCTTTTGATCCAATAACATGACTTATATTACAACGTACTACGGTTAGCGATCCAGACCGCGTAACACATGGTTGCAGCTTTTAATTCTAAAACGGGCGAATATTTGTTTAATGTCATCTGTATCTCAGTCACGAATGTTTGCATACGTTTATTCGTTATGTGGTAACTATGTCAAGTAGGTTGATTTACCAGACTGATGTTGGAAATCCATGGAACGACATTATCCCCGAAGGGTTAGTCAGAGACTAGGCAATGAGGTCAACAAAGGCAGTCCTCTACCATAGTCCACTTTTACCAAATAGCGACTGCACATGTGCTCAGCGTGACTGGTGGTGGGTCCATCGCCGTTCTATGATGTTGGATGTATGTACAGTTTTTAGTCCGTTAGTCGCCTTTTACGACACCCTAGGGAAGAGAGGGGGTGGTAGTATTCTTTCACCGCTACGTGGCTACGACACACGGTTAAGAGGAAACACTACGTGGAAGTGGTGTTCAAAATTCTCATACAAAACACAGAAAAACGACGTTTCGTAGTCGTTCCCGATTCCTCCTTCAGAACTGGATCAAATTTTATTACTTTTTCAGCATCGGTTAAAGAAAGAGATTTTCTGTCTGTAGGTAAGTTTGATTTTTTTTCAAAACCAGCCATTTAATGTTTCTGAAGACGTCTTAAAACAGAGTGATTTCGCTAAATTTTGAAGACTCCTGGTTATTAAATAAATTACCTAATGCAAAAAAGTCTTAAATTTTGAGGTTATTTTTTTATTAGACAACAGAAATACTAGCTGCCCTACTCTTGTAGATCACGTGATAGGTTAGAAATTTAAGACAATCGCGAAACGCAGCGTAGCGATTGTCTTAAATTTCGAGGTTATTTTATTTATTAGACTACAGAAATACTAGCTGCCCTACTCCTGTAGGTCACTTGATGGGTTAGAAATTGCTGACATCCTTGCTTATATAATATTATCATACCTCATTTACTTCCCATACTTTTTGTAAAATCACCAATTTGGCAAACGAATCATTTAGTCAGGTGAATATTATTATAATAATATTTTAACAGTAGAAATATTTCCTAAGTAAAACATAAAATTGCGAAACCTGTATTATGTCAAATGATTATTTTTAAAGTAATATTTTTGCGAAAAGAAAGTTTCTCAAATGATTAGTTTTTTAAACGTTGTTTGTAAAATGATCTTTTGTCATAATTTTTTGATATACAGTAGTAAACCCATTTAAAGTCAATCGACCACCGCACTGAAGACATATATCCCGTGATCCCTTGTTATTTATAAAAAGCTTTTACAAAACTACAAATTGCTTCCTTCAATAAAATGGTAAACCTACCTAATCGTATTACTTTTATAACAACGTCCCTCACAGTACAACGTTCAATATTATCCGATGGAAACGTAAAGAATTTCCTTTTCATATAAGAAGAAAATAATAATCCATTTACCGCGAAATGAAGGCATGGTGACTCGGTGAGGTATTTATAGGCGCGATCGGAAGGGTCGGGCGACTCGGGCGGCTACCGCTGACCCCCGGCCGCAAACAGCCGCGCAGTAGGCCAAAGCGGCGTTGTTCCAACAAGTTCCTGAACAAACATATTCTTTGTAACTGGTGACAACTTGACTGACTTCGACGGAGATGGCTTAATAAAAAAGGCTTTAACAAAAACGAGGTTGTGTGGCTAAATTGCATTTCAAATCGTTTGCCAACAGCGCTGCTTCAATTAAATACAAATTCTCCGCGAATCGTCATGTAAAAATGAAAAGTTTTCGTTGGTAATCTTCACTTGACAACGGCTTCACAATTTTGTATGGTTCCCGGATCATTTTCGATGTTCGAAACTGAAATTTACTTTTTGCTACGGGATTTTAAATGAACTTAATACGGGTGTATAATGTATGACCTAAATTTATAGGAACTAACATTCAGAATCAGATGATATAATAACATAATTTCATTTAACATAACGATCAAATAACATAACATGTAGGTACTATAATTTTACATGACATAATTACATCTGATAGTACTATATTGTTAAATGTAAATTAAATAAATAAACAAGGAATTAAGGTTTTCGCTTAAATAGAGGTTCACTTAAATAGAGTCCCGGGAAAGAGCTATTCGGTTCCCTTTGAAATAAGTATGTAAACAATTATTATTTTCCTGGATAAAAAATTTTATTTGTCCCCTTACTACTTACTCCTTCTTGGATATAAAATAAGTGGGGTAACAAAAAATGTTGCTTCACTGGTTTTATCCTACTATTTCAAGCGTAACTATGGCACGTAATATTATTCGTAATACACATTCGGCATCAAATATCCCAAAGCCGAGTGTTCACTGCTCCCTTGTTTCCTTTTTCGATATGATTTGACAATTCCGAGTCGCTGAGAGAGTTTGGATTGTGTTCGGAGTGGACGTCAACAATAAAAATAATTCGTGGCCGGCGTGCAGTTAAAATCTACTGTTTAGGCAACTACCAGAGTTAACTTCTAGCGAAACAGCTTTTTTTGAATTCGTGTTCATGCGAAATTAATGTTTATTGATATAATTCAACGATATTATAGAAATAAAACTGCTTTATTACATTTCTAAGACAATAAATGGAAAATGTAAAGATGTCAAAGTTTCAGATAGTAAGTATATTTTTAAACATTTGAAATAATGCGTCGAGCAGAACTCTCCAAACTCAAAAAGCATATTCTCCACACCTTTTTACTTATTCCGTTCTTCGAACGTAATGTACAAAGCCGTTGTGGAATCAAATAGACCAGCAATAAGATACATTTCGGCTCACAGCAAAAGTCAACAGTTCATGGCAAGAAAAAATAAAATAGGTTTTATCCCCCTCCCAAGGTGGAAGAGTTATGCGCCGCTGTTGCCGAAAATCCCTTACGAGTTCCTTTCCTCGTCGTTTTAGTGTTTTTGGCAGGCCTTAGTGCTATATTTGTTGCCACAGTTACACATGTTATGAGGGTCGTTCGGTCCAGATCTGTATTATGCGGTGAAGCCAAAACTAGTGTTGACGTACACAATAATCGCTTTTTGAAAAAAAAAAAATGTGCTAATTGGCCTTTGTCCAAAATATTTGAGCCCTCCGTACAAAGCAGTGGGTTAAGAAAGGCTGATGAAGAAGCTGCTAAAGATAATGATGTTGAATAAAAAACTCGAAAGGATTATTATTAATCCATTATTAATACAATTAATATGGGTTTACGTCAGTAATCCAGTAACGTAGTATCTAGCGGACTATGGGAATTTCATGCATACATACATATAATCACGTCTATTATCTCCGAAGGAATAGTAGAAGACTAGGCAATAAGGACAGCAAAAGCAGTCGTCTACCATAGTTCACTTTTCACCAAATAGCGACTGCACTGTCTTGTGCGCGGCGTGAAAGGTGGTGAGCCCATCGCCGCTCTATGCTGTTGGATGTATGTGCAGTCTTTAGTCCGTTAGTCGCCTTTTACGACATCCAAAGGAAGAGAGGGTGGTAGTATTCTTTCACCGCTACGCGACACGGTTTAGCGCTCTGTGGTATGATGACGTATGTGTTTTTTTGTTTCATTCTGTCGTTGTTGTATTAACGAACTTTGTGATTGAGGCGTACTCACATACATTTCTAGATTGAGGTCTAAGAGAAACAAGAAAAAGAGGCAAAAAACATTCAGAAAGAAGCTGCACTAAAAGCGACAAGAATTGTTCAGCAATATATTTGTTCCAATGTTTACCTACTATTATGTATACAGGCACTAATTAACTACCTAGAAATAAAAGGGCCAAAGAGATTTAACAGCGATTGCCTTAAAGTGGTAGTATTCTTTATTTATTATTTTTACTATTTTTATTATTTATTACTACCACCCCCCTCTCTTCCCTTGGGTGTCGTAAAAGGCGACTAACGGAATAAAGACTGCACATACACAGCATAGAGCGGCGATGGGCTCACCACCTGTTACGCTGAATACATGTGCAGTCGCTATTTGGTGAAAAGTGAACTATGGACGCTTTTGTTGTCCTCATTGCCTAGTCTCTGACTTCGGGGATAATAGTCGTGATTATATGTATGATGGTAGTATTCTTTCACCGCTTCGCGGCACTGTTAATCCACTTTAACACAATTATTATGGGTCCACGTCATTAGTGTAGTAACTTAGTATCTAGTAGTAACGGACTATGGGAATTGAACCGCGGTTTCTAGAATTAAGCCCGCGCAACAAAACGTTCTGCTACCGACACTTCTATAAGTTCCAATGATAATACTATGATACACTATTCAGTTTATACGCGATACTATACGATAAGATACAGCAAATAATCCTTTACGTATCGTAGGCAGTCTAGCCTGCTGGCGTACATGCTATGCTGAGCAACATTATAAACTTCGTAAGAGCAAATGCAGCTCATTTAAAAATTATACTGAAAAAAGTTAGCTTTGAAATTAAGCTTAGACCATATTAACATTCACGATACATGTTATTTCACCTCTTTAGAAAGTAATTTTACAAATTATCTTATCTTAAGGTTTATAAGAGACCGTGACACGAAATAACTAAAGAAACATAGAAAAATATATGCCTATTGGAGCCCTCCATACAAACCCGTATGCTATAGAAAGCTTTAATTAGTATATGAGCGCCCGATATATTTTGTCACAATATTATAATTGTGACAGTTGGAGGAGCTCGATGGCGCAGCGGCTAGCGCGTTCGGCTTGCGATCTTGCTCGCTAAGCAACTTTCGCAATGCCGGGTCGCTGAATGGGTGACCATATTTAAAAACATCTTGAGCTCCTCCGTGCTTCGGAAGGCATGTTAAGCCGTTGGTCCCGGTTGTTGTCGTAAGATGGCAGTCGTTAAAACCCACCAACCCGCATTGGGCCAGCGTGGTGGGTTATGGCCCAATATCCACACGTGCTATTGTCCACGTGGGAGGCCTGTGCCCAGCAGTGGGACGTTAATAGGCTGATGATGATGATGATTATAATATAACTTTTGAAAGTTGTATAGTATCACTAGCTGAATAAAAGGCCATGACGGAGGTGCTAATATTTGTCAAATGAGCTTGTATATTGCGTATAAAAAATTTGGGAGGTGCATGGTGCCAAGGGTATATTTTCATCGGACATGAAGTTTGTGGAACTGCTAATGTAAATTGACTGCGACTCCAAATTAGACCAGCTTGGATGAACTGGTTTACCATGAGATGGCTGCCTATAACAAATCACAAAAAATCAGTTATTGTTGTGGTATAATAGGTACATAGTCATAAACTAAAAGTCACCCATCGAGATTGTTAGGAAAATTATATCGTGTTTATATCTCTTCACGAAACTCGTTAGAACCATTAATTTCTCAAAGTTGTTGCCCAAGTTAAATTTAATTAAATCTTACACTTATCTAAGAGTTTGCCTTCTGGAGATATAAAATTTCAACTTTTCTTCACTGTTCGAGCCTTCGGCAATTCGACTTACTTTCGTTTCGGTCTATTTCGAAACTTCATCTTTGTTCTTATCATTTGGAGAAAATGAGTCCCTTCATTAGCTTTCGAATCACGGGCAACAATTTAATTTTAACTTCAAAGTAGTTAATTGCTTTCATTAAAAAAGAAATACTAAAAGAGAAACTTCAGCTTTTTTTTTTTTTTATAGCAGAAGGAGGCAAACGAGCAAGCGGGTCACCTGATGGAAAGTAATCACCGCCGCCCATGGACACCCGCAAAACCAGAGGAATCGCAGGCGCGTTGCCGGCCTTTAAGGAAGGAATAGGCTCGTTTCTTGAAGATCCCTAAGTCGTAACGGTCCGGAAATACCGCCGCCGAGAGCTGGTTCCACAACACTGTAGTTCGAGGCAAGAAATTTCTTGAAAAACGCACAGTAGTAGACCGCCATCCATCAAGGTGATGTGGATGGAATGACAGTCGATTGCGTGTAGTGCGGTGAAGGAAATTAGCGGCAGGGATCAAGCCGAACAATTCCTCAGAACACTCCCCATGATATATACGGTACAATATACAGAGAGACGCAACGTCTCTCCGAAGAGCCAGTGGATCGAGCCGACCTGAAATAACCACGTCGCCGACAATTCGAGCAGCTCTGCGTTGAATGCGGTCAAATGGAAGGAGTTGGTATTGGGGTGCTCCAGCCCAGAGATGGGAGCAGTATTCCATATGCGGCCTGACCTGTGCTTTATACAGTTGTAAACGGTGGGCCGGCGTGAAATACTGACCTCTATTAAGCACACCCAGCTTTTTCGAAGCTAATTTAGCTTTACCTTCCAAATGACCACGAAACTGAACGTCACTCGAAATATCGACGCCAAGGATTCCAATAATCGGATTGGTATCAAGGGGAGCTCCCTCAAAGTTCAGAGGTACGACGAAGGGATGTTTTTTCGCGGTAAATGCGCAAACTTGTGTTTTGGAGGGGTTAAAGCGGACTAGGTTATGTCGGCCCCAATCCGAGACATGACTTAACATGTTCTCGGTGTCAGTCACAAGTTTATTCCGGCTCTCGATGACGCTTTCCAGAGAAATATTAGCTCGCCCGGTGTAGAGCGTATCCCCAGTACTGTCATCCGCATAGCAATGAATGCTGTTGTTATGCAGCATGTCATTGATATGCAGAAGAAACAAAGTAGGGGACAACACACACCCCTGCGGGACTCCAGCATTCACGGGCTTCATGTCGGAGCACGAACCATCGACTGCGACTCTGATGCTACGCCCAGTAAGAAAGCTGGCAACCCATGAACACAATTTCTCAGGAAGCCCGTATGATGGAAGTTTAGAGAAAAGAGCCCTGTGCCAAACCCTGTCAAAAGCTTTCGCTACGTCCAAGCTAACTGCCAGTGCCTCCCCTTTACTCTCGACTGCCTCCGCCCATCGGTGAGTAAGGTACACTAAAAGGTCACCAGCCGATCGACCGCGACGAAAACCATACTGGCGATCACTTAGTAGCTGGTTCTCTTCTAGATACCTTAAGAGCTGGCGGTTTATAATGGACTCCATTACTTTGGAGAGTAAAGAGGTAATAGCTATTGGCCTGTAGTTAGACGGATCTGAGCGATCGCCTTTTTTTGGAATCGGGTGGACAAGGGCTGTCTTCCAAGAGCTCGGGACGACGCCAGTGGTGTAAGAGAGCTGGAAAAGGCGCGTTAGAACTGGTGCCAATTCAGGAGCACACGTCCGAAGCACAATGGGTGGAACTGCATCAGGCCCACTCGCCTTATGGATATCAAGGGAAAAAAGAGCCTTACGAACTGACCTTTGCAGGAACTGAACGTTTGGCATTGTACAAGCGCAATGCGGTATGGTTGGTGGAGAGTTTTCCCCATCGTCCAAGGTCGAGTTTGATGCGAAAAGAGAGCCCAAGAGATCGGCTTTCTCCTTTGCAGTATAGGCCAGGCAGTCATCGGTCTTGTGCAATGGTGGTAGGGACGGCTGACAAAAATTCTCTAAGATAGCTTTGGCGAGAGACCAGAACGCACGCGTCCCCGAAGGAAGACGCACTAGCCTCTCGCCAATTCTACCTATGAATGATGACTTCGCCTTGGCAATGTCCTTCTTAAAGGATCTGGCGGCAAAGTTGTACTTCTTTCTGAGCGCACTGGTGTTTGGATCCTTTGATGACACCGCATTAGCCCAGGCTTGGTAATGCTGTCGCTTTTGGCGAGACGCCATTTTGCAGCAACGACCAAACCATGGTTGGGACTTGCCGCCAATGGGAACCACAGAGTTTGGAATGAAAAGTTCCATTCCCTGCAGTATCACATCAACGACAGAGTCAGCGGCGACATCAGGATCATCCAGCGACGCAAAGAAGCTTCGCATCCCATCCCAGTCCGCCGACCTATAATGCCAGACTCGACGGCTAGCCGCTGGTTGCGGTTTTGAAGTTTCTGTGAGAGGCACAGTGCTGCGAATCAGACAGTGGTCTGATGAGCCTAGTGGTGCATCAACAGAAACTTGATAGCCGTCTGGGTGCGAGGTCAGCAGAAGGTCCAATAAAGAAGTTGCATGGCCCTCCACATCTGGAACCCGTGTTGGCTCGGTTACCAATTGGGACAGACTGTAGGCCAAAGCGAAGTCATGAACGGCTCTACCCGCGTGGTCAGTTGTGCGTGAACCAAGCCATTCGACGTGGTGGGCATTGAAGTCTCCCAATACCACAATCTCGGCCGAGGGGATCCGTTGGAGAAGGGAGTCTGTCGCTGTTTGGACGGTCTCGATGAGTTGGTCAGTTCCGATGCTTTTAGTAAACATTATTGAGAGAAACAAATCATCTCACTCAAACTATAGAAGGCGTTGGAGTATGACCACAGAACAGAAGAAATAGAGTAGGATCTACACGGCAAATATATCTAATATTTAAGTCAAAGTCAAAAACAATTTTTTAAAATAGACTTTTTTTAAAGTATCTTTGAATCCACCAAATTTTTATGACTACTACCCATTTAGTTACCTGTTATTGCCAAATTATAGATACTTGTATATGTTATTGCTAAATTATAGATACTTGTATATAATTAAGTTTCTTTATATACTTACATTCGCTTTCGAGCGAATCGACGTTGGCTCGGGTTTCACGTCCTGCGGCAGTCGTTTTTTCAGATGTTTTTTCATTTTCTATGTGAATGCAAGATAATGCTTTTACATAACAAATAACTATATTTCTATAGCCTAATATCTATGAAAGCCATATAAAGAACCACAAATAACATTGTAAAGAAACAAGAACATGCCAAGAGATTTAAGCTTTAAAAACATTTGAGTTGCATCAAAGACAAGAGTTGAACATTGTGTAAGACAAAGAACCTTGTTTAAAATAACTTCTATGATCGTGGCACAGAATAATATAAATATATACTAGATCGTGGTAATCAATACAGTTTGTGGATTATTATCGTATGATGTCTGAATCGTTACTAACGCAAGCCAACTATCTTAAGAATCTGCCTATTTAAGTTTATAGGTAAAAAAACCCGCAGATATTTTTTAATTAAACAGAAACGTGTACAATTTCCGAACTTAGGCGTAGTTAAGGAATGTTAGCGTTTCCCAGTGAACGTTATCATTCGCGAAACGGTTAGGGGTTGGGGCTTATCAGACGGCTGCGTAATACGATTGAGGCCACAGTTCGTTGCTCCAGCCACGAAGGCTGCGGGGCTCGCAATATCCGGCCCTGATCCCCAATATCGCTTGTATGGATTTAGGACATAAAATTCAATGATTATAACATAACCCAAAATAGCTTATTATGTTGTCGTGCTATAACATATAATGATGGCTGTTTGTATACGTTTCAGGTAGCATCAACCTCTTTCTACGAGAAAAGTTGATGTTAACATAGTCGTACCTAGCGCACCTTTTATTACTTATACTCACTTTATGACAATGTTTATAAATAACAATTAAACTTTTTTTTAAGCCATCTCGCGTATCGGCTTATTTAAAGAATACTACTACCTACCCCTTCTCTTCCCTTGGGTGTCGTAAAAGGCGACTAACGGACTAAAGATTGCACATACATCCAACAGCATAGAGCGGCGATTGGATCACCACCTGTCACGCTGAACACATGTGCAGTCGCTATTTGGTGAAATGTGGACTATTGCATAGGACTGCTTTTGCGGTCCTCATTGCCTAGACTCTGATTAACCCTTCGGGGACAATAGTCGTGATTCATGTATGTACAGTCACGAGTACCAATATGTAAACACTTTGACTCTTATTGTATTACTTAGTTGAGGTGATAGAGAAACCTTAACATACAATATGACGTGTATCCAAAATAACTTTGTCACTTAGCGGTGAAAGAATACTACCACCTCTTCTCTTCTCTTGCGTGTTGTAAAAGGCGACTAACGGACTCAAAACTGCACAAGCATCCAACAGCATAGAGCGGCGATGGGATCACCACCTGTCACGCTGAGCACATGTGCAGTCGCTATTAGATGAAAAGTGGACTATGGCAGAGCACTCTTTTTGCGGTCCTCATTCCCTTTTCCTCCCTTCCCTTCCCTTCGGGGATAAATAGTCGTCATTTTATGTATGTATGTACGTGTATCCAGCAAAAGTAGGAACAGTATGATTCTTGGAAGAAGGTAAAGGGAAGGAGACGTCTCATTAAGATAAGCAACTTTTACATGGGCCAATTATATAAAAACAACGACAATGCAAAAAAAATGTGATGATACTTACAAAATTACATAGTGGTCTATTAAAATCAATGGAATGGTCTTGGTTTGTCTTCACGTTCGGTCGAAAAATAAGCTCACTCACATTTATGGGTTCTTTAACCCCTTATCGGGTATATTATGATACCCTTCTCTAAACAACCTGTATAAAGGAGACTTTTCTCTTATTCGCCCACCTGCGTTTAATATGTAACAATAAAAAATATAACGGTTGTAGGTAATACTTTTTAAGTAGGTACAATACTTTGTTAGAAATATTATTTGGATGCTTTTTTGGATTAAAAGCCCGCTGCTTATTTTATTTTTTGATTAAGTTTTATCAATGCAGAACCTTTTTAACGTTTTACAGATAGAGAATTATTGAACATTATTGAAAACTGCATTACTAATGTTTTGCTTTTTTGTTACAGGTAATCATGAGGATCAACCAAGCGATTGACAACGGCAATGTACAAGCCATAAATCGTCATGAAAACCTGTCACGTGTAAATCACGTAAATAACAGAAGTTGGCATTTATCAAACCACATTGAGTCTGAAAATATCTATCGTAGTGAAATCTCACAATTCAATGTTAACTCAAATTATGCATATGACAGTAATAATATTAGTGAATTTTTAGAAAATAATACTGTGATCTCTAAATCTGTGAACGTGGACGATGTAGCTAAGAAATTAAATAAGAAAGAAGTGTGCAATAGACAGTACAGAATAAATACTAAAAATGACATAAACACGAGGACCTTTAGTTCATCTTTAGATTCACCCAATTTGGAGAAGGGCCTTGTGACTCCAGTGTCACCCACAGAAGTCTTTATAGGTATGTTATAGATCTGTTAAATATTCAAAATTATGCATATGTTCGTGTAAAGACAATTACTTATTAAATTGTTAACTTTCAGAAAAGACTAATGTATATCCGAATACATCGTTTCATGAAGAAAGGGCAATTGAACAACAATCTGACACAGATGAAATGTCTGATAACGGTGTCCATACTTTACCAAGAGGCATTGTAAATCCAAACTATCCTGGCTTCCAGCACTTAGCACATACCTTACAGGTATGTAGATATAGTTTCATTTGTAATAAGTTAGAAACCATGCAAGTGTGGCCTATAAATAGGCATACAAACAAAAGCGAAGCCATACTACTTATAATGCAAGCTATTACGAAACTAATTGAACAAGCTCTGGGGGCGATAAATGGCTTTTGATATTGTGTGTGTTTAATCTTTTCAG
Organism: Scoparia ambigualis; assembly: GCA_963921215.1. Classification (NCBI taxonomy): domain Eukaryota; kingdom Metazoa; phylum Arthropoda; class Insecta; order Lepidoptera; family Crambidae; genus Scoparia; species Scoparia ambigualis. The sequence goes on from OY992505.1 coordinate 14,748,028, forward strand.
GACTATTCTTCTAACATTGAAAACTTTTATCATTCCGAAAATGATATGACTGATGATGATGTTGACGTAGAAATTACAGAATTAGCATATGAATGTGAAACTAACCAAAATGGACTATTGGTAGAAAATACAAATAATAAAAATAACAACAATAATGAGCACTTAATGAACACGTCATTGGAAGCGTCGTATATGAACTTCATATCAAATAATAAAATATTAGATAGTCCTCTTCACAATGAAGTGCCAGATCTTATAAAAACTGTATCAAAAAATAATAATAATAATAGCATTGAAGAAATTGATTGTGATTATAACTATCCAGATACGGATATAGAAAATAATTGCAATACAAAAGATATAATAGGAAATTTTAATAAAGAAATAGAAGACGAAATCAAGCTGTTATTGAATTATAACTTAAACATTGAGGATGACTTAGAAGAATTAAGAAAAGACATAAAAGACACTCTTGCTAAACCGATCGAGAATACCATTAACAATATAAGTGACGTAGTAAATCATGTTATTAAAAAGTTAGTTGAAAATCAAATTGATAATATTGAACGCGTTGAGGAAGAAGAACCTGAAAATAATGATATAAATAAAAGTGAAAAAGATACGGCCGATATTAACAAACAAAATGAAACTAATACAAGAACTGAAATGTATCTAAGCAGACCTACTTTTTTATTACTTGAAAATAACATCCACACTAAAATTGTTGATGCTCATTTGTCGGACGGTAAAGATGAAATCAATATTTATAATAAGGAATTTGACACGGAGAAACTGACTAATGATGTAGATATAACAATTAAACAATTAAGTACAGAGCTAAGAAAAATAATTCCTAAATTAGATGAAATGCGAGAAAGAGATAAATTATGGGTTGTAAACAAAGCAGAGTCGGAGGCAACAGTTGATACCGACGACAACTCTAATAACGTGGCCACTACATCCCAATGTCCAATTACGGTTCCTTGCAGGGGAAACAAGCCAGAAGTAACCATAAAGTCTAGAATTCCGGATGCAGATATTGCTAAAAGAACACCTATAAGACGAAAATCGTAAGTGTAAACTTACCTTTATTATTTAGCCATACTTTAATACGTCGAATTACGAGAATTTGTTTACCTAATTAGTTTTTTGGTAGGTACCTATAAAAAGATGGCACTGCTCTTTTGGGCAGTTGTCCCACCGCCGACGATGAACGAGAAGCGAGTCGAATTAGAATAAGAAACGAGTTGGCGAGCAGCGAAGGCGAGTGTGTAGTTCCGATAGTTTTGTCGCTGGGCTATCTATAAGCAAGTGTACGAGTGAGACGGACGATTACTCGCTCGCTCGCTCGCCGAGCCGAGCGTCCTCTTGGGGGGAAATGAAATGACCGCTGCCGCTGGTTGGTCTTTTGGCGTGAGTTCTGGTCGCTGAGCGAGTATCTTTGATAGCTCTTGTCGCTCAGCGATGAACCAGTGGAGCGAGTCCTAGCTGGCAGTGTGAACAGTCAGCGATCATCTATTTATATATGCATCTCTTTTGTTTACACAGAATGTTTATCTATTGTACGTTTCTTGAGCGAGAAAAGAGCCCATAATTAGTCGTTTACTTGCCGTTGGTGGGACAACTGCCTTAAGATGACTGTCCTTTTATTAATGGAATTAAGAAATTTTAATGTAGGTATTTCTACAGTAGCTAAGTTAATGTAAGGAGCGTGTTCTACGTATACTTCACAAACAAGCTCAGTAGGAACATTAGAAAAATTTTAAAATAGATTTTACGTCGCATTTTTACTCCACCAAATTGAGAAGAACATTTGCATCGTACCGGCGCTCAAGATTAGTATATGCGTTTAATTTAGCCAGTGATTACGATGACTGTGATGAGCCACATTACACATGTTATAGAGGCGTGGTACACAATATTGTAATCTTCTGACTTTCGGTGTAGACAAGATAAAACATAATAATGTATTCTGACTTCAGTGAACCGAGAACACCGAAGGATCGACATAAAGAAAAAGTATCACCAAAGGATAGCGCACGCATCGCTCAAAACACTTCCGTCCATAGAACCAGTGCGAGAGAGTGTGACTTTGGTAAGCAAAAATCTGATAAATTTTATAGACTATGCTAAATCTGGTTTCTAAGTGACGCTTGCTCAATCTGCCTTTATTATCAAAAATCTGACAACACCAGTTAAACACAATTTCTTTATAAAACTGTGTTAGTATTATTTTCTCAAAGAAACACCTACTCCAAGACCGGAAGTCTTCGCACTGCTGTGCTAAACTCAAAACCACCCCAACATAGCACCACAGAATAACTAATAGTATAGTACTATCGTCAGAGTTTTACTATTTAACACTGTGCTACCGTAGCTTAGCACTTTTATTGTCGCCAAGAATGGAAGATTTCGTTCGACTGTTCCTCGGCGAAATGGAAAAAAGCAGTTCCAAATGATACTTGTCACAAACTCTTTTGTTTACTTATACTTATTTTTATTTTATTATCTTATTCAGTGTATATTATGGTCATTGGCGTTATTAAAAGTAAAATAAGCAGTTTCCGTTGTTCGTTTTTTTGTTGTTCTTTTTTCTGTTTTATATAACGAAACGTTGAGTCAAACCCACTACTGACTACTTAGTTCTCAAAACAATAACTAATTATTGTTCTGAGACATCATTCGTCAATTTTTTATTTCATTTCCGAACATGAAAAGTAAAGGGTAGCAAAACGTATGTTATCACAGCCTTGTCTATTTTATCCTGTTCCGTGTGTATTTTCTTTCGGTGCCATTTTGATGCTCGAGTTCAGTCCGTACAACACTCCTTTTTATCGTCTTGTGTATTTTGTTTAAATATTGATAATTTTTTATGTTAGTTAGAGCAACTAATTCCGAAAATGATAGTAACATTAGATCATAGAATAATAACTAAAGCATAGAATGAGACTGGTATAGTTGTCCTTTTTTTTCAATTGGGCCATAAACATTGAAAGAAAAGAGGCAAAATAAGTGGGACACGGATCATGCACGGTGTAATATGAACGTTGCCTTTTGTAACTAAGGTTTAAATATATGTCTACACTTAGTTAATAATAAAAGGTTACTTACTATACTATTGCAAACTACTCATTTTTTAATTTATAAAAATATATATCATGGAAAATGGACTTAGGACTTCAATCTAACACAAATGAATCTGTGCAAAAATTGATGTGGTTTCAAGTCTTAATATATTAAAATGTAAGCTTTATTAATGTATTTCTTTTACATAATGTGACAGAGTATAATGCATTTATTTAAAAGACCTAGTATTTGAACCAAACATAGCATTGTTTTCTATATTATGATTACTTTTTTAAGTACAGGTCAGTTTTACCTAAACGTTGACTTTTAAAGAAATCCCCAGAAAACCCCAAAGTGCTACTGTTTTAAATATTAAGGTAATATGTTGAGTTACTACTTTATGAAGTAATATTGATCTCATGTGACCGCATTTTAGAGAAAATGACAAAAATAGTTTTACCCCTACAGAAATATAATAGCAATGGTTCACGGAGGAGACATCATTAAACATAACGGGATTGTACCTATTGGTCAATTATCTTTACCGCCTCTTTTAATTACCGCCTCTGTGGTCTAGTGGCTAAGCCACCGGTTATAGACCCAGAGGTCCCGGGTTCGATTCCCAGCGGGGGGTACATCTTTATGTGCTCGGTTTGGTTGGTGGTAGGGCTGTGAAGTCCGCCTGGATAGCTACCACCATCTTATCTAAGTCTGTCGCCATAACAACGTTGTTTATAGCATTGTTGTGTTCTGACAGTTTGAGATAAGATAGCCATCTCCTCAGTGGTTGAGGATTCCGGGTGAAGCGCGCTTCCACCTTCGGCCTTATCGTCACTTACCATCAGGTGAGATGGAGCCCAAGCGCTTACCCGTTGTGGAATAAAAAAATAAAATAAAAATCTGAAGATGCACAAGAGACCATTCATAAAATCTTCAGATATCTAAGACTACACCACACGCGCAAAATATCCAGACAATTGTGGAACACCGACCTTAAACATTGTTTATTGTTACTGTCTGATCCTGTGTTATCTAGCCGAATAGTGCGTAAAACACAACAAGTATTTTTATCCGATGCTAGAGAGCTAATTGAAGATAATGAATGACTCATCCATTACTTATGAACCTGAAGAAGATGGATAATTGTGCATATATTTTTTTTTGTATTAACTAAACTGTGGCTGATAATAAAATATTTTGTATTTACTTATTTGAACTACTACTACTATTTTTTTATGAAATAAGTACAACAAATATTTTTATTAAATTTTTCAGTATAAAAATATTTTTTAAGAAATTTTTCACATTAAATAAATTTATGGAATCAAGTTCTTCCATATTTTTCAGTACACATTTTTATTTAATAAAAATTTCAAACGATCTATATAAAAATAATTAAGTACGCAAACTAAGTGTACATTTAACACATTATTTTAAAATGACTTATATCTTTATTTCTTTCAAAAATGCTGTGAAAGTATAGTTCCTTTACTTAATAATGCTGTCTGAAAATTTCAGGCTTCTATATAGTCAGGTTCAAAAGATATGACAATATATATGTTAGGACATAGCGCTGTCCAACCGTTTGTATGAAGACGAGCCAGTGTGCGCCGTCACACGACACGGACACGCCCCGTGCATGGCCCGCTTTAATATAAATCACCCTTATACCACATACTGTGCTATGGCAGTGGACTGCTTTTGCGGTCCTCATTCCCTAGTCTCTGACTAATCCCTAAGGAATAATTGTAGTGAGTGTATGTAAATAAATAAAAAATAAATAAACATGGAGATTGATTATTAGGTAGTTATTTTACGGCCATCTTTCAAGAAAAATTATTGTTTCCATTTTAAACCCGACAGGGGCAAGGGATTAGCACAAAGGTCGTGTTGACAACACCAGCCCGTCGTCGGTCTGGCTTTTTGTTGTTCACTACGTTTTATGAGTTATATACATCATACATACGTCAACAAAACGTGTAGTGTGCAGACAGATGTTAGCATTATCATTTAAATATGAACATCCCAATGCTTGGCACAGACCTACCACATGCAACATCACGTGGGAAGATTGAGCCATAATCCACACCACATTGGTATGGTGTTAGGAAGGCAACACAAGCAGCATCTTGCATTTTAGGCAATCTGCTTCTTAGTCAATTAGCGTTTTAGGTATTATAGCAGCAGTGGCATCTTGCATTTTAGGCAATCTGCTTCTTAGTCAATTGTCGTTTTAGGTATTATAGCAGCAGTGGCATCTTGCATTTTAGGCACTGTGCTCTTAATAGGCATGAAAGTGGTTAGCTTTGAACTTCTTGGCGGGAAAGTGAAGCGTCATGTCTGCAGTTTTGTTTTATTTTCTATAATTTGTGTTTTGTCGAATATTAATTTGAAATAATGGTGGATTATTTACTGTTAGTCTTCGTGAACGTGCATGAGTATTGGCAAATAAAACAAAACAGTGCACCACCACTCTTCGAATTCTCTCAAGAAGTCCGTGAGAGATCTCAGTAAAGTCCCACATCTTTACTGCAACTCAAGTTGTTTGGGGGAATATCATTTAGCATTAAGCGTTCATATTATCATCAGTTTATGCATAATCAATGAACTCTAATATTACGACTAAAGGTGGTGTGGACCATGGTCACGAAATAGATTTAATAAAAAAAAAGTTGTTAGCTAAAAAATGCAATAAACCTCAGTCAGAACAATATTGTTCTACGCAATAAACAGCAAACAAACAGTCGGAGGCTGAGTCCGAGTTTTGTTCAAAGTTAACGAAAACTTTAAAATAGGTTCGGGCCATATTAACGTACCCACCCATCACCCCAATCTCCCCATATGTTGTTGTAGATACACTTTGGAAAGCCTTGTGCCCAAGAGTTCGATGACGAAGATGAGGATGATGAACGAAAACGAGAATTTCTTTGCAAGAAAGCATTAAAGTAGCAAACCCTAGAAACAAACTAGGTGAATTAAAATTTTGTTGTACAAATTGTCGTTTTTCATGTGATCGAATTATACTAAGTGAGATTCGCACGCTCGCAAAGTAAAGGACATCGGCAAAATCCCATACTAACTGGACCTGATATTTAATGACTATGGGCATTATAATTTTGTGTTGATTAGATACCTAACATAATTAGAATCAGTATCCTAACACCATATTCAATGTAAAACTTCACAAATCCGAGATATAATTTTTTAAAATTTTTGAGCTTTTGAGGTTAGAAAAACATTATAACGATCTAATATATTAAATTCTTAACATAAGCCGACCTTAACTATCTGATAACTACGTAAATAGTGATAAGGGAAATGTAACTAATGGTATTTGACATGAAACAAAAAGGATGCTTATATATAAAACACCTATGAATGATACCTACATAAAGATTTATTTAAAATCGTCTCTTTTAACTACACTACTTATCTAAAAAACCTCCTGGTGCTGCTATTATGTTATCTTGGTGCCTGGCCCACCCCAAGGTACCACACCACGGTCATGACATATGCACAGCATCCAATCATTCGACGACCTACCAAACAATTGCAACAATATTCTGTTATCCCTTCCCTTCCAGACACATTATTTTTTATTAATATTATATGCATAGTAGTTTTCTTGAAATGTGTCTGGATTTAACTTTACCTCTTATCAACGTATTATCTCCACTATCTCTCAAGCAATACTCTGATACATCTCTACCGAGCCTGTCGGATTTGGTACGTTCCCAATGCGAATAATATTAAATCATTACTAGCCAGGGAAATGTTAATAAATTGTCGCACAGTAGGTAAGTATGTACGTATCGGAGCAAACGCAAGGATCGACTCATAGACTGCAAAAAAAATCAATGTTATTGAATGGGCGATTTTCCGACAGCCCAAATTAAAAAGTAAAAATTAGTTCAAAAACACCCGATAGATGTCGTTTTATAAAAGCCGGCCACCAGCCGTACCTACATAATGGCTGTAATAAATTCTACACTTTTACTTGTCTATCAAAAGAATAAAAAATAGTAAGTCCTTACCTATTTATATTCAGGACATCCAGAACCTATTTCTATTTTAGAATAGAATAAATATTACGCAGTCATACACGTGCTCTTCATGAACCCGCCTTTTACCATGCGCCATACTAATCTATGCTAAGCGCCATCTATGAAGTCATTTACGAACCAATTTCTTTTTTTTTTGATCTCGGAAAATCGCCCATTGATTTTTATCTAGATAAAACGAGTTAAAGGACAATGGTGAAAATGGAAATGAAAATATTTCGACAACGACTTCTTTCTCTCGGATCAGTCGGAAATCTAAAAATTAAAATGTTTGCTATGTGGTCGAACAGTTGTAAAGGTTACATAATGTGATGACGGCTCATCAATACCGTGTCCAGTAGTTTACATGAGACGAGAAATATTGAACTTTTTGGGGCACAAACATACACCCGCACTTTCTCAAACATCGTCATCATCAGCCTATAAACGTCCTACTGCTAGGCACAGGCTTCCCACGTGGACGTAGCACGTTGGGATATTGGGCCATAACATAACCCACCACGCTGGCTCAATGCGTGTTAGTGGGTTTTAACGACTGTCATCTTGCGACAACAAACGGGACCAACGGCTTAACGTGCCTTACGAAGCACGAAGGAGCTCGAGATGTTTTAAATTTGGTCACCCATCCAGCAACCCGGCATTGCGAAAGTTGCTTAGCGGGCAAGATCGCAAGCTGCTCGCCGATGCGCCATCGAGCTTTGAAGCATACATACTACCATCCCCCACATACATATTCTTAAACACACACTTCTTACATAAATACCTACGTACATTCCATTCAAACATAATTATTATTTTATTCATTTCGAATATCGATACCATACCACAATAATAATTTATAATAATAGTGTTATATAAAAAAAATATTATATATAAAATACAAAATGTTTAATAAATTACAGTGGGTATTATATTTTTTCTTGTTTCAGAACGGAACCTATACTCCAGCTTAATTCGATGACGAATGTTTGTAAACAGATTACTGTTAACCTAGTTGCACTAGGATTTTACTTTTTCTTGAGAGACATTCACAAGAAAACAGTTAACTATTGTGTGTTTCTTCCAAAACACAGTAAAAATCCTAGTGAAACTAGACATTTGCACAAATGACAGTAATATGTTTACAAACATTCGGCTTCGAATAGCAACCGTGACATTTATTCACGCTCATAAAAATCAGCCATCAGTTTAAAAAAAAAGAAAAACTTTGAAAGCGTTTCAAAAATAATAATATTTAATGTATTTACCTACTTTATTTACAACAAAACCATGTATAAATACTAACTTACAAGACTGAGTATTTTTATCATAGGTACCTACTTATTAAACTTAAACTTACTTTTATATCTTTATTATTGAAATTTTGGCATTTACAATGCTATATAGATATAGGATAAAATGTTTACTAGAAAAAAACAACCAGTCTCAGGAACGCTCGAAAGGTTCGAATCCCGATCGAGCTTTCTTGAGACTGGTTGTTTTTTTCTAGTAAACATTTTATCCTTTACTTTTATATTCTACTACCAATAATGGGAATTCTACATTTTGATACCAGCAACACTACGAGTACGCATACATGGCCGTTATTATCGTTAAACTTTACAATTTATCCATACTTACAGATGGAACGTGACTTTCCTTTTCGAAAAGATTTTTCCTTTGTAGTTTCGCTAGAATTTCACTGACGGTCATTATGCGAACAATTTCACCGAAACGCGAGAAGTAAACACTGCTTGACGGCATAATGACACTGACCGCCAGGAAGAGCGCGATATTCCAATACGGGCTCATACATTTTTCTACGTTTTTTACGGCCAGGGTTTATCTAGACCACAAAGATCTAGACATGTATACAGGGCGTCCCACGGATATGCCACATGGAGGGAAAGTACCTACCTTGAATATTGTAGATGAAAATGGATGGAAGATTATTTATCTCATTTCTCAAAATCTCAAGTATTTCTAAATTTTTCTGAACAAAATTTCACATCAAATGTTAAAATTCATGGTCTTCCTTTTATTTGTGACGCTATGTTATTTAGCAAAAAATAATCCTTATGATGAAGCCTTTCGATCGGTTTGATAAAGCTACAGGGTGAATCTTTTTCTCATGTAACGGGTTCGATTCCCGGTTCAACCATGTAATTATTAAAATATCTATGAATGCAGTTTAAATTGTTTTTTAAATTCAAATAATGTCTCCTTTCAGTAAAATGTTCCATCTACAATATTCAAGGTACTTTCCCTCCATGTAGCATATCCGTGGGACGCCCTGTATAATCAAAGCCTCATGTATAGCAGAACTGGCAGAGCATCACGTGAGAAAAGCTTCACTAAATTAGCTGAATTTTTGGCAGTGCTCGTAATAGTCAGGACATGTAATGTAGACAGGTACATTTTTGGAGAAAATAAATGCATTTTTGGAGAAAATAAATGGTCTTTTAGATAAATAAAATAAGTATGATTTTATAGCAAAACCTTCACGGAACACGAAACTTTTCTATTTTATTTTCTTTGTTTCTTTTCGGGTGTTCGCGCAGGCGAAGACGCGGGCATGCCGCTATCTGAATGTAATTAGAACTTTAGACGCGTCTGTTGCGCAGAATATATAATATATAGTGTTGTATAGAATGGACTGGACTGGATCATCTATCACCAGAAAGCTCAACATTTTTGACTACCTGCAACGCCCAGCGTCCGTCGAAATGACGGACGCTGGGATTATGAAGTTAAACTATAAAATTAAACTTAATTTAATAGTCAACTATAAGGTATATTGTAAAAAAACAAAAGTATTACCCACAAAAATAGGTTAGCAATTAGCATAAACATTTTTCACAAATAATTGTTTTTTCTTCGCGACACAATCCACATACAAATTTTTGGCAAATGTCGCATTTTTCAGATGCCTTGTTTTTTGGCAGTTTTTTCGCACAAGACAATTTGCTCTCTTTTTACCAGATGCCTCTGAAGTCTGTAGGTCCCTCCTGCTAGAGCCTGGATTAACAGGAGAAGCCCTGTTGGAGCTTGTAGTGGCTGTCTGACGTGATTGTGCGCTGATATAAGGCTCACTTTGATGAAAAATAATTCATTATACACTTCCACTGCGATCCAATTGGGGCCAATAACTCATTTTCGACTCCTGTCATTTGGTTGCTGGAGATAAGGTCACTTGATAGTCCGTATAAAGTACTTGCATTTGTTCCTGTACGTACTCTAGCTCTTCCTCGACCTCTCCTGTTCACCATAGTAGCAGAAAAAATCTGCGGAGGTGCAGGTACCCTATCAGTAACATGGGAACTGCTCTCCGATTCCTCAGAGTTCGAACTGTCCGAATGTAAAAGAGAAGTACCTGCAGGCTAGTAGGAAAAGTCTTCGTTTTCACCGTCGTATAATCCGGACACCAGGGGGGTTACTCTCGAACGCAAACTCAATCTTAATACAATTCCAATGCGATTAATATGTATCGATATTCGGATAAGCAAAGATAATTCCGGAACGCCATCTCGATAATAAATTGTTCAATCAATTTCCACGCAATTTAATTCCAATGTGGCGCTATTGTCGCTTACAAAAGTGCCATTTGACATTTTTTAGATTTGTGATTGGAAATTGATTAATGCAATTCTGTTTCAAGAGTAGCCTACCAGTTCGGAGTCAGATTGGTCTTCATGTATACTCGTATTGTGTAAACTTTCAAGCATCTGCTGAATTTCTGATGATGTCAAACGTCTTGAGGCCATACCTATTTGAGCAATTCACAATAAATTTCTCACAAAATGTTACTTTATTTCACTATTTGTAACAATTGTAACTCACGACAATAAAAACAACAACTGGAAACAACGCGTATCAAATGACAAATGAATAAAAAATTATAAAATCCACCTATAAACTCTTTACTGAAGGTAGTTTGCATCGACTATAAAATTAATTTTGATAATACCCTCACATTATAAGTCCGTCATTTTGACGCTGACGCTGGGCGTTATAGGTATACCTTGCTACAACCTTATACTGATATCACTTATAGATTACTTAACTATCTTTTAGAATAATTTAAGTAAAAAAAATAAAAGTAAGTAAGTAAATTAACTTCATCACATTTCACCAAATATTTCCGGAGAAAATAAAAAAATAAATATCGATATCCGTCATTTTGACGGTTTGGGCGTTCTAGTGCTAAAACAGAAAAAAAACAATAAAACAAAAACGAATAAAAGGAACTGCTAAATTCTATTTACTAAGTATTTACGTCGTTTACTAAACAAGAAAAAGAAGTACCTAGTTTGATACGAAAGAGTTTGTGAAAAACAAATGCTGATTTAAACTCTTAGAACACTTCATAAAAAATATTGTTCAATGTCCATCGTAGGTATTCCTTTAGCGCTGTTTATTTATGTCTAACTTGGCCATGTGTTGTTGGAAAAGTTCGACACAGTTTTGCCTGCACCTTGGTTTATTATTATATTTTTAAAATGTATTGTTTTCCAGAAAGCTTTGATGTGTACAATATAGAGACTGCGTTGCCTAAATTAGATTTGGATGCTATTGAAAATCACTTGAGAGCCGCAAAAGAGGCCGAGCGAAGGGTGAGTTTATACCTAGATACCTATTTCATTTTACTGCACTTAGTATTAGAAAGTTTACCGATCAAATTCATAGATACCTAACTACCTACATCAACCTACGTAAGTATTTCATTTCGTTGTACTTTTCATAGGTAGTAGAAAAATTTACTGCATATAGGTAGGTAGTCCAAGATACAAACTTACAACATCAGATTCAAATCCATTTGTTTTTTTAAGGACATAGGTAGGTACTTACAGTTTTATACCTAGGAAGGTTTTGTTTACTTTGATTATATCCTATTAGTTTAAATTTCCGCGCTACCTACTCAAAGTAACGGTGCATTCGCTTTATACCCACGTTCGCAGCAACCATGTGTAACAGTTAATAATTACCAATAAGTAGTGGGACCAGCTTTCTAAGGTGATTCAGCGGAGCAGCACGGCGCGCGAGGCGCGAGACTGCCAGTCTCCGAGTATATCAGTTAATAGCAAACGTGCGCGGACGCTAGTGATTTAATACGTTACGTTTTCATTGTGCTTTAAAAGTGATGGCGTCAATGCCATATTTTAATCCAGAACAAAGACATTACAAGAAGGACACTAGATTTCTTTTAGACTTATACACAATAACATATGACAACCATGAATCCGTCGATAATATTTGTTGCCTCGTAAGTCGATTTTCATTATTTATAGCTTCTTGGGGTTATTAGAAGGGTTTATAAAAAAATGGAACACAGTAATGACCTTGCTCTAAATGTCAATGTGACAGGATTGCGGGATGTGACAGCAGGACATTTTTTTTTGTTTACGCTTTACGAAAAAAACACGCGAACGAAACGAGCTTGCCACATATTCGTGCCATAAAAATAATTGCCAAAAATTAGAAGACTGATTAGCTTTAAGATGTTTCAAAGTTTAGTTACCAATATTAAAAGAAAGTTAAGCAAACCATCGTCAGATGAAATCGTCGACATTAAACAGCCCGAGAAGTCAGGGTTTAGAAGAAATTTGCACCTGTTCAAGTCAAAATTCCTGAAATCAGAAGCAGTTCCCCTGTCCACGGATAATTCTATTGACTACACAAGTGATATTGCTCTAAGTCCTAGGGCTATTGGCACTGCCGAGTGTGCTGAGACAGAGATTGAATGGCCAGTGCTTACAGATAGTAACCCTAATATTTTAGATAAATTTACCCGAATTGTTACCATTTATGACAATGTACACGACAATAGTGTAAGATTTTATAATTAATAGTTTTTAATATGGACGTAACTAAATGATTATTACCTACATTATTTTCTTTTATGCAGAAACGCAATGATAGAGAAGAAATCAGAAAACGCTTGGCAATGGGGGCTGATAATGACGAATATTACAGTATGGGACACACAGACCGTCCAGGAAAGAAACCTAGCTTACATTCCAGGCTACAAAATGGTAAGCGGCATTGGTAATTCTTATATGATTTAAGTTGGTGGTTTTCTGTAAATGCTATCTTTTCACAAATATTAATTGTAAAATAATGTAAATTTATATAATGTTTATGAAATGGGTTCTAATGGTAGGTACCTACCAACTGTTGTGAATACTTATATTCTTGGTATGTGGCTATAATTTCTTATGGGTTAGTAATGTATGTTCATAAGTTGTTTCTAAGCTGGCTGTTAATGACGATATTGTAAATGGACATTTGTTTCTCAAAGGTTTCTTATGGTTTCTGCTAGTTATCAACACTGCCATAGTTTTGCAAGAAAGTCATTTGCAGCTTCCATGTATTTTCTATCATTCATTTTGTCATTAACCATTCTTGTGTTGTGCTATGATGTACAGGGATGAATCTCCAAATTTGTTTCATGAATGAAACAGCCTCAGACAATGAATCTCAAGCTTCAGACATAGAAAAAAGTTTGAGCTCTAATAACAGAAGTTCATCCCGCTCAAGTGTTTTTAGCAAATCAAGCTATAATCATCCATATCAAACAAGACCATTGTCAGTAAATATTACCAAACAGGACAAAATAAGCACTGTTCAAAACAGTAAGTATCTTTGAGTGCTGAATTATGTTGGTATCCACAGACTTTCGAAGGTAGACTTTAAGCAATGTTAAACAGCTTACAACTTTTAAAGCAGTATTAGTGTATCTTTCGCTGAAAAAGTCCTGAAAGTTTATGGATAAATGGAACTATTAGAATTATCTAACTTTTTCATACTTAGATTTTTACAATGTTATTTTGCATTAAAAAGCAGTGTCAATATGTATATTATGTATATTGAAAATGATATACCAATGTAAAGGATTTTGGGTTGCTTATTTGAAAATCAGTCAATTGGATAGCTAGATTTTGACTTTAACTCCGCTGTTGTGCTTTTTACTAAGTGGTTATATCACTTCTTCATAGAAATCTAACATTTTGGCATAAGCTAAGTCAGGTGGTTGTTAATGTGGTGGTTAGTTGTTAAGTAAACATTTGCTTTTATTTTGGTTGTTTTTTACTGCTTCAGTATAATATCTTATATTTCTTACTTATTAAACATACTGATAAAATGTAACTTAATTCTAAAACATAAGTTTGAATTGTATATTGTCTGCTTTATAGATTACTCTAATTTTATTTGCTTACCTATCTATTTATACTTTATGAATGAAACCTTACTAATGTCAGAATAATGCTGTTTTATTATATTTTGTATTAAAATGTATATGTAAGTATTTAAATATAGTTACCTATGTCATAACAAATATGCCATTTATTGAGAGCAGCAGATCCGCATCTTTAATTTTGTTCAACAGAGTAAAGTCTATTATTTAAAGGTTATATTATATAAAAGCGCTAGGCAAAGCATTTGTTTTATAAAATGTAATTATAATGCTAATATACTATAATTATACTAAAGAACTAACAGAGGTTATTAAATTAATAAATAGTAAAGTTAATTATCTTTTCTTTTTACAATTTCCAGGTGCAAAGTTGCGTCCAACATCATTATCAATGAAAACGAAATCGCGTTCATCACATTCTTTGGGCCACATTGAGCTGAAAGAGTCTGACTTCTACGCCCTCCAAGCAACATTACAGACAGAGGCTAGAATGGCTTTAGCACAGGCAAAAGAAATGGCCCGCATACAGATGGAGGTTTGTTTAATATTATTACAAAATAACTTAATTTGTAAGTTTATTTATGTTTAACTAGCGGACCGCCCGCAAATTCGTCCGCGTAAAAACTCATATCCCTTGACGAAATTCCAAAAAAGAAATCTTTCACAGAAACATTGTAAAGAAAAAAAACAAATAAGTGCAGCAGTTTTGAAGAGATGCTCGAACATACATTGTCGCAATTGATTTTTATTTATATAGATTTACATGGTTGTTGTATAAAGTAAATCTTAGAGATATATACCTATTGCACTTTCCTATAAAAATCTTACTTATTGATAGGTTCAGACCTCCCAGCCTTTAAATACTTTAATGCTGGTCTCCACCGATGAGGACATAATACTTAAAATTTAATTATGAATCACTTCTGTAAGATCAACAAGATGATAAGCATCTATGATGCTGCCACTTATTATAATTATCACTCTCACATAATGGAAAATATATTAAAACGCAGGCACTCATATGTGAAGATTATGTTTTCTCTAACTAGAAAACCCTTGAAATTACTTGAGTGTACTCTAAGTTTGAAGTGATCTACCGTTATAGTATCTTGCAGGGCCGCGTCTGTGATTTTATTATAAGTCAGAATGGGTGAAAGCATTAACAGCGATGCAGTCTGTGGTGAAAGACATAGGACAATTTGATACACACGTTAGCATACGGTGATTACCAAACAATCGCTCGCCTCCACATATCTAGCGATAATGAGTATAGTGAGTTGTGTAGCGTGGTAAAGAAGGGGGTAGTCTAAAGTCTAAAGGGGCGTTTCTAAAGCCGTAATCAAGATGAAAACGGCCGCGGCGACGTCCAATGTAAAGATTTGTATTGAGCTGTTGTTCTCGATGGTAGCTTCGCCTACGAGAATTACCTAAGTATAACTACTACGCCGTCATCCAGTTTATGGCCCAATAAAGCGGCCGTGGACGGTGGTGTTCAGAAATGACCTTGTGTAATTTACAATCAGGCACTGCGCCTGTACTTTGGGCATATTGCCCCAGTCAGCCAGGTTATCAGAACTTTGAAGCATTCTTGTTGCTATAGAAATCACAGATTGTCACTTCTAGGGTCTTTGACTACTTATCAGACAACTCTCAAGTGATCTTTTTGGCAGTGGAGTTGTAAAACACCAACTATGCGCACCTTTTCTGTTATCTTGCCATTCATTAGTCCAACACGGCTGGCGCAACCGGACACATATTGATTTAAAAGAAGCTGTCGCTAAAACGTTGCTTCTATTTTTTTTATTCAGGCTAGTACCTACTGAGATACACAGCCAGATCTGTTAGTAAAGGCAAAAGAAAAAGAAACCTTGCTTAACTTAAAAATCACCATTGTAATTCAAAAATCGCAAACGTTTTTGGTTACTTTGTTAAATTATTAGTCCTATCTTCACTGGAGACTTCTAAAGGCTGCCTTTATTTTTCATAGTACCTAGTACAGAGCGAAGATGTCATGAGGTCCGCTATTCCAGTTACGAACCCAGTAGCCTTGGTGCAATCCTTCTCCTTGCATCACTAAGTTTATTTGTACAGGCACCAACCGTTAGGTCATGCAAGTAGTTACGTCTTAGCGCCAGTTAAACCAAACTCGCGCAGCCGGCCTAGCATGCGCAACAAGAGAACTCTTCTCGACCCGTTTTCTCGTGTTTTATTCATTTTTCTCTAATGTCTATTGACACTTAATACACATGGATGCGCTTAGCTCTACATAATATGTCAAAAATAGACTTAATAGTAGTTTTTGCATAAACTGTGGTATTTTTGTCTACAAACCTTAACATGACAGCTTAAAATGATTTGTCGTCTCTCGTCCGCGACATATCTCGTGTTGCGCATCCTAGGCCTACAGGAGACCATATTATGGTCTTGACGCCGGATTAGAACCCGCCGAAGTGCATTCTTCATTTAGTTAGCTGGGTGCAGTAGATATTGTGACTATAGCGTGTGCGTTGTTGCAGCGCGAGCGTCGCGGGCGCGCTGTCTCGCCGGTGACCGAGATGCTCCGGCGCAGCATGGAGAAGGCAAGCGCGCCGCTCGCGGCCGACCGCCGCCGCGTGTCGCGGCAGCTGTTAACCGACATGAACGTGGCACAGCTGCAGGTGAGGAATAGTAGATTATTAACCAAGGGGATAAAGCAGTGTCTTCGGTCGCGGGTGACGATTTAAATCGCGAGCGTAACGAAGGACTCGAGGTTTACTCCCGAGCGTAGCGAGGGTGTGACGAGTCCTGAGTGTAGCGAGAAGACGGAGTCCTGAGTGTAGCTAGGGATTTAAGTTCACCCAAGACTAAGACAGCTTTATCACCGAGGAAAATACTCTACTTTTCGTACCATTTGCGAAAAAATTAACACAATAATAATATGAGATAAGCATTGATAAAAAATAATGACAATTAATTTTTTTTTTTTAAAAGATGTATAATGCTTTATACAAACTCAATGGTGTAAACACAGATGTAGTTCAGTATAAATTTCGGTAAGTATTCCAAATTTAAATCACATTCTCCCCTTAGAGGATGAATGAAATTCAGTACAATTTTCTTTCCCTGTTTTTAACAGATTAAAAATGACTAATGTTATGTTCGCTTTTTGTGGCATACAATGTTACTTTTTTGAGCAAGTGGTACGAAAAACGTATTTACTTACATTCACAATGCTATGTAGATATAGGATAAAATGTGAACTAGATAAAGTAGCTTGGCGGTTAGAGCAGTAGACCGGCAATCCAAAGGTCATGGTTGATGGTCATGGGTCATGGTTGATGGTCATGGGTCATGGTTGATGGTCATGGGTCATGGTTCGAATCCCATTCGAACTTTCCTGAGACTGTTTGATTTTTTTTCTAGTAAACATTTTAACTTGTTTACATATTTATTTTAGGTTCAGAAGAAGTTCTCGGTAGACCACAGCTCGGCGATATTCGCTTGCGCTCCAGTCCGACCGTGCGTACGTACAGCAGCGTGCGCGTAGATAGTGTGCAAGCGAATATCGCCGAAAAGGGGTCGACCGAGAATTTCCTCGACTGTTCACACGCTCGCAAATTAACCTATACAAAACTGTCAGATTTCTCCAATTGATATTGATCCTTATACCTGAATGACAAAGTACAAAGTGTACTGAAGAATTTTTGACATTTAGTGGCAGGTCGAAGTGCTGGTGCAGTCTGTATACAACTTCGATCAACAATACCAACTAGATAACGCGTCACGTACAAAATCAAAGCTAAATTCTGTCCACGTGAATAAATACTTTTTCTTTACCAACGAACTGAGACAAAAGTTATAAATTACAACCATGGCACCCAGTTATAAAGTCACAAATCTTCTAAGTATTATAATACTTACGATTATTCGTCACAAACAACGAGCAAAGCAATAATTACTCCTGTCACTTAAAAATGACAAGACGTCATTAACATTTAGTGGTGAAATCAACTTTTAAGGGCAACAAATAAAGTACTTTTTCCTGTTATTGCGAGATCCTTGCGAGAAAATAAGAGCTCACTTCTCAATTAGGCTGTTATTTACCGAGACATATCTTTAGCGCCGACCTTACGTCTAGTTGTATTGTTAATCGATCGTATACAAGACAAATAGGAATTTATCAATAGCAATGAAAATAACAAACAGATTAGAGCTAAATCCATATCTAAAATATTGTACACAACACGATTGAATGTTAAGCGTACATGTGATAGGTACAATATCTGCAGAGAAGGGATGCTAGTAGGTTTTAAGGCTCTGCCTGTCTAGACAAGTAAAGCAAATGCAAATGCTCACTGTCTATGCTTTAGCAATTGTCTTTAATAAATAAATTAGTATACAAGTTTACAGATACTTTTCGAATGCTAACTCTAGTCGATCGCTAACACTGACGAGGAATTATATAGGTACATAAATATCAAAGGCAAAGGCCTGTGAATCTCTTCATGTGTTACCCATGTCGAAAGCCACTTGAACAATACATGAGGAGTTTTTTATAATATTCAATAATTATCCGCTGACTCATTGTGGGTTAGTGGGTTTTAACGATTGCCATCTTACGACTACAACCGGGACCAACTGCTTTACGTGCCTTTCGAAGCACAGAGGAGCTCGAGTCGTTTTTAATATGATAACCTATCCAATGACCCGGCATTTTTAAACTTGCTTAACTTGCAAGAACGAAAACTGACCTTAGTCGCGGCGCCATCGAGCTCCATCCTCTCTTTTTTTCTTTATTCTACATTCTACAGTCATCAGCAAACGCTTACCGCTCGACCACGGCCACTGGTCGTTTGAAGCGCGGTGGCGGCGGAATCTCTGTTCATTGTGTTCTTCTACCAACCCAATTGCCGCATTGGGCCAGCGTGGTGGGTTATGGCCCAATATCTCCACGTGCTATTGTCCACGTGGGAGGCCTGTGCCTAGTGGGACGTTTATAGGCTGATGATGATGTGTTTTTTCTATTACCGTTGAATTAAACTGCCTCGGTATAACGTGCAATGAACTAGGAATCCGCTTGGCGCGTTGTGCGACGCTCGTGGTCGTAGTGGAAGCCTTAAAACAAATAAACGATTTTACTATATTACTTACTTACAAGCTAGGCTTTTGAGATTATATAAAAGTGCCGCCCCTGGGGATATGTGACGTCATGATACACTTCCTTTTGTTCTATGTTTTCTCCTCTTGGATAGATATTATGCGAATTGTGCAGATTTAGAAAAAAAATTGTGGGTGTTAAAACATTTTCCTTTCTAAGGTGATGAGAATTGGACACATTGACTCCCTCCTTTTCGCGGGGTACACCTAATACGCAGAACAACTACTTCGAGTTATGACTAATCAAATCGAGAGTTAGGCATAAAGATAGTTAGACCTACTAAGATGTAGATCGGCAGCGAGGAAGACTAACCTGTTAACAAGACCTACAAAGTTTTAGTTTTAAAGCCAGTAGGTAGTAGGTATGTAACTTTCACTTAGTACCTTGGGATATTATAGTAAAACGGTGCAGTATAAATAAAAATATATATACGCACATATAATCACTACTATTATCCCCGAAGGGTTAGAGACTAGGCAATGAGGACAGCAAAAGCAGTTCCTCTAACATAGTCCACTTAATAGAACGGTACAACGTCCCAATGTGTGTGCGACCCCTTTCCTGTACATAGGGGCGTGCCTAAATTTTCAGAGTAGGGCAACATCATTTTTTGTGATTTTTAACAGTTAATTACGTATTTTTTTAATCTGGGGGGGGGGGGGGGGGCAAGCTGCCCTACTGCCTACTGGCAACCCCCCCCCCCCCCCCCCGCGAAAAGGCAACACTATCTAAAATAGTGTTATTTAATAGAACATAATCAAATTATTTATTCAATGTAAACCTTTACAGGCACTTATTGACGTCAATACTAATCAAAAATAAAAACTAACGAACTAGTCTGTGCCTGACATACGCGCTACCCCCTGTACCACTGCACGCCGAAACAGGATAGCGTCGAACCGAAATATAAGCCGTGGCGATGGAATTATGTGTAAACAAACGTATCTTGGTACGAGACAAAACGGGCAAGTCTCTCCCCTAGCGACCCAAACGGCTAAAACTTATAATTTATCGTTTTTTGGGATAAAGTTGAAGAATGATAAATCATAATGAATTGTTAACTTTTGTCATGACTTTAAGGAATAAATGTAATTTCCAATTATCGTGTAGTTATTGTGGTAATAAAAATAGGAAATAACTGAGTTTTTGAAGTAGAATAAAGTAGCGGCTGAAATGAGTTTTGGAAAACATTAGTATTATGGTTAACACTTTTAATCATTCAAAATATCGGGCATAGTCCCGGCCCCAAGCTAGAATAATTTACTTGGTTTTTAATAGGTCTTGTTCTGCCTGGCTAGCTACTACCGTCTTATCTCAGTTGGTCGCCACAACAATAAAGTAATCGGTATTTTGTTTCATTCGTTAAGCCTTCTACGCACTAGGCTAGTACCGAGTAAGTCAGCTTTCTTGACAACTGGTTTCTTACAAGTTGATGATACTAACTAACTACTAGTTTATCGTAATTTACTATGTAAGATGAAGGCCAGTGCTTACCAGGTAGAAGACAAAAAAATAAAAAAACGGGCGTACGCGGCCATGCGTGGCCATGCGTTTATTGTGAATTATACGATAAGGATAATTACAAAACAACTATTTAGCTACATTAGTTATTATGATATATAATATATATATATATATACTACTAGCAGACCGCCGGCGACTTCATTCGCGTGGACCCCGTACCCCGTGACGAATTTTCAAAATGACCCCTCCCAAGAACACTTATTGTGACGTAACTAAAATAGTTAGACTTATGCTATCGCGACGCTTTTTGTAGATAATGGTGTGTTCTGCAAAGCCAAGGTATATTATTTTATTCTTTCATCAATAGTTAACAGGTTTAAGACATTAGTCTAGTTTAAGATATTGTTAAACCTATTATGTATTATAACTTTGTTGATTAATGTCTGTTGTGTAACCTAATAAATAAATAAAATGTGATAATAAATAATAACAATGCAACACAGACGCTTTTAACACACAATTCCAAAAATGAGGTAAAGTTTCCATCATAATAAAGTCGATGACAAAAAATAATTACAAACATTGAACGCCTCTTAATGTGTTTTTTCGCGGCGACCTCGCTATTGCTGATTCATGCATAAAGACCATTATGCACAATGGATATATTCCTAAACAATACCTATTGTATTAAGTGGCTTTTCGTCAGTTTTGTATCCGATGTTGACGGTGTGCTGTAATTAGTAATCACAGCAGATAGTAATTAAATTGTCGTTATAAAAACCTCGTACTTAAATAATGCATAAATTTACATACAAACCATACAAATTCATTGTACTAATATGTATTATAATAAAATTTAACATTTTGAATGGGTGTTTTAGAAATAATTTTAATTTATTACACAAAATCTATAATTGTTTATTTATCGCAGAATGGTTTAATGCAAATGGGGTTCAAAACAATACGATTAATGAGGTTTAACCTTGTAACAAGCAAAGCATGTTAAATTGTTTCATTGGATTTAGACCTTATGTTAGTGGAGTAAAGTTCAAATTACGATGTCTTATATATAAACGGCGCGGGTTAAGTTATCCATTGTGACAGCTGTGATTCTGCACAGCCTGTTTTTTATATCACAGTCGGAAAATTGGTTTACCTTTATCTGAACTGATGATAAGTGACTATAAGGTAGTAGCTACTTTCACCCGGAACACATACACCAATCAGGAACTGCCTATTTTATTGTTAACTGACGGACGCACAATGCTCCTAACATTATTGTACGGCGACAGGCTTAGATAATATGGTGACAGTTAATGTAATATTTATGTATTTATTTATTATATATGTAATAGTATGTATATGTTTATATGTATATTGTATATGTTGGTATATGAATATTTTTTGTCATTTTTTGTCTCTGCACCACCCTATTGTTGACTGGGAGAGAATGTCTAAAGCATTATGTCCGCCTCTGTACTTTAAGTGCATAAAGTATTTTAAATAAAAAAAAAATTAACCACACATACTTAGAAAAAGCTCTACCTCAAATAATCAAATAATCAAATCTACCTAAAATAATCAAATCAAGCGTAATATATTTCCCTACTGAGAATCGATCTAGGACCATTTAGTCATTAGAGAGAGGATTTGAATAATATCATCATTACGGTGGCAATCAGGCATATGGGCTGGTCTGATGGTAGATACTGTAAACCTATGGTCGTTTGCAAAGCTAGAGCTATAATTCACGGTCGTTGCCATTATGAACAAGTGCAGCACACCTCTAACTCATTTTGGGCCAACTATGTGTCCCTTGTCTACCAAAAGGTTGCCGATCGACTAAAGTAAAGCATAAATGCTTATACTTGGTATAGAATTGAGTGGTTAATAATAATAACTTTGCTACTCACACCAATTATCTGGCCCAATCTAAGCTTCAGAAGCTTTTTTTTTTATAAAAGAAGGAGTCAATCAAACGAGCAGGCGGGTCACCCGATGGAGAGTAATCACCGCCGTCCATGGACACCCCCGCAAACCCAAAGGAATCGCAGGCGCGTTGGCGTTCCTTAAGGAAGGAATAGGAATTGTGAGAGGGGGGGGGGGGGGATGGGCCTCCGGAACTCTCACTGTCCGGACGAAACACAATAGCACCACGTGCCATTATTTCTCGCTGAATGTTCGTGGTATTACGCCGGCCCAATGTGTGCTTGCAACGCAGCATGGCTCTACCACTCAGTCAGTGTCACTCATTTAGCACCACCCAGGGGTCACGTGTAGGGTCTCAAGGGTAAACCTACGGACGCGAGTAACTTTAACCTCCGTAGCTTGTTTTTATTTGTTACATAACGGATAAACATACTAATTTTTCAAAAAAAACACCCAAAACCGAAATTATTTTAGAATAACAGTTAATTCTACATTGACCCGACCAGGAATCGAACCACTCGACCACGAAGGTTGTTACTCTCTTAATCATTCTTTGTGGAGGATTGCGCTGGCAGCCTCGCGTCGCATCCGCCGCCCCGCCTACACAATGCCCACGGAACACATCGCATTAGTGACCGTTTCACTTTTCCTTTGACTACGCTCGACCTACCTATTCTCTAATTTCATTATAATGAAGCTATTTGCATTTACAGTGATCGCTTGTATTGCGGCTTTCGCCTTACTTTACATAATTATGGAATAATAAAGTGCTTATCTAAACAAGACTGGCGTTGTTTTTGTGTTAGATTCAAATTGTTTCTTAAGTGAATGTTCCGTTGCTACTGTTAAAATAATTAGTAAACAAATACTGGCTTGTGTAGGGTGCGTACAGAGAAAACTAATTCAATGCAGCACTTATCGTGCGACTGTAATTCGCTTGTTAGGAAAATAATGGGTTTCCTAGGATCGGTCGGTGGAATAATATAACCTAAGTCTATATATGTTTTTGTTGTGTAATTACTAAGTTTGAACCGTATCAAAACACTAAACCAATTTTCAAAGCAACTAGTTAGTAAGCTAATCATTTACATGCCAAAAATTGTGGAACGTTCAATGTGAGTCTAAACAAAAATTAAGTTATCTAAATGATTAGAAAGATGGATCCGTACATCAAGCTATTGAGAAATTAGAAACACAAGAATTATCTGCGAGAATTATTTTGGTTACCTATTTAATTTAAATTTAATTTTTAATTTTGAATTAGCAATTATTATTAATGTGATTTTTTTTTGTAATTACTTTTGAAATAATGTTTTATACTCGATTCTTTTTGATCTCGATGTATTTTATGCGTGCTGACTGCACATACTTTGGAAGTGCAGTCTACCAATGTTTGTACAAGCTGAAGATGACTATGTAAACGCTGTAATTCCGTTTTGTGTAGCTAATAAAATAAATAAATAATGGCTGGTCTGATAGTAGATACTGTAAGCCTATGGTCGTTTGCAAAACTAGAGCTAAGTAACCAAAAAAATATATAATTACTGTTTCAAAAAGGGCGCAACACATACTTATCTAAGAAATAAAAAATATTTTTCCGCGAATAAAAAAAATATTTCCATAAAAAAATTGTTTGCCTGTAAAGTCGGTTTTACGGGCGAAGATTTTACGTGTCAACGTCTTTTTCTCGGTAGAATATTTATTGATATGAATATAATTAAATTGCACAATAGGAACAAGGAATTGAATTAAAATAAGAATTGCACAAATTTATCATAGTTGAGTGGGAGAGAGACGCAAGGCATTCGGCGGGCCTCTCTCTCGTTCGGTGACTCATCGTAACGTTACCCAGCGTTACACTTTTTCATAAGTGACTCCCAGCCGCAACCTAATTTAAGACGTTGTCACGTCAAAAGAAAAGCATTATTTAGTTAATTTACTTAACAGCTGTTTATTGAATCGTTTCGCCCATCAGGTGATAGTGAACGAGCTGCACTCGCAGATCGAGTCGCTTAACGACTCGCTGGTGAAGCTGCTGATGGCGCGCGACGAGCTGCACATGGGCCAGGACTCCATGCTGGTCGACATCGAAGACCTCACTAGATACTTGTGAGTACAAAATACATACGAGTCGAGGAAGTTCCCGATCGACCACTTTTCGGCAGGGACTGAAAGCGGTTACGGTATAAGGTTGCGTTACCGGTATAAAAAATAAGTGTACCTTAATAAAATAGAGGTAACCGTTATTTAACTTATATGCGATATCGGTACCGAAAAACGTTGCATCGACAGTTGCGGGGCACTGGGTGAGGGGTTTTGATATCGAGAACATAAGCAAACTAATGCAAATTGATGAGAAAACCATGATACTAGTCGTTTATGCTTGAAATGGATGTTAGCCGGCTCTTTCATACCCAAATATACCTTTATTATTTACTAGCGGCCGCTTGCGGTTTCACCCGCGTGGTTCCCGTTCCCGTGGAAATATCTGAATAAAAAGTATCCTATGTGTTAATCCAGGTTATAAACTATCTGTATGCCGGATTTGTTAGGGAAATTTCGCGACCACATTACTCAGTTGCAGCGAATGTTAGAATCGCATTTTTAGCGAATCAATATTTCATGTTGGATATATTTTGCGAACGCCTTATTTAGTTCCAGCGGATTTCAGTATTGCATTTTTTAGCGAATTAATATTTTATGTTGGATATATTTTGCGAACGCCTTATTTAGTTGCAGTGGATTTCTGGATTGCATTATTTAAGCGTAAAAAAAATTCAATCATGCAACACGCGTTGGGGGGTGCAGGGGGCCTGAGGCCCCCCGCTATAAAGAAAAACTTTAGTTCTGTCGGTTAGGTTAGGTTAGGCTTTTGACAAATAACGGAGGGGGCTACAGGCCTCCCGACCCCCTCTTTATCTTATTCATAAGTATATAATGTATAAAAAAGAAGCTTTCGATGTATGAAAAATGCTACCTACTCTGAAATTTACTGCGACTAAACACGGAGATCGCAAAATTTATCTAATAATAAATTTATGGGAACACAATGAAGCTTTCGCTAAAAATGCTACTCTAAAAATTACTGCAACTAAAAAAGGAGATCGCGTAATTCATCTAATAATAAATTAAAGGAACATAAATAAAGCTTTCGCTAAAAAATGCGACCCTAAAATTAGCTGCTACTGAATAATGCGTTCGCGAAATTCATCTAACAAATCGTATGCCGAATTTCATCCAAATCCATTCAGTAGTTTTTACGTGAAAGAGTAACAAACATCCATCCATACTTACAAACTTTCACGTTTATAATATTAGTAGGATAAACTCAAAATTACGGTACCGAAATAAATTTGGATATCGGAATAATCCGGTAACCGTTATTTTTCGGTATGACGTCATACCGCAATATAAAGATACCATACTTTTTGAGTTATTCCGTCCCTGCTTTTCGGCGATTATCGCTCGCGCTTTAATCCGACATCGCATACGTACAGTAGCGTGCGCGTAGATATTGTGCAAGCGAATATCGCCGAAAAGTGGTCGACCGGGCACTTCCTCGACTGTACATACACTCACGTCTATTATCTCCAAAGACTTCTTAGGAGGGTTTACGCATTTCAGTTTCCCATACAATCTTCCAAGTCGAAATTTTCAAAAACCTATAAGCCAATTTTAATGAAACTTTGCATGCTAAAGCAAATATACAGGGATCTAAATAATTTGTTGAAAACATTTTAAAAACATTTTTATTTAGCTGAGTTATTACGATTTAAAATCCACTATAGAAAGTTTAAAGTCGCATTAACTCAGTTATTTAAACGTTTTTTTAAAATGTTTTCAACAAACTATTTAGATCTCTGTATGTTTCTTTAGCATGGAAAGTTTCATTGAAATTGGCTAAATGGTTTTTAAAAATTTCGACTTTTAAGTTTGTATGGGAAACCGAAATGCGTAAACCCTCTTAACCAATTTTAATGAAACTTTGCATGCTAAAGTAAAATACAGGGATCTAAATAGTTTGTTGAAAACATTTTTGAAAAACGTTTATTTTGCTGAGTTATTTGCGATTTAAAGTCCACTATAGAAAACTTAAAATCGCAATAACTTAATTAAATAAACGTTTTTGAAAAATGTTTTCAACAAACTATTTAGATCCCTGTGTTTTACATTAGCATGCAAAGTTTCATTACACTTGGCTTAGTGGTTTATAAAAATTTCGACTTGGAAGTTTGTATGGGAAACTAAAATGCGTAAACCCTCTTAACGAGCTGCACATGGGCAGGACTCCATGTTGGTCGACATAGAGGACCTCACCAGATACAGTTCGATTCAATTAGGATGGCGGTTGTGAATTGTCCGAGGTGCGGGAGGGCCACCGCGGGTTGCGGTCTGCTAGCGAGCGGGGGTGCATCGCCCTCCCCGCGCTGTAACGGCCCGCTGACACCTAAAATTCGCTACTGCGACGCGACTTGTGACTTGTGGCTAATTTCACGGACGCCATTCTATTTGAATTTTTTTAAATTTATTTTTTATTTAGTAAATGTACATAGTTAATAAGTCTAACATTCTGCCAAACTGCACCACAGTTTGTCGGCAGAGTTCTCGCAGAAAGCAGCACATTTCGAATTTAAATTACATTAATTATAGACAAAATTAAAAGAGATACTTTACACAACATGACAACAAAGAGATAACAAAAAAGTCATTTATCAAAAAAGAGACAACATGAAGAGACACCAACACCTAGGGGCACATACTTAGATAATGCCTACGCAAAATATTTTTAAGTGTATTTTTTTCATTATTATCTGCCTCCAACTGTGTCTGCATCTCCCCAGGGAGTCCATTATACAGTGTGGGTGTCAGCCATCGAATCGGACTGTACTTGTCAGTAATAGCAGGGGGTGTCACTCCGCAGTTTAGGTACGTTCGTTTGGCGCGCCTCTCAGGCAGGCCGCCTAGGTGTATGGCAGTAAAGGTTGCCGCGAGCCGACGCACCGAACACCGAGCGCCGAGTCGCTTAAACTCGTAATCCCTGCGCGCGCGCGTAAACCCTACGCTCTGTGACGTCATGACGTCAAATCGATATCGAGTCAGCGTTGCTTAACGAAATATGAACGCTCGGGTCACACGATAAGTTTAAATTTCGCGTGAAAGTCGTTAGAGAGTGAACCTTCTGTACGTAGTACTATTAGTTATTCTGTGGTAATAGTCAGTATAATACATACAGTAGAGGAAGTGCCCGGTCGAGCACTTTCTGGCGATATTCTCTTGCACGCTATCTGTAGATAGAGTGCGTACAGTACAGTACGTACGTACAATAGCGTGCGTGTATGCACCCTACTGTACGTACGCGCGGTCGGAATGAAGCGCAAGCGAATATCGTCTAAATGTCGACCGGGAACTTACTCGATTGTACCTACACGACTATTATCCCGAAAGGGTTAGTCAGAGACTACGCAATGAGGACCGCAATATCAGTTCTCTGCCATAGTTTACGTTTCACCAAATGACAACTGCACATGTGCTTAGCGCGATAGGTGGTGAGCCCATCGCCACTCCATGCTGTTGTATGTGCATCCCCTCTCCTTACATCACTAAATTTTATTTGTACTGGCACCTCGAGACCAACCGTTAGGTTATTGCAAGAAGTGCCAGACGTCCCTGCGCCAGTAGAACACTCGCGCAGGAGACCATCTGCGTTAGGTCTTGACGCCAAATCAGTGCCCGCCGCAGCGCGCTCTTCATTCGGTACTCATAAGACTAGTGTCTCGGGAGAGTCTCCCCGTGAACACGTGTAGTTCACTGCCTATTGTCCAGATAGGTAACCGGAGCTGTCGAGCTCGCTCACTTCTCGTTGCACGAAGGGCACAACTCGCAGTTGCCACTGCTAGGGTCGTCGACTCTAAAGTCGACTCCCAAGTGTCCACCTTGGTAGCGGAGTAGTAAGCACACTCACTTCTCGGAACCTATCCAGGCGCCTAGCCAGTTCCCAAGTCCTACGCGGCTGGCTGGACCGGAGGCTACGGCATCTAGGGGGCCGCCTCTACTAGTTATCCAGACTAGTACCGGAGATGTCAACGCCAATGTCCAATGAGAACCACCGGACAAAACTGCCAACTATAAGGGAAACTCACGTTCCCCGCAGGACTTTTCGCTTCTGGCCCCTCAGAGACCGCTACTAGGCCCCGCTCGCTGTGCGCGAGTTTGGAAGTCCTGGCACACAATACCAGGACAAACGAACATTCCCAAGCTATACAGCTAACCACGAGCCACTACGAGTCCAACCCACGTCCGGATCCCGCCGGTGGCGCCGGTCAAGGCACAACCAGCGGGGGGCTTGAACCGGAACCCCACACAAAAAAACTGTAAACACAACCGGACCCGTAGTTCCAGTTGCGATACCCTATCTATTGGGGTCGGTAGATAGGGACGTTGTATGTGCAGTCTTTAGTCTATTAGTCGCCTTTTACGACACCCAAGGGAAGAGAGAGGTTGGTAGTATTTTTTAGTAAGCTGCTACACACTCGGCTGTATTATATCTCTCTATAAATAACTGTTCATGTAAAAAGGCATTCATCCATCCATAACTTATTTCTTTTTTCGTTTTCAAAAGCTATGGCTATTACGCAAATAAATCAGAAAAGGAACCAAATGAAGATGAAACTCACTTGGATATGGGCGTCAGACAGTAGTCAGTACAAAGAGTTTTATTTATTAGAAGCAGAAGTAATAAACCTCAGAAAACAATAGAAGTAATATAGATAAATTAGTTCATGTTTAACCTAGTGTAGTTACGTAATTCTCAGGTAATTTTAAATTTAGGTTTTAGTGTAGAAAACTAAATTAACTTTTTGATTATAACATCTAGCAGCGAACGTTTAATAATGCAAAGTTGTCTTGGAACCGTCTTTAAAAGTTTGCTTTGCATTAAATTACTAAAATTCTCTTCATTCAATATAATGTACTTAATTAATTCTTTAAAAATATGTTGAGTGCCGTTAATGTTAAATTAATATTGATTGTAGTTAGCAGCCATTGGGTGCGTCTAAATCTCTGCGCGCACCGCGATAGAGCCGCACGCGCACCGCTCGCGAGCCGCTCGTGAATTTTGCTTGAGCAGATCGCACTACGTAATGCACGCGTGCGGCTCGCGAGCGACGGGCGAGCGACGCGCGAGCAACGTGCTTTCGGCTCATTCGCGTCGCTAGATGTTGATGCCACCTTACATAATACATATTAGTTGTATACTAAATTTTCTAAACAAGCCTCTACTCGCTGAAGTAATAATATTTATTACAATGCGACAACGCGTTGTGAATAAGTAATATTCAACATTATGATCTTTCTATAGTCAATCCCTGTTACTAATAAACGTGGACAAATACACCTAGGTTTAAACTAACGCTGTCTCTTAAGTCCACGTGATACGTGGTATAACGCATAACTGCCAAGTAAAAGCATCCTACGCATACCTTTTTATACCTGTTTTATACCCGACGTGTCGACCTTAGTGCTAATTCCTTTACTAAGTAGTTTTGCGCTAAACCCCGTTTAATATTAGAGTATATCGAAAAGCGAATGTTTAAAAGTGTAAAAACAGAGCATTGTTTCATACAAATATGTTTGCAGGGGCGTCAAGGAGCAGACTAAGAAGACCAAAGGCACAACGAAGTCTGGCGTTCGGAGGGTGACGTCACTGGTGCACAAATAACTACACAATGTTCTATGTTAGATTAATTAACGCAATCTATTTAATATTAGGTAAAAGTGCAGATGCGATAGCTGTGCACTCTATTGTAATGCAACGAGAGGTCATCTTCCAATGGCAGATTTACGAAGAGCATAGTCAACGTGTTCTTTGTTTTAAATTGACCTTCGAAAACGGAACTGCATGCTAAGATAAAAAAAAACAGTTCAAAGAAAATATTCCTTTGTTGAGGATTCACTTTAAAAACACTTTATCGTTACTTCCAATTAAGTCAAAATAGTCAGCGAAATATTACAAATAAATCAGAAAAAGATAAACTGTTGATATTTTCTGATATGTGTAAGAACTATTTTGTTTTTCCACAGGCTATAATATAAAATCGGCAAAATGGTGATTTGTAAATAGTATTAAATATGAGTTTCCGGAGTTTAAATTTGTCTTTGCATTACAATGGCTTGAAACAGTCTATCACTGCCACGATACATAAAAAGTTTTAAAGTACATAAAAAGCGGCAAATGTATGTATGTATAATTATAATGAAGTATGTAAGGAATTCAACATACCTATTGGTTTTAATTGTTATGTGCCTGGTATATAAATCAGCTGCTGGTATTATGAAATATGTCTAGACAATTATATCAATAATAACGCCTTAATATGTTGCAGGTTTTGATGCAATGCACCTTTTATAAGTAAAACTAATTTCCTCTCGTGGCTTTGCCCGCTTTAAATGCGAAATGTCGCAGTTTTCCTGAAGTAGTGAGATGTTTCACGGGATAATTTATATGCTTGTTATGCATGATACTATTTCTATGCATCTCTGTAAAAATAATGACGACTATTTTGTTAGCTGTGTAAGGTATTTTTTTTTGCTTTCTACAATGAAGTGATTTCTGGCTGAATTCTGCCACCTCGCAGATTTAGAGGCTATCTGTTGCTCCGTTGTGTAAAGAAATGACAAACAAATAAACAAACCAACATATTCGCATTTATAATATTAATTAAGATGATGCATTACATTGAAATTATGAACCTTCATTGCTGGAGTATTTCAGATATTTTGCATTTTACTATCCTAAGTTTTCAAATATTAACGTCACGTAATGTTTCTTCTACTTGTAATTTTAGTAATATGTAATTCCGTCACAATTTCCTGTCTATAAAATTATGTACGACTACGTATAACATTGTATACTTACATATTGGAAAATATATTCACATATGTTATGCCCGCTTTAAAATAGATTACTAGCCCACCTAGAGATATTAAATATTTTGTGATTATTCGCAGATTAGTAAAAAAAAATATTTTTTCATAATAGTGCTCATTGTTATTTATGTACCTAATAATATGCTTGTTTACATTTATCAAGTAAAATGGAAAGTAAAGTTTTATTGTAGGGATTGTAGATTTACTCTGCTGAGTGTATGCTCACATTACACTCAGCAGAGTAAATACAATTGGCTATTTGACAGTTGTAACAATAAAATATGAAATATGTCGGAAATGGTAGGTTATGATTAAACGATAATTATCCAATAGTTTTTTTTATTAAGATAAATTGTAAATATTTTATTTTTACAAAATAAATTTGCGTTTTTTTATCTGTAGATTACAAGACCCGAAACACGGGCGGCCATGATTGAGCTTCATGTGACGGATTGTGACGTCACATTTCACAAAGTATACAGAAACTATCTGTCAGGTTTCAAGTTAAGTTTCTATATTTATTGAAATGTGACGTCACCGAGCAAAATGTCACGTGACCAACCGTTTTCGCACGAAGTTTGAAATCAACAAAGAAAAATATGTTTTTTTCTGTTAAATAAAGGTTTTTCGAGAAAGAAAATATTGTACGGGGTATAAAATAAGCGTTTGTAACTTTTTAAATACTTTTTCGAAAACTGTCAAGTAGCCAATTATTGTGCTCTATTTGTTTGGTGCTATGTATTAAGTCCACCTGCCTAGCTACCACAATCTTATAGTCGTCATAACAACGATGGTTGTAGCATTGTTGTTTCGACAGTTGAGAATTGGCCACATCCTCGGTCGTTATAACTCCAGGTAAGTGCGCTTCCACTTTTAATCATATTGTCACTTATCATTGGTGAGATAGAGGCTATGCCCTTCAACGTTGTAATTTTTTTTTAAGTATCTGAAACACTCGTAAGTGTGATTTTTTTTGTTGTTGTTGAAAGTAACTAGAAAAGACAGTGAATTTTTCTATAAAAGTACAGTTTTAAGCCCCTTGGGCTCAACAAGCCATTGATAAGTTGTAACATTCGTTTTAAAGTTTTTCTGCATTCAGTACATTTAATAACTGTTACTCTAGTTTATTAGCTTTACTTTTTTTATCAGTACTCTAGTAATAAAACTATTTTCCATTTTAGTTAACAAACGTAAACATGTAAGGAAACTTGATTAAGTCTACTCGATAAATTGAAATAGTTAAACGGAAAAGTTCATCGTACTAGAACAAGCATGGTAATTTTGTGTGAGTGCAGCGCTTGAAATACACAAAGAAAAAAGACTCAAACGGGCTATGTAAGAGAAACTATTTAGTTTAATTTCTTTCTCTTTTTATCGAGTAGGACTATAGCATATTCACTTTATATTAGATAGGCATATAGCTATGCACATGCCCAAGGTCGTGATAGATCATAGATCTTAACAGTGGCTTGTTTAAGAATATAGTTTGTAAAATTAATGTAACTCCATCGAATGCGCTGCGGCTTTGTACTTACGGAATCATATATTATTGCCAAATCGGCGAACGCTAAAGAAGTGGTTTACTAAAAAAGCTGCAGCCAATATTAATGCAGAAACAGGAGCGCCCAAGTCGTATAAAAAGATATTACCGGATTGTGGAGTCTCGACATGTTTTAAATATTTACCAGCATCGGTAACTTGGGCTCGCTTGCAAGAACTTGCGTGAAACATTTCTTGACTATTTGTAGAAACATGTAAAAAGTACCTTCTTTATTTGAACTTTGTGAGTAATTCGCTTTTGGTTAATACTGTATTTAACTAATAAAAAATATATCACCGCGTCACAACCACAGTAAATATTGTTAACCCGTAATCTTTATTTTGTAGCGTTTTTGGGTTATTTTTGTTGCATTTTTGTGTAACTGGTTCTTGGTACGCGCGGGGTCCGAAATAATTGTAGCTCTGGTTCTAATCGTCCTTGAGAGCCTATGCAAAGCATATTTGAGAACTACGCCGTTATAAACTACGTCGTTATAAAACACCAAATTATTTTAAAAAAATATTTTAAGTTTTAAAGATATGCCGTTTTAAATGCCAATGTTAAGCGATAATGTATGATTCTGTAAGTAAAACATTAATGAAAGTGAGAAAACTACTTTTATATTCATATCTCTCTCTATTTGTTATACTGTTCTTGAACTATAATAGATGTAGATATGACGTGGCGTTTGCACAGGGTTCATAATAGTTTGTTTCTTGTATTTTTAGTAACAAAATCATTAAATACGGTTTTATACATAGAATATTTTTTAGCATTCTGTTAAGATTATTAACTTTTCAGATATCAAAATTATGTTGAGTTCTTATATTACTCACAATTTAAAATAACACTTGTGCAAATCCAAAATGTTACCTACTTGTTAAATGATGCTGTATTTTAACTAACTGATCTTTTTTATCCACTAATTTTTACTTCTAGTATTGAGGTAAAATCTGATGACACCATTGTATTTGGCCTCAGAGAGTATTAATCAACTATTGTAGGCAATTTTTTAGTGTTCGATCAATTGAAAATATATTTTGAGATAAGCGATTGCTATGTTCGCAACTCAACGCTGACTGTAAAATATTTTATGGCTTTAGTTAAATGTACTTTAATAATTTTCTTACGACATGACACGTACAAACTGTTCATTAGCCGCAAATTATACGTAATTGTATTGGTTTTTATTAAAATGGTACTTCAGACTGACCACCGAAAAATCAGCATTTTTCGAGTCTGATATTGTATTTTAACAGCTATTAAAAAAATGAGCTGTCCTTTCCTGTCGTTATTGTTATACAGGTGACTTTTCATTTAACTGCGTAATGCTTTACAAATTATGTAGTTTTATTCGGTGATTATAAAAGAAGGTCTTTGTCAAATGAAATGGTTTAATGGTCGTCCTAGTAAAATATTTTAATACTTATATCACATTTAAATTCCATTTTATAACTAACATTAATAGTTCTACTGTTTGATCTCTTTCTACTCGATATCATGATATTATGTCGCAGTTCCTTGTGAAAAATTGAATTTATTACTTATGTTAATTTAGTATGCTAGTGGTATAATTATGATAGTTACCTTTTATTATTACTAATGCGTTTGCTCTCTTAGTTTTTTGTAACAATATAATGGTTATATTTTTTTTATAAGTCGAATCCCTGAAGTATCCCAGGGCCCTAATTGAAATTATCTCAACATCCTATTCATTCAGTGTTTTAACTATCTTTTTAATTAATCTTTGTTACGTTTAATTTGGTCAGCGAACCAGTGACTAAACAGAATACAACTGTGTCGTTCCGAGTTTCACGTGTTCAATTCCATTTAAGTAGAGAGCAAATGTCAATTAATTTATTATTTTAACGGCCAAGAAATGTTGCAAGTAAATCGTCAACATGCAAAAGGCAGGGCCGCATTTTAGTTTTATTCTCCTTTTTATTTTTACGATCCCATTATGTACGGTCTCAATCATGTTTTAAATAAATTATAATTTATCACTGCGTCCAATCCTGTTTTGTTAAGGGATTTCATGCCTAATTAATGGGGGTCGTATTGCTACTATAAAGTACGTTAGTCTAATTATTCAGGAGGGATTATTCGCAGTGTGGTATACGTGATGTCACGGCTGTACGCGACGCAGCTGCGTGCGTCATCCGCGAGGCTCGTGTCGACATCTGTACGATCGGTTCGGTTAAATTTAATTTCAATAAGATAGCCTTGCCGTCCGTATCTACGATCGAAACCTATCACATTAACAAGCAGTCGATGACGAAAATGTAGCTGCGTTGCTTGCTGACATTAAAATGTTTTCTACGAACGACACCTTACGTACCAGTATATTATTTTTACGTCTTGTATTAATTTTGTACGCAAGCGAAGCGAGATTCGTTGGAACAGATTACGATGATGTTTTAAAGGTGGCCAAGCGGAACTTCTAGTCTCACCTACATTGTCGACTAGAATTGGTGTTATAAGTATGTAAGGTTATCTGAAGACGAACATAGGATTGGTCTATGAAGTAAAGTATACTAACTGTTACCAAGATACCAAGTAAAGAAGTTATTGTCGCATGCAACGGAATAAGTACGGCTAGTAGTAGTGGTACCGTCATTTTTCGTGCGTCATTCGCTTGTATATCGTTGTCTTTGTATCTCTCAATTGGCCAAACCCTTGATTAATAACCCTACAATAATCACGCAAAATTGCTTACCAAGAGTGAGACGTGCTTAAAAATTTTGTTAACAACTTTTGTGACCAACGTATACCAACTTCTAGAGCCAAACCTATTCGGTTCGTCTGTGTTCGCAGTATTCCTAAGCAGTTCAGAGTAGGTAGGACGCGGACATTAACTGCTGTTAACGATGAGAATGCTTGGCGCGCTTGATCTTACCGACATGTGATAAATACTATTGTACTATTCTAAATAAAAGGGAAAGTGTTGAAATTGTGTTTTAATTATTTTCCTTATTTTTGTATGACATGGATCGGGGTTCGGGGTCTGGTAGGTGGGTGGGTGGTAATTCACGATTTTCCTCAGTGCTTATAAAGACCATAAAGTTACTATACTAGGTATAGTAACTTTTGATAAAGATACGATATACTTAAACCATTGGTCCTGGCTTCTATCGGAGATTGCAGGCTTTGTTATCCACGTTACGGTATATCTGAATACCTAAATCATTAATTTGAAACAATCTAAAAGAGATTAAAAAAATACTTATATTACACTCGTATCTCCTACGAAGATATGTTAGCTTCTGTTCCCGCTAGCATCAAGAACTTCCCGGTTATTACCTAAAACATTACATTCTTATAGTCGGTACTCCTAAGAATTATAGAGATAAAATCGATGTATTTAAAGTGACACATATTGTAGCACTCAAATAAAACATACAAACACTTGCGTGTTAATCTAAAATAAACACAAATAAGCAATTAGAGGGATGTCACATTGTCAGGGGCCGGTTCCCACAATCCCGTGGCACTCGGCGCGGCGGCGTCACAACCCCGCTGACCCCAAAAGCCGCGGTCACCTGCGGCCCAGGTGCGCACGCGCAATTAATATCATCCTCTAATAATAGATATACAACCTCACAATTCATTCGGTTTATTGTCTTTATTGCACTTCTTTCATTCTCCGGTCGCTTAAAACCAAGATGGATGACCTCCTTTCTCGCTAATAATTAAAAACATTTTCATTAAATTCGCCCACACATTTTATCTAAATCGACATTGACGCTTTTTATGGGGTGTAATAATTGTGAGAAAAGTGACATTTGCAATCTTATCTTTATTTATTGGATATCGCTGTTCGGGCAAACTCATTTCCTGTGGGAAACTATCTATCTACTTTCTTAAAATAATATATTATGTATATTATAATGGAATTAAATAAAGTTTCATGAAGTCTCTCTCTTCTTCTTAACTGTGTTGTAGCTTTTTTTGGAAAATTGATTTATTAAAAGTGGGCTAATAAGTAGTTATCTTCATAACAAAGTAAAGATTCCGATTTATTCCCAGATTGATCGAGACATGAAGCTAGCCAAAAGTAACAAACATCATCAAACGAGAACATGGTTAAAACACATTCCAAAATTAACATTATTAGATATCCTGTGGTTGGAATCACATAGGTTAGGCTTACCACCCATGGCTTACCAAAAGTAGGTACCGTGTGTTCACTTTGCGTGATACTGAAGTCAACCAAAAGAATTTGGCAGTAGCATGGTATAAATTCATTTTAAAACAACCAACATCTTACTTTCTTTAACTGCGAACCCTTAGGGCTAGGTAGGCCGCGCTTTAAGTTTTTTCAAACCATCTGAGACATTGAAAATAAATTTGACATAAAAAAAAAAATCTGGAAAAAAGTAGGATCTAATCTAGTCAAAGTTGCATTCAGTTACAAGATCCAATGAACTTCATTCGATAGAAAAAAATCCCAAGGTTACCCCTTTTTGTAATGTTTTTTCAATATTATGACTAAACTACTGATACTTAACATTTAATTTTTGTACTCAAATCATCATCATCAGCCTATAAACGTACCACTGCTGGGCACAGGCCTCCCACGTGGGGATATTGGGCCATAACCCACCACGCTGGCCCAATGCGGGTTGCTGGGTTTTAACGACTGCCGTCTTACGACAACAACCGTGACCAACGGCTTAACGTGCCTTCCGAAAAGCACGGAGGAGCTCGAGATGTTTTTAATGGTCACCCATCAGGCGACCCGGCATTGCGAAAGTTGCGCTGCGCCATCGAGCTCCTCACTGTACTCAACTAAAGACAAATATTTCGTATATAAAATTTTAACAAAAAGAAAAACCGACTCCAAAAAATTTTACTGAAATAAATACACTAAAACGTAAAAAATAATTGCGTAGTTTAGTTTGTTCAATTTACTTGCAATATTAACCTTTATTTTACTCAATCTTATAAAATATTTTTGGAGTCGGTGCCAGCCAAGGTAAACATAAACATTAAAAAACATACTATATTATTTATTATATTAGCCCATATTGACCTAATGCTGGGTAAAGGCCTCCCCCCCTCCCCCCCCTTTCCAGTATTCGCGGTCTTTTGCGTGTGTTGGCCAATCCTTCGCGTAAGCATCAAACTCATCTCTCCACCTCCGTCTGGGTCGGCCTTGCTGCCGTTTAACCCCATTGTCGTTTTTATTTCTAAATATGTTTAATTAGCCTGTTCATTAGTAAATAGATTTTATTAGGTATTGCTACAAGCTGGCACCGACTCCAAAAATATTTTTTAAGATTATAAGATTGAGTAAAATAAAGGTTAATATTGCAAGTAAATTGAACAAACTAAACTACGCAATTATTTTTTACGTTTTAGTGTATTTATTTCAGTAAAATTTTTTGGAGTCGGTTTTTTTTTTGTTAAAATTTTTGTTTATTTCTCGCTTTTTAGTGAATCGTTCCGATCTATTTATCGAAAGTGAATATTAGTAAACCTACAAAACGCGCTACTTGTATGAGACAGCGCCGTTTAAATGCGACAAGCGAAGAAAACGAGAAACGCCTATCACAAAGTAGGAAATCAACATCCGAAACAGACGGCAAGTTACCGAATTTACTCGTGAATGCTGTATAGACCCCCCTACGATGATGACTTGCGAGTTACAAGGGTTCACTGTTAGGGAAACTAGAGGAACGTTTTTGATTTGCTCCAGACGTAGATCGTAGCCAAGTCACCATTGATCTGCTCAATCGCTTCTCAGAGGTTCTCAGCCGAGGCCTGAGAGTAAATTTGTAAGTCATCGGCATAAAGATGTTAAGAAGAATTTAGACAAGAAGTGACAGAATTAATAGTGTGAATAGTGTATTTTTGAATCCTAATAGAAATGTTTCGGAAGGAGTGATAAAAAGTGGCCTATGTCACTATTGTTCTTCAGCTATCTATGTGCAAAATCAGGTCGATGCGCAAGTGAGAGACGGACAAACAAACAAACACGCTTTCGCATTTACAATATTAGTCAGGAAGGATTTATTGCCGGAGTGGATCTCATTTGACCTATGGCTGAAAATACCGAAATTGCTATAGGTATGTCTACAATATTTGAGGAGTTCCCTCAATTCCTCAAGGATTTCACCATCAAAACTGAGTTCCGGTACCTGCCTTCTTTTAATTCGTCATAGTCGCTTAACTATCTTAATCGAGATATCTTATCGCCACTCGTGAAATACCTACTTATCATTGAGAAGTTCCAATGACATTCTGTGGTCTTCTTCATCAGTTCTACTTCATCAAATGATACTTTCTCAATGCAAATTCTTGACTTATTGCTGAAAATATCAAATCGCTATAGGTATGCCTACAATATTTGAGGAGTTCCCTCAATTCCTGAGGATTCCATCATCAGAACTGAATTTTGATAAAAATGGACCAATCTGGAAGTATATCCTTTCAAATAAAAAATAATTTTCCAAATCGGTGTATAAATGACTGAGTTCTGAGATAACAAACATAAAAAAAAAACATACAGCCGAATTGAGAACCTACTCCTTTTTTGAAGTCGGTTAAAAATCGCAGAGTATCCTATAACGTCGTACCGTCGAGAGAGCGAGAGAGAAGCGCTCGGAATACATGGCCTTAAACCGCGATAGTATACCTAATAATAAGTAATTAATCGTGATTTTATAGAACCGTATTAGGTGTTTCAATATAAATTGAAAGGGTTCACGTTTAAAAAAACAGTAAATAAAACGTCCTAAGCTACAATTAGCTTAATTATTCAAAGCACTAATAATCATACTAGCATTTTTAAAACTGCAGACCTAGCTCATCATGTTAGACACTTAACGTCAGTCAGATAACTACCTATTATGACATTTTAGTGGCAACGAGACTATTATGGCGTGGTTTAAAGCGCTTAATTATTACAAAAGAAACATGAACACTTAAAGCTCTTGTTAATGCCAATTATGAAGCAAAAGTTATAGTCAAATGGGTCTCCCTAAATAAGTTAGAAAATAAAGAAAGAACTTTTATTCAGGGTTGGCAACACAAGCCGCGAGAGGATAGCGCTGGTGTTGCAAACAACCATTGCATCCCCGTAAATGTGTTCTAGATATTATGTTCTCCACAGCAACCGTTTTCAGGCGAACCGTATGCCCGATTGCCACCTTAGAGCCGATTTTCCAATCGTCAGATAAAACTTCTTTGTTTGTTAAAGTAATAGGTAGGTCCTATTAGACAACCATTTTAAAAATGTAATGTCTTAACATGTCTTTTCTTTTTTCACAAATAATATTTTAGGTTGATCACGTAATACTTATCAGGTGAATAAGTTTTATCCGAGGATTGAGAAATTTGCCCTAAGTGGTATACATTTTTATAAATATATTTTTTAAGTAATTTACCGTGGTACCATATTAGCAATTAACATTAAGCACGCGCATAAAACATGTATGCTGGTTAACAGGCGTACACAATCTGTACATGCACTAAACAAGCCAGTGGCAACAGCCGCGTCACGCGTCGTTTTATTTTCGGTACAGACGCCATTACTTCATCCAACCACAAAATATGAAATTTCTTTAATACATTTTGAACTTTAAATGCCCCAGGTATAAGAATCAATACCTATTGGAGAAATTTGACAGTTTTGGAAATGTTGATCTGCAAGCGTGTGTACGGTGTACGTAAAGCGTGGTGAATCGTAGAGTAATGATTATGGGCGATGCTATCTGGCCGTCCGCGGAGGAGCATGCAAATCACCGGCACGGGCCGCATGCGGGCGCCGCGTGCCGTCTCGCCGCAAGGGGGGACTGGCCCGCTTGGAACTATCCTAAATTAGGATAAAATGTTTACTAGAAAAAAATCAACCAGTCTCAGGAAGCTCGAGTGGGATCCTACCTATCCTACGAGTTTCCTGAGACTGGTTGATTTTTTTCTAGTAAACATTTTATCCTATATCTATAATAGCATTGTGAATGCAAAATTTCAACAATAAAGATATCGTAAATTAGGTTAAAAAAATTGTTTACGCTCACATCAATTATCTAGCCCAAG
Organism: Scoparia ambigualis; assembly: GCA_963921215.1. Taxonomy (NCBI): domain Eukaryota; kingdom Metazoa; phylum Arthropoda; class Insecta; order Lepidoptera; family Crambidae; genus Scoparia; species Scoparia ambigualis. The sequence goes on from OY992505.1 coordinate 14,789,364, forward strand.
ATATAAGCTTCTATTGAAACTCGTTAATAAGGTTAAACTAGATAACGGATAAATATACATAAACATAGAAAAACACCCAGACCCGAAATCAATTCAGAAAAACAGTTTTCTCTAAATTGACCCGACCGGGAATTGAACCCGGGACCTCAGAGATGGCGCGACGCCAGACCCGGCGCGCTAACCACTCGACCACGGAGCTCGTCGATATTTTATATGCGAAAGAGAGTTTTTTTAATGTGAAAAGGATGCAAACGAACAGGCGTGTCACGTGATCACGTAGTGGAAAGTAATCACCGCAATAGCAGAGATGTCGCAGATGCGTTACCAGCCTTGAGGAAGAAGTAGGACCTTTGAGGAAGGAGTAGGAATTGTGAGGAGGGAGGGGATTTGGAAGAAATGGATCTCCGGTACCTTCAGTCACCGGACGAAACACAACAACGAGTGCTATTGTTTCACGCCGATATTCCGTGAGAGAGTGGTGATATGATGTGCGAGTCAGCACAGTTCGTGCTGCAATACAGCGAGGCTCTACGACTCTGACAGTGTCGCCCAGGGGACACATAACCTATGGCCACGTGCAGTGAGGCTCTACCACTCAGACAGTGTCGCCCAGGGGACACGTAACCTACGAACGAGAGTGAATTTAACACCCAAAATGAGTTTGTTTGTTTCGCTTTCACGCCATAATTACTCAACCGATCATCAAGAAATCTTGCATACACGTTATCAGTAAATAAGGAACTCGAGGAGCGTTCCGTTTGCGATCTTGCCTCTTTGTGATAACCAACCTGCAATTGCAAAGCGTGGTGAGTAAGCAAATACCGACGATATGACGACCTCCTTGGTCGAGTGGTTTGTACACCGGTTTTCATGGTGTCGCCATCTCTGAGGTCAGTTTAGATATAATTGTTTTTCTAAATTGTCTCGGGTCTGGGTGTTTTCTATGTATAATAAGTTTGTATTTAAGTATTTTAAGTGTGTTTATCCGTTGTCTAGTAACCATTTAACGAGTTTCTTCGAAGCTTCTAGGGCTAGATAATTGGTGTGAGTGTAGGAAAGTTTATTATAATTTTAATATTATTATACCCATTAATAATTGTAGCAATGACTTTATTTCAAAGATGAAAGTTTGTGGCGTACAGTGGGATATTTTTGAATAACAGAAAAAAAACATATAAGTACAAAGGACTCTGAAAATACGTCAATTCTGAACAGAAGTAATTAAATTAACAAAGTACAAGTCCAAACTAAAAGCTCTCTAAAGGGTTTTCATACTAGGACGAGCCTGACTTGCGGCAAGCCAGGGCAAAAATGTCTGACTATTTAAAGCACCATATCAAAAAGAAGAAACATTAAATGGATCATCGTGTTCTGTGTGTAAGTGCCTGAGTGCGTGAGTGTATAGTAAAAAATTATCTACTTATAAATTACCACAGCTTTGCATTTATTGACATGCTTATTTAGTTCACTTAGTCTCATAAAAATATAACAGAGTTCATAAGATCAGCTAGTGCTCCCGGATCAGACGTCATTTTAAGACAATTAAGATTATCCTTTTATATTATGTCAGGCGGACTTTTTAGGGATGTTAGGGCAGGCCGTATGCTCGTTTGCCAGCTCAGTATTATGCAAAAACAACTTCACAAGGGCTTCACGTAAGAATTTATTACAAAAAGTGGTCGTGTGCCAGTACCATAGTTATTTAGCGTCGTCTGCAATATGATTTGGCAGCATGTGGACACTAGATTATTACCAACGTTATGTTATTAACTATTACACATATTAATGTGATGTAAACAACACCAAATCAAACATTCAGTCAGCAAGGAAAGCTCGTACAAACGATTAGATACCGTAGCTACCTATCATCAGTTTTAAGTAAGCCCTCTACAAAAATTACTGCATAGTAAAATATTGTACTCTAAAGTAAAATATCCCTTTTACATGAGTTCAAGTTGTGCGTCAGTGACGAAGCAAAACATTTGCTTCTAGCGAGATTCGAACCCGCGACAGTCGGTTTGCCAGTCAGACTCGCTGAATTGGCTCTGTCTCTTTCATATTCATAGATTTGGAAAGATACAGCAGATCACAGCCATGCGCAAAGCGTCTATGTGTCGCTTAAAGAATCGCATAGAAACACATCTGCTCAGCGTGACAGGTGGTGAGTCCATCGACGCTCTATGCTGTTGGATGAATGTGCAGTCTTTATTCCGTTAGTCGCCTTTTACGACACTCAATGGAAGAGAGGGGGTAGTAGTATTTTTTCACCAAGACACAATTAAACCAGAAATTACAATAGTGAAAAACTTAATACACTAAAGTGAAATGCAACCAGTTTACCCTGTATCCCCTTTTCGGAGCCGTTACATGAGTTCAATGTCAATGATAGGGTCGCTGCCGTGGTTTGCAATACGGGCGCCCGGCGCGATTTTATTGCTCCACTGCGTAGGTACTAGACGCTTGCAGGTAGTCGTAAAACGTTTTTTTGTGTTGTTTGCAAAATAAAGCTTATCCGATTGATATTATTTATGTTGGTACTCGAGTTAACAAGCGCAGTAACTTAGTTTATCAACATCGTCATACAAAATAGTGAACTGTAATAAACAAATATGTCGTTATAACGTTATGTTTATGCTTTAGTTTTGGTTTCAACTGTAATGTTTTAAGTGATTTTAAGCTATTTTAAACTGTGTGCGAAGGACATTGTCACTCTTTCGATCATATAAACAATAGATGCATACGGTCTCATACAAAATCAAACTCAAATAATGTCCCCACGTAAATACATACATAATTATCCATATATCAACATCAGAAATGAAACGAGATAGGTTTATAGACCCTAAAGACACATGGAAAATAATAAGGAAATTCAGCAACAAAAAATCCTGCCGAAGAACTATTAAAACTCAACCAAACTGATCCACTCTCATCTGTCAATCTTATAAATGAATACTTCGTCAGTGTTGGCAAAAAATTAGCTAATAATGTAAAAAAGCGTGACAATTAGATTTCGAAATTTCACAAAGGGTGTACTAGTGAGAAGTAAGTCCTGAAATTCTAGGATATCCTAGCTTAGGCCCCAGTCCTCCCAAATATTGTAAGTTTGAATTCGCACTGATTTGTTTTTTTTTTTTGCTTCTCTGTAAAAAATAAACAAATTTTTATTTATTTTATTTTAAAGATAAGTATTTATTGTAAAGTAAACCTTAAACTTTAGGCACTACAGTACAAATTCTTAAAAATATTTATTTATTTATTCAGATAGGCACACTACAGCAATACATATTTACACACTTAGAAACTAATTACAGATTAAAAACACGCATTACATGTCTGCCACTTAAAAGTGTACACAACAATGATAGTACACAACATTCAAAAAAAGACATAAAATAACATACTATTAACAGTACTAAAAATACCAAAATAAAATAATAATATTATTAGAGTATTATTGCATATTTTTACAATATTATTACATTACTTTGAAACTAGGCTCGCTAGATTCAAGCTAGTTGGAACAAAGGTCTAAATTCGAAATTTTGATAGAAAAACAAGGCACGTTTTTGATGTGCCTTGTTTCGTAGTGCCGTTTTTCAAGCAGCAATTGTGTAAGGGTTAATCCTGGGACACTTGATTTTGAGCGTCACATTATAATATAGATTATAATGAACAACACAGTTAAATTAAATTAGCACTTATAAGTTTACTTAACTTATGTAGTATTGAAGCATATCATCAATTGAAACCAATATTTTTCAACACACTGGCTCGTAAAGTGGCTCTTATTACACCGATTTCAGCATCGTAATGTAGCTTATTATACACTAGTGCGGTAATGTAGTTTAAAAAAATAGAATCTCGACCAGGAGCGAAAAAATAATAGCATTTCTTTCACTAGGAAAAAACGTTTTTTTATTATTTTTGTCTGTCAAATGACAATGAGTCTACAAAAACGAAAAAGTTTATGTTTATGAATAAAGACTCGACTTATTACTGTTTACATAAATCAACTACTTTTTTGAGATTTTTTTTTAAAATTTATGGTAAAATTAGTACCTAATCATTTAAATCTATGGACAACACAGACCACACCCACACAGTCCACGCTTCAGCAAGAAACAATTGCACAGTCTGCACATGTGCTTAGGTGGTGAGCCTTTAGCCCGTTAGTTTGGCTTTTACGACACCCAAGGATAGAGAGGGGTTGGTAGTATTATTTCTATGAGCCCATCGCCGCTCATGCTGTTGGATGTATGTGCAGTCTTTAGTCCGTTAGTCGCCTTTTACGACACCGAATTGAAGAGAGGGGTTGGTAGTATTATTTTTATGAGCCTATCGCCGCTCTATGTTGTTGGATGTATGTGCAGTCTTTAATCCGTTAATCGAATTTTACCACACCCAAGGGAAGAAAGGGGTTGGTAGTATTATTTTGATGAGCCTATCGCCGCTCTATGCTATAGGCAGTCTTTAGTCCGTTAGTTGCCTTTCGAACCATCGCCAGGGGTGCTGCAGCACTTCGTCAGGCCTTCCTGGCTGACGTGGCGCTAGCATTTGCGCAAATACTTTATTTTTAAGATCTTTCAAATTTTTAAAACTTTGGTTCGGTAGGTAGGTAAAGCTCGTGTCTTGTTTTGCTACTAAATTAAGAATAGTTACACTTAACTGTCCCGAGAACATGGTCGCATTCATCCCTAAGTAGGTATTGAAATCAAAATTAATACGATTTTATTTAAGTATAGTTATATTTATATACCTTCATTTTTAAATTGTCGTCAGATCCATGGCTGTAAAATCCGTGGATTTAAGCCATGGATCTGTTTTATCGGCCGTAGATCTGACTACATATTCTAGGACAATTAATTTCTGTGCATTTGGTTGTTGCAAATTAAGAAGCAGCTCTTAATATGACTATACTGGGTAACAGAAGAGCACCTAGATGCTTAAATATTACACATCCATGAACTAAGGGACATTATAGTTATTATGTTTGTCACACAAACATTTGCCTATTTGTGTACCTTAAGCACCCGAGACAGTGGATTGCGCAGTTAGAAATGCTAAACATTATTTATACATTTACTTAATTATAAAAGTTACTTAAAAAGTGTTGCTTATGATTTGACATTTACTTATAAACGTTATTTAATCTTTCATCTACTATACATTTTCTAAATGACTAATAAGTATAATTTAAAATTTAAGTAATGTTTGTTTATAAGTAAGACTAATTAACTATTGGTTGGTATGGTAAAACAACAGTCTCTCTAACACAGGGGGAAGCAAAAGCGGCAATCTGCCGAGTTTAACTGTTCGAAGACGACAGCTACAGTTGCTTCCGCACCGTTCTTTATCATTGGGTCAACTTTTAGTGTTTTAAAAGCTGTTGCCATGCCCTTACATAGGTACAAACTCTAAAGAGGAAGCTATTTAGAAATTTTGCATGCCATACATTACATTATAATCCGTGGCGGCAGCACAATGAACCCCATCAACCGAAAAATGATTAACAAGCGATTACACTGACGAATGGGCGTCGCGCGCGCAGTGGCTTCTCTATCCATAGACCATGGAATCTCACATAAGTGACTATTTGCGTTAGTATTTTTTTTTACCAATTGTTTTATCCTTGTGTATGAAGATGCAGCTTCGGCTTCAGTAAGCAAAGTAGTATTGACAGAAAAAAAAACTAACGGCCAGGTCGAGTCAGCGAATTCGAAGTTCGAGTTCGAATTTGGCTAGGAGCAAAATGTGGGATGAGCACGAGCAATTTGTTACCGAGTCATGTGTTATTTCTTTTGTTTATAACTTGGTTTATAAATATACATACATACATACAATCACGACTATTATCCCCGAAGGGTTAGTCAGAGACTAGGCAATGAGGACATCCCCTCTCCTTACTTCACTAAGTTTTTTTTGTATTGGCACCTCGAGACCAACCGTTAGGTTATGCAAGAAGTGCCAGACGTTCCTGCGCCAGTAGAACACTCGCGCAGGAGACCATCTGCGTTAGGTCTTGACGCCAAATCACTGCCCGCCGCAGCGCGCTCTTCATTCGGTACTCACAAGACTAGTGTCTCGGGAGAGTATCGCCATGAACACGTGTAGTTCACTGCCTATTGTCCAGATAGGTAACCGGAGCTGTCGAGCTCGCTCACTTCTCGTGGCACGAAGGGCACAACTCGCAGTTGCCACTGCAATGAGGACAGCAAAAGCATGTCCTCTACCATTATCCACTTTTCACCAAATAGCGACTGCACATGTGCTTAGCGTGACAGGTGGTGAGCCCATCGCCGTTCTATGCTGTTAGAAGTAAGTGAAGTCTTTAGTCCGTTAGTCGCCTTTTACGACACCCAGTGGAAGAGTGGGGATGGTAGTATTCTTTCACCGCTACGCGACACGGTTTAACTGACAAAATTTATGTTTTTATTAAAAACATAATATATTTTATATAAAAACACATAAATACTAATATCATAAAACATTTAAAGTAAACACAATAATTTTGTCAGTTACATTGTAATAAACAAAAGAAATAACACACATCAAACACAATAACAGAATGGCGTGCTAAGCTCTATAGTTTCATCCGTGAGTGAGCAGCGGCGGCGGCGCAGGCGCACGTGCCGCAGCATATGGTCGCGCGCCATACTGTTTGCTCGCCAATCATAACGGACATCAGTCATCAGATAACGGCTCACCTCTGAAACAATGTGTAACAATTAATATGTCGGCGCATCTCCGACGCGATTTGTTATGCACTCGCCGAGATGCGTGTTAGATGGTTATTTATTAATGGGCGGGGGGAGTTTTTGCGTTGCCATTGTAATTGATACTTGTATCAAATATTAATCAAAATTGCCAACAAATGTGATGACGTGTCAAATGTATGCGGGGAGCACATATGGCAGAAATTATCTCGGCTTAGCGAACGTCATGTATCCACCAATTTACACGTTTAAATGGTAAAACAGAAAATTACTCCGTATTAAAAGTATTAAATTATTAATTTTAAAAAAATAACAAAGAACCCTTGAATTAATTTGTTTCTACTAGGTTCTCCTACGGTTGCTAATAAATTCTAATTCTTCTACTAGGTTTTCCTAAAGTTGCTATTACATTCTAATATTTATATGTAAGAGCTTTTAAATACGTACAACAAAATAAAAGCTCCAAACTATTTAAACTTACGCCTACCATTAAACTGTCACATTTAACCACAACCTAGCAGAGCATCCCAAAAACATAACGTATCTCAAAGCAGTTGCAAAATTTTGAACGAAACTTGATAAAAATGTTTAGTATGTAACCTTAGTCGTCCCCCGTTTTAATTCAATGAGGCCAATCGGGGCAACCTGCAATTTGGACGGCACGGGGCCGGCGCAGCCTGTCGCCATATGGCGGCCAGCGATCACAACCGAACCAACGGTAGATGGGACTATGGTGCTGGAAGTGGCAGGGAATTTGTAGTTTTCAGAATAACCTACTTAGGCTGTAGATGAACTAAGAACAGAAAACTTGTCAGTAATGATGTCGTGTTTAATAGCGAACATGATGAGATATTTGTTACTTCAAAAAATTAAAGTTTTTTTAGAGAGTGTTTAAATTTCAGAATAACCTACTTGTCCGATCTTGTAATTTCAGATCCAACAAGAACAGAAAATTTGTTAGTAGTGTTTAAATAGCGAAAAAGGTGGGATAATTTTAAACATTTATGTTTTTCTGATAAAAGTTCAGAACTATTTAGCTGACAATGTATTTCAAAAGAAAATGATATGGAAACTTGGTTTCCTAATGAAAACTTCGTCGGAATTTGTTTGTTATCGAGACGATTAAAGATTTTGGATTATTGGTGGTAATAGCATTGGATTGTAATCACTACTTCTATTAAATTTACTATTCGTTAATAATAAGTTATAAATATATACATCAACAGGGAATAAAATTTCCGTTACTACGTTTTAGAAAACTTTGTCCTTTCCAGTAACTCCAGCATCGTTTGGGATACGTCGAGTTTGTTACCGCACAAGTTTTTAGAATGATGAAAAACTCCTTTGAATTTTTTAGAATATCATAAGGCGTCTTATAAAAAATGTCGCGGTCTTATTTCACACATGCCTTAGTCAGGAGAAAGTTTTTTGATGAATAATTTATTTTTATAAGCCAAATGGTGTACTAATATCGTTGATGTCTTTTGTATGGAAGCTTCTGTTTTTTCATTAAAATTTTAAGTTTTTTATTATTTTTTAGCTTTTGATATTAACAATGGCTTTAAATTTATATAACAGATACAGTAAACATAAATTATACGTGACCACGGCCAGTTGCAAATTAAATGTTAAGCAAGTGATCAATTAAAAATTAAATGTTAAACAATGTTTAGTTTTTTTTTCGTTATAAAATATTAAGGAACAATAATTTAAAATTCTGTAAAAAAAATTGAATTCAAGAAATCGTACGAGTTTGCATTACTAATGCTTGCGTATGATATTTTGATGAAAAATAAGGATATAAAATAAAAACGATAAAAAATTCATTGAATGTGTTAAAGAAATCATAAGGTTATTTACAAAACTAGTGCCTACATTGTAAAGCGGCGCACTTTGACAGTTTTTGCGTAAGCCCTCCAGGTGTCGCAAACTAAGTCCGCGCTGAGTGACAGCGGCGTTGACATCACGTTTTAAGACTGCACCGCTAAAAACTTGCATGCGGCGACGCATCGCATCGATTTGTGTTTTCAGTTAATAAAAATAACCTGCTCATTCCGAGGCGTTTCTCACGCTAACAGAATGCCTTCGATGTACGCAGAAGTTACTAGTTTTTGCCGTATTAATCTGAAATATATAAGATCACACTTTTTTTAAAACGTTAGAAACCTTTACAGTGAGTGGTATCTTCGTTCGGTACGAAATTTATTTTCTCTTAGTATTCGAGTAAACTGGTTTTAGGGTAGATATATCAATAGTGATTTATCGCGCTGATTAAAATATAGCAACATTTAAAAAAGAAATTGTCTGCAATTCAAGGTTAATTAAAGTTGTTAATTAAGTAGTTTATTTTAACAAACCCTACGTATGAGACGGTCACTTGATATCATACTTGTCAATCGATCAAAGCACGTAGTAGTAAAGGCATGCTTCGGACCATTTAATTGACAAATTCATAGCTAGTAATTGCGAAATAATTAAAATTAAATGTCAGTCGTTAATAAATAGGTGGATAAGGTAAATGTTACTGTATAACATTATAATTAATCTATACATTTCTCGATGTTGGTACAATTGTAGCCTTCCCACAATTAGGCCATGTATTATTACTGGTTGTCTGGAAGAAATCGCTTCATAGCGATAAGACCGCCAAATTGTGACTATGTATTTTACCTATTTTCTTGTTTTGTATGTATTTGTATTGTAAACTGTTGCAATAAAAGAGTTATCTAATCTAATCTATTTACAAACGTTTAAAGACACAGTTATTTTAAGTATTTCGTGTAGAATATATTTAAAACACATTAAACTATCTTAGTTAAAATTATGTCAAAAAGTCAAACTCCACACTGTTGTACGAGTATAAGCGTAAAAACTACAACATAAAATACTTAAATGCAAAGAAAGCGTAGTCAAGTGAAATCTAAGTATTTATTGTTAAGCATGCGTGGTCACCACAGGCCAGCTGCTCAGTAATGATTATTAATCCTTTCATTATTATGAAATGCTTCACTTATGGATAAAACCATTTCACCTGCTTTATATAAGGTATTTTCCATATCGAAAAATATATGACGTTAATATTTTACAATAATATTGTTGTGTAATCGTTTATGTAGCTTTTTTATACACAACCATCTTACATTAAATTACACACATATTTTATCTTCGGTTGTTTGTATAACTGTCCATATCTTAATCAAGCATCACGCTGAGATGGATAAGACCAATATCACTGCCCTGTTATCACAGGGTAGGTGAATATCTCTTCTTTATTTTACTTTGTAATACGAATCACTTTCATCGAAAAATGTTTTTCATTTTTCAGGACAGAAATCTGTAGAAACTTCATCATCATCATAGGCCTCTTAAATCTATAAAAGATTATTCAAACAGCGTCCAATTGTGAGATTTGGCATTTTCTTAAGTGGCTTGTAAGGCCAATACGGGAGCGACAGCAACGGTCGCATACTTGGCAGACGAATTGAGTACCTACTCTACCTGGTGACGTTGGAGAAAGTGCAGCGTCTCCTCCAACAATAACGGTCGTCTGCAATTGTTTTCCAGTTGTTAGGGTTGATGTTAAAAGACAGGATGTCACGCTTAAAAGGCCTATTACATCTCGAATGTGATTTTTCCGTAAAATGCCCATTTTCGCATTTTGTAGTAATTTTTATTTATTTATTTATTTATTAGCCACACATAACAGAGTTACAACGGAAAATACAATAAAACAAACAAGGACACAGTAACATTGGTATGCTGTAACTCCACGGGCATGTGCAGACAACATGTAAAGCAAGCCACAATAATTAATTAATTAGTTTGCAGTTGTATTTATCGTTTTTATCGAAATAGGATAATAAATTTGTGCATAATATTACAAATCTCCATTCTTTGAGCATAAGTTGAATTTGGACGGCCGGCGCATCGCATTTTGTAGTAATTTTGTAGTTGTATTTATCGTTTTTATCGAAATAGGATAATCAATTCATTATAAAACTTTATTCCTCATAAAATATCAATTACTCTGGTATAAATTTTGCTCAATAATATTATCGTAGATAGGAGAAATTCACAATTAACTTAACTTAAAAAAAAAATTTCGAACTTTTTTGGTTTAGAATAACATTTTTTTCCTATATAAAATCAATGATATCTAAAAATTCCGAGGCCGCTACGCACTATTCGATTATATAAGAGATAACATTATAATTTTTTTATTTCACTGGTTTAGAACAGTAGTTCAATCGATGAGCTCAAAAAGGTGCCTTCGCGCACTTTATGAAAATCTTTCTCTGCAATTTTGGGTTTAATTAAAAAGTTAAGCAAAATTTACAAAAAGCGAGGCCGCTACGCACTATGCCAATAGCTATTGTACACTATTCAATAAGTCATAATTATTAATGTATTTTTGTTTCTAAGATCCATAACGCCAAAATTGGCCATTTTACGCAAAAATCACAGTCGAGATGTAATAGGCCTCTTAATGATGTCTTTATTATGGTTGGTTTATTTCGGTTGTTTACGAAAACACAAATAGCCATTGCCATCTCTGGAATTCATAATCATAAGGTATTAACACTATCACAAGCCCGTAATTAGAATCATAAATTCTCGATTTAGGCGATCCTATAAATATAAATCTATAACTTAGTAATTAAAGTTATTCATATGTGTATTTTTCTTGATATTTTTGAATAATGGGCTTTCAATTATGATACATTTTGTAAGTTTAAGTATAGTTTTAATAGTTATAAAAAAATATGAACTTAAAAAAGTTACAATTTGTATGTGTTTTTGACATTGTCTGTCTGTAGCACTATTAACACTGTTCTTAACTCTTCACTTACTGAAAGTAAAACGCCTCGGTGGCCGAGTGGTCAAGCGCTCGGCCACCAACTAACAAACATTTTACTGTCACTTTATCTTTGTGATTTTAAATAAAACTATAAACCAGTGACGCCGTTTAACTCAACTAACTTTTTTTTTATAAAAGAAGTAGGCAAACGAGCAGGCGGGTCACCTGATGGAGAATAATCACCGCCGCTCATGGACACCCGCAACACCAGATAAATCGCAGACGCGTTGCCAGCTTTAAGGAAGGAAACGGGATTGGGGGGGTGGGAATGACCTGCGTGCTGCAACGCAGCGTAGCTCTACCACTCAGTCAGTGTCACTCATTTAACACCACCCAGGGGTCACGTGTAGGGTCTCAAGGGTAAACCTATGGACGCGAGTAACTTTAACCCCCTAACTAACATCTTAAGACTGTAGGGCCTAAACCCTACACCCATAAATTGTAGTGATGACTTTATTGCAATGACGGAGGCCTTTGGCCCGCAGTAAGACAGTAAACAGGCTGAACTTCTTTTAAATTGTATTTCTCAACAAATTATCTTCGTGGGAAAATAGCAGTTAACGGTTGAACAGAACCGTTCTAAGTCGGTTAGCCCGGATCCTTGTAACGTCCTGGCTTGCAGACGTGACCATCGGTAATGCATAAGGGCCGCTACACATCTAAGTGCGATCACATGTTAAGGGACACGTGTGGTGACTCTAATGACTCTATGTTGACTATGTTATTTTATTCATCACTTGCCATTAAAGTTAATTTGTGTTCTTACTGTGACTTTCTTGTCTACAAATATGTTATACATTATTTAGGTCCTGCATAAAATATTAACTAAGTTATTTTGTTTGAACTACTCTATTTTTATTAGGGAAGGCCTGAGGTTTAGTCTAGTCTAGTGTAGGCGTTGTTTTTTCACGTTATAAATAAATCGTGTTTCAAACATTAATAAAAAATAAACCACGAAATAAAGAACGCAAGTCAAAAGATTTCTTAAAATTTGTTTATTCACCAGAATTTGAATCCAAAACTGCGAAAAATTTGGGGTGATGAGCACTCTCGAACGTTTACAATCCGGGTAATATCACCAATCTACTGAAATATAAGCCACTAACTTTGAAGGTTATTTTATATATTTTACTATGTCAACCTCATGATACCTCGCTTATAATTTAACCAATTATCAGGGCGAAACCAAGTTTTGTCATTTTAAATCTGACTAACGTAACCAACATTTCAAACGTTTACTTTGGATTTTCTCATTCCCTCAACAAACACTCTCTTTTTATTGGTCCTTCATTGAATTCTAAAATTTATTTTTAATTCTAAAAGAATGCGAACACTTTGTACTACTTCATATATTTACGTCTTTCTAGTTTACGAAAAACAACAGTTTAAAAAAAAAGTTGATCATAGTCTCTTTGGTTCAGTCCTATATTAATAAGCTGTTATATCGCGTTACAAACCAATTCAACAAGTGGCTAAAACTGTACGCAATCTCTTTTATAAAATATGCCAAAGGATCTCAACAAAGAAAAAACTAAAAGTCCACTATCGTTTTACTGGCATCCAGTGAGCTGCGAAGCTAGCATCTTTAAGACTTGTTTATAGGGCATCCATACGTAATAGATAGATAGCCAAGATGTCTCTAAACCTGTCGTCAGTCAGCGGCGGCGCGCGGCCCGTCAATTACCCAGGCACTACTCACCAGCTAACCCATTTTATGCGCTGCCTTCAAAACAGGACTAAATGAATTAATGCAAATTTATACTATAAAAATTGTCGCAGGTGCGTGGGGACGAGTTCCAAGTAGTTCCGACCGTGCGTCGTCGTCGGATTCGATTTAACGCGCATGCACCGAGAAAGTTTTTATTTATAACCGCGTGCAAGCTCACCGATTACACGTCACAAAATACTTGTAATTTGGTCGAAATATTTACGTGTGCGGTTCCTGGGGCGCGCGTGTTGTGCGTTGCGTTAATTTCTTTATTTGCAACATTGTCATTGGTACTGTGTGTAACTGTAATGCGAACGATTAAATTAAATAATAGTTTTTTGATTATTTTTTTATATTGCTCGCATTTGTAAGCAGCTCATTGAAACATCCGCCTGATAATATTAAAACCTTTTCGAATTAGTCACGAGATAAAGATAAACTCTCATGAGTAATCAGCAAAGTAGTTAGTAGTTCTGGGGGTTAAAGTTACTCGCGTCCGTAGGTTTACCCTTGAGACCCTACACGTGACCCCTGGGTGGTGCTAAATGAGTGACACTGATTGAGTGTAGAGCCACGCTGCGTTGCAGCACGCATTGGGCCTGCTCGCCTGGCGTAATACCACCCTCTCACGAATACCCGGCGTGAAATAAAGGCACTTGGTGCTTTTGTGTTTCGTCCGGCTAGTGAGAGTTCCGGAGGCACCTTCCCCCCCCCCTCTCATAATTTCAAAAAACCAGAGGCGTCGCAGATGCCTGGTTTTGCGGGTGTATATGGGCGGCGGAGATGGCTCTCCATCAGGTGATGCGCCTGCTCGTTTGCTCTTTTTATATAAAAAGGCAAGAATATTCCTAGTGTTACAATAACTTTAACTTTTTATTTAGATAACCCTTAATAGGGGCCTAAGATAAAACTTCAGTGACCGAGTGGCAAGAAAGCTCGTGTTAAACGGAGGTCCTGGCTAAATTCTTACGTCAAACAAAAGTTTTTGATGCATAGCCCGGGTTGGAGATTTGACAAGCGTGGTTATGGGTGTTTTTCGAATGGAGCGAAGACTTGATTTGAATGAAGAAGAACTTTGCCTAGCAGTAGGATAAAATATGGGATAATATTCTCGCATAAACATAGTTAAGAGGGTTTACGCATTTCGGTTTCCCATACAATCTTCCAAGTCGACATTTTTAAAGACCAATAAGCCATTTTTTTTAAACTTTGCATGCTGAAATAAAATACAGGGATCTAAATAGTTTGTTAAAAGCAATTTAAAAAACGTTTATTTGGCTGAGTTATCGCGATTTAAAGTCCACGTTTAGATACTTCAGCATGCCAAATTTCATTAAAATCGGCTTACAGGTTTCTAAAAATTTCAACTTGGAAATTTGTAAGGGAAACTGAAATGCATAATCCCTCTTAACATTTTAATCAGAATTAGTAAACCGTTTAACAGCATGTCCAGATTTCATACATTCCTCTATATGAATGGCAATATAAAAGTGCATGCATTAACTGCAAGTTATTATCTTATCAATTCCGTAAGACAAGTACCGATATTATTATTGCGGTCGTAAACTTTATATCGTTCGCATCATCCCGTCAAAGATACATTGAAGTAAAATATAGTTTATCTCAATTAAACCAGAGTATTCCTTGCTATTTCAACTGATAAGTCTTTCTTGCTTATGTCTTTATGACTCTCAGTTTCCACACGTGTTTTGTTATTAAAAGGTTAAAATGAAACACGAAAACAGTGTTTTTCTTTCAATATGTGGTGTTCGTATAAAAAGTAAATAATAAATATAGATACATACATATAATCATGACTTAAATCCCCGAAAGGTTATTCAGAGACTAGGCATTGAAGACAGTAAAAGCAGTCCTCTATCATAGTTCACTTTTCACTAAATAACGACTGCACATGTGCTGAGCGTGACAGGTGGTGAGCCCATCCCTGCTCTAAGCTGTTGGATGTATGTGCAGTCCTTAGTCCGTTAGTCGCCTTTAACGTCACCCAAGGGAAGAGAGGGGGTGGTAGTATTCTTTCACCGCTACGCGACACGGCTGATAAATATATATAACATGAAAAATATGATTAATTTAATTCAGTCTCATCATTATATTCTCACTCAGCTCTCAGCCTATAAACGTCCCACTGCTGGGCACAGACTTTTCCACATAGGCAACATCCTCAGAATACAGAATAGATAGTAGATTGGGCCATCACCACGCTGGCCCAATGCGGGTTGGCGGGTGTTAACGACTGCCATCTTATGGTAATTACCGGTACCGTAACTGTTTAACGTATCTTTGGAAGCATTTAGTAACGCACAATATTTTAATTGGCTACTCATACGGTGACCTAGGATTGCGAAAGTTTTTGAACTTGCACGATCGAAACCCTAGATCCTCAGTAGTAAATATTGTTTAACTTTGTGAGAAATAGGTATTACTTTTGTTTATCCATCTTCACGTCAAAATATAGCAACGGATCTGAGTGCTTTTTGCGGCAGAGTTAGTTAAAGCTTTTATCCTAGTCAAACATAATATTCTAGGGGACGCAGAAGAAATATTTTTATAACAGGCCTAATATTAAGCAGCCAAAATACTAGTAGACCTGTACATAATGTTACTGTATCAAACTAAGGTAAGCTATATTAATGAAGTCAATTTTTAAAAATAAAACAAGCTCAACCACAGCATGTCGATCGTGACATTAAATTAATTAAATGAGGTGATTTTTATTTGTTTTACGCAAGCTGAACATGTTCGTGATGCTCAGATGTAGGCCCTGGGCTATAATTAATTACAACAGTCACTGAATTTGTTTTTATATCAGCCTGCAATGCAGCGTGCCAGCGATATCGCGCGACTTGTGTCGCGCCGACCAGCAGCTACTGAGCACACCACTGTTTCGACAAAATCATCAACGTAAAGCAAACATTGTTAATTTAGATATTTATAAAAAAAATTGCGGTTTATACGATGATCGGCGAGTTAACGCGATGGTAACCTAACCTAATAAAACCTAGTGAATAAAACTAATCAGCGTTTATTAACCGATTTTTCGCTTCGCTTGCGAGATGCTGTCCCTACTTCATAACCTCCTGGGACGTTCGGTCATTATCACTTTTAAGTACGGCTCCAGGAACCACTTATTTTCTCACCGCCCCTAAAAGGCGGTGAGCGCTGTGTATAAGAAAGCAAACTTTCTTCTTTGTCCAATAAATCGCTACTATTTATGTATCTAGCACGATATTAGTCGGGCGACATCGCCAGCACGTTGCGCGAACCCTAAACACGCATTATTTTTGTAGCGCAGGCATATAATGGCAGGCAAATCCTACACACGCCTAGATTAGTGCCTAGATAATTAAGTTTGCTATCGACTTGATGCGAGGCAGATGCGTATTGACGGCCGCGCCCGTTGGCACTGGCGCTGTGTTAAATACCAACAATGTGTTAATCTAAAGATGATTTGAATTATTCATAATTAAGTTAGTTACTTATATTTAAATTTTAACGCCTGAAGTAAACATTTTTTTAATACACTTTGTGCCAGCGAGCGTAAGGTCTTTAACGTTAAAAGTTATTCGTTAAAGTTCTTTTTGTCTTGCATAACAACTACTAGATAGATTTGAAGGACGATGATGATGATTAACAAGTAAAAAATAGACGATGTAAGTATTATATAGCTAATAAAGTTTTATGGAATTATAGACGTCTTGTTAATATTATGACGTGCTACACTACAACTATTTCTACAACTATAATATTAGGTAAGTATGTTTATAAATAAATATATATTCATTTATTGTCCATCATTTATTTATTTATTAAGACTTGCGCACTTCCTCTGTCTCCTTCTAAGGTTCCTCTAACCATAGGTTGTCTGGAAGAGATCGCTTTCAGCGATAAGACCGCTCGCTTTTGTATATACTAGTTTTAAGTTTGTGTCATGTGTAATTGTTTCTTGTGTATGTACAATAAAGAGTTTATCTTTATATCTATTTAATTTTGAAATATAATAAATCAGAATTTAATATAAGAGCTGAGTTGTCTGTCTGTTGTAATACCAGATATTATAATAGAAATTTAATTGCCAGCAACCTGTGGGAGTCTTCCGTGGGAGTCCGGAGTTTAATTAGGACAGACAAGGGGATAAGTTGCTTCTGCCTAACCAAGGGAAAATCTTTTTTCGGGTCGAAGGTAGTAGCCTATTTATTTATTTAATTAGGACAGCCAACAATAAAAACACTAATACATTTACACAAAACATAACATAGATAGGTACATTTTTAAATGTCTTATCAATTATAGGCAGCCACAGCATGCTTCATATATAAACCAGAAAATAAAAACAATAAAAAGCACGTAATACACTAAAATTACCTATACACACACATACTAAAACTATCAAATTAAATATTATAACAAACAGAACAACTAATAATAAAATGAAAAACAGTGTTTAGCTTTGAGAGTCTAATCTCAAAGCCAAGGCTTTATTAAAACTATGAAGAGAGCTAGCAAGTATGTCGACGTCAGAATCCATAGCATTATGCAGCTTCATAAGCCTACTAGTTGGAGCATGACATCCAAGATTAGTTTTTGTAGTAGGTAGTCTAAAAAGCGGGATCTTACTACGAGGATATTTTCTTGGGATATGAAAGCATAAGTCGCTAAGTAAATCCGGACAATCAACGGTTCCGTGTGTAATTTTATGCTAAAATACTAGGTCTATGATAGTTCTACGGTTTGTCAGAGAGCGCATTTTAAAATATTTGAGCCTATTAGAATAGGATGGTATCTTTTTAGCCAATCCACAACTGTAGGTGAGGTGTTATATAAATATTTTTTGTAGTCTTTCTAACCGTAAAACACGTTATACTCGTACATAGGATTCCATATCACACTACTATACTCTAATATACTTTGTACCAAGGAGTTGTACACTGTTATTTTAGTCAAGGACCTCTTAAAAACCTTACAGTTACGTAACATGAAACCAAGATTTCTAGCGGCCTTATTAATAATCATGTCATAATGCGGTTTAAAGGTTATTTTAGAGTCTAAAATGACACCCAAGTCACGCAACTTATACACGGACTGTAGTTCTGCCTTATTTATATGGTACGAAGAGAGGAGAGGATTATGTTTCCTTGTAAAACGTATGAATTGACACTTGGTGGCGTTAAGAACCATTTTGTTAGTGGTGCACCAATCAAACACTCTATCGATATCTTCCTGAAACAGTGCGACATCCGAATCATCTTCAATTTGTCTTGCAAGCTTTAGATCATCCGCAAAAAGAAACGCCTCACAACCATGAATACATTATACTAAATCATTAATAAAAATATTGAATAGAACCGGGCCCAAGTGAGAACCTTGTGGGACACCAGTTGTATTACTATACGGTTCCGATAAATGACCATTCACTGCAACAAAGGATCTTCTTTCATTCAAATACGATGAAAACCAATGCAGTAAAGGATCACCGAACCCACATTCTCCCATCTTACGAAGCAAGAGATTATGATCAACCAAATCGAAGGCTTTACTGAAGTCCATGTAGACAAAGTCAACCTGGACTCCCCTATCAACAGCCATAGTCAATTTATTTAAATATAACGCCAAATTAGTAACTGTCAATCGTGATTTCACAAACCCATGCTGGCGGACATCAATAAGTTGTTTAGTTTGAAGCTGGACCAAGGGACATATTACAGACTCTAAAACTTTTCCAAAGATTGATAAAATAGAGATTGGTCTATAGTTAGTCACGTTTTTATTATCGCCTGATTTAAATATAGGAACCACTTTGGCATCTTTCCAAATTAATGGAAAGATACCAGTGGCTAATGAGGTATTAAATATTATAGTAAGCGGCACGGCAAGTGACTTTGCACAACTAACAGTAAATACTGAAGGTATTCCGTCTTAACCAGGTCCCTTATACAAATCAAGTCTTTTTAACTTTGCAAAAACAGTCTTTTCAGAAAGCTGTATGCTACTTAAATTGCTTGATTGAAGCAATGGTTGGGTGGTATCCTTGACATCATAGGACGAACTATGATTAATACAGTTTGCCTTATATATCGAAGATAAATGTTCTGCAAAAAGGTACTTCATCGGTTCCATTCGTAAGTGTAGCGGGGTAACTGTTACAATGACTACGTTTATGTTTAAAAAAAGACAAAAAGTATTCGGATTCGTTATAATACAGGACTCAGCTTTAGATCTGATAATATGATATGATGTTAAGATGATATGATCTATAACATACTTTCATAAAAACCTTATATCTCCTGTTTAATAAGTCCAAGGATAATCTATCTAGAGGGATATTATACAATTTTACTTTAATTCTGTATTTATTTTTTTCTTTTAACATTTTAAATAAATCGCGGTTAAACCAGTATGGATATCTCTCTTTTGAATATGAACGTGTTTTAGGTATATGAATTTCGATAAGATTTCTAATAATATCATAAAATTGTTTCACCATTTCATCCACACTTAAGCAAGAATGATGAATATCTTTCCATGAAATACGGTCTAACTCTTCAATTATGCGCTGATAGACTGCTTTGAAAAAATTTGGTCTAGGCAGACTATTAAATTTAGGGTTAAACACAGGTCTAAGCGAAATCAAAAACTCAATAGATGTGCCATAGTCTAGAAATGAAAAAAAAAATGATAAAAATATATGAATGTGATAGCGTAGAAGTTAATAACGACACAAACAGCTATACAACATTCAAAAAATTTATCAGGTTAGGTACTACTGGAAAAACTCCAGTAATTGTATCCACATAAGAAATCCGGTGGCCTCTTCCTGAGCACACCCATGACAGCTGTTCGAAAACTGAACCGGTACTCTAGCAAGACCACGGTTCGCAAAACAATCATAACACATGAAATTCACGGTCGGCCATAATAATTGCCGCTTTGTCGTCGCTCGCCTGCGCCCGCGCACCGCACCGCCCGCCGGCCGCCGCCGCCGACACGTAAACGCAATTGGCCCAACAATTAACCGGACCGGACCGGACAGTTTATCGGAAAAACATCTTTATTGTTATGTTGACGGTTTGCGATTATCGATCATTACTACCCGCAAGCTTGCGTTCAGAATAATAAATAAATATGTTTAATCTTCAGCTATTATTTACTTTACAATGACTTTGAGAAACAAAGAAAAGGTAGGAAGATTTTTTGAAATGTAAAAAAAAACAGCCAAGTTACCTATTAACACTTTCAATTCCATGACAGTTGTCGTGTTGTAACACTCGAGAAAATATTTAAAAAAACATTACATAACTTGTCTTGTTTTTAGTATTTTGCATGAAATAAAATATCCGTGTGCCTACAGTTGGAAGACATCATTTGTCTATAGTTTTCTTTAGTTTTAAGTTTAGGTACCTAATTTTGTTAAAGTACTTAGTTAATAGTGGTGGTGTTTTTTCCTTTGTCATAAAAAAAATAAATTCGAAAAATAATGCTTTATTTATTCAAAAATCATGCATTAGGCATAAACATAAAGAATGTCGCGTAGCGGTGAAAGAATACTACCACCCCTCTTCTCCCTTGGGTGTCGTAAAAGGCGACTAACGGACTAAGGACTGCACATACAGGGAGACTGAGGTGTTGGTCGTCTCATAGTTAGAAGTTATTTGCCTACCGTCAATCATTTTTAAATTTAACCGGGTGCGTTCAAGTTTACCTATATAGGCACATAACCATGTCGCGTAGCGGTAAAAGAATACTACCACCCCTCTCTTCCCTTGAGTGTCGTAAAAGGCGACTAACGGACGAAGAATTATACTTCCAACAGCATAGAGCGGCGTTGGGCTCATCACCTGTCACGCTGAGCACATGTGCAGTCGCTATTTGGTGAAAAGTGGACTATGGTAGAGGACTGCTTTTGCTGTCCTCATTGCCTAGTCTCTGACTAACCCTTCGGGGATAATAGTCGTGATTATATGTATTATGTATAAAGGATGTAAGAGCGCCATGTCATGATAATGAAGCATGAATTATCGATAACTAAAGGCGGACAAAGAGCATGTAAAACTAAAAACTCAATTTTTCTGCTATGTAAAGTACCATGATCTATAAGAATTAATTTAAAACATTTATGTTATGTACCCAAATAGTGTGTATTTCAACGCTTCAGTTTTCAGTAGAAAATAATTTTAAGAAAATCAACCGTTGCTGTACAATTTTAGCTCTCATAAGTTACGTAATTTATTTGTATTAAGCATGTCTTATTACCGTGCATAATTTTATTATGAATATTCAATAGAGTATCTGTTGCAAAGGCGGCGAGGGGGCGTAGCAGCACCGTTTTAGTCAATGCTTTTAAATGCCCGACTTTTTGTGGAAAATGCATGAATTTTCTATGACAAGTCATATCTTTATTATCCTAAGTTAAGAAATTTAAAAGTTACCAGTGAAGTGAGTCAGTGATTATTGTTTTGTAAGGTAAGGTAAGTTAGGTACATCTTATTGAAAAATCCGAATTTTGGTTGCGTAACCCTTTTTTAAAAGCAGGATATCTTTACTTTATTCGAATCTTAAATAGAGTATCAGTTGCAGTGCCCAGGGCGTAGCAGCGGCGTGGCGCGCAGGCGGCGCAATGTGCGCGCGCGACCTTTTGCGCGTAATTACGGGCGCGTGCGGAATACGCACGCATCGGGTGCGCTACTGACTGCTCTCACTCATTTGTCAAAGTCGAAAGTCGTTTATATGTAATATATGATTTGGACAGCACATCTTCAATCACATCTTTACATCTTAAGTAATGTTTTCAGCTTCCTCTTTTTAAATAGTAGTATTTAGACAAGTCACAATTAGTAATTTAATAAGTTATATAGCATGGACTTTAATGGGTCGATCAACTTTTAATTGTCCTTCCTTTTCCTTGCCTACTCTACACACAAAAAAAATATGATATATCGCTAACTTCTTTAAGAAATCCATTCAAAATTTAATTAATATCTATCGGACAACCGGTCACCTGGACGACTGAAACGGTTGTACAAGCGACAGTATTGGTTGCCCAATGGACAGTTATATGTGATCAAAGTTATAATTTGGGCTATTTTCTTTATATTTTGAGGTTTTTATATATTATTTGCATATAATATATTATTAAAGTTCTTAAGGTTCCTAGACATTATGTAGATTTTTTTCAACTATTAGAAAAAGCATCTCCCGTGACCACGGCTCCTGAAAAGCGTCGAAACGTCAGGAAACAATTAAAAAGTAACTTTTATGTAATAATAAACGCGCAGTTATATCTGTCAATGTGTTCAATTTCCAGAAAAAAATTGCTGCCCCCAATATTATTGATTGTAATATTTTTTCTTGCAGAATGGGGATGTCATCCAAAAAAAAATCTCGAAAATATTAAGAAAGACTTATGTCAGATCCCGAAAAACATGCTGAGCGGAAGAAGAAAATACGAGTTATGATAAAAAACAAGATTTTGATTTCTAACATGAAACCACAGGATAAAACAAACGAAAAAGATTTGTGATTGTTTTTTTAGTTTCTATGTTAGTTGATTACCATACCAGTTTCATGGAAATATAAATTTTAAACCAAATGTGGTCGTTTCCTTCTTTTAAATTGCTTCTAATCCTAATCATAAAGGTTAAAAGTCGGCCGCGCCTCCCAGACAACTAATTTTGTCCACTGGACAACCGTGTTGTCCCCATATTTTATGTTCATTAAACCGTTGTTTTAGCAAAAAAAATTGAATCATTTTGTTCATTATGTTTGTAACTTTAGCAATAAATATTATTACAACAAATAAAATAAAATCTTACAATATTAACAACAAAATAACTTTTTTTGTGGCATAAATTTATTTTTCCAGAGTTTTTGGCCAGCGGTTGTCCAAGAGACATATAATACATTTATTTAAAAAAATAATTGTAAACTGTCGTTTATGATTTGTTTAATAATGTGAGATAAGTTTTTTATACTCCCTTTAAAGTTTATTAATTTAAAATAATAAACAAAGTAGTTGTAAAAGGGACTTCGATAGGTTGCTGGAATTCGCTTCAAAGTCTACAAATAAATCAAAAAGTGCTCTGCTTGACGTAGAATCGAAAATTTTGATTAATATTCTACAGTCCCAGGTAATTTTTTGTAAGAAATTTACAAAATTTGTATTTTTAAAGTTAATAAAAAATGACAAAATATACAATTATGACACTTAAAAGTTGATTGACCCTAATACATAATATATCCATGCTTTATAGAGCAAATTTATAAACATTATTCTTTATTTAATTGTATATTCCATGGTAGCGTTTGAATAAAGTGAGCTTTCGACAAGTATCTGTGAATGTGGGTAATACCAATTTAGTATTGGTTTTCGTTGAAATTGGTTTGACTTCTCTGACAATCATCTGTTGTAGTAATAGTTAACCCCTCAAACCCCAAGCGAGTTAAGTAGTTTGTCTATTTTATGTCTTATTTTTCCTATTCATAAAAAAGAAATTTCGCAAGCAAGCTTTTGGCAAAGAGTGTGATCAAATTATCTGTGCGTTAACTTCGGCACTGCTTTTTATGCAAAATAATTGATTGATTGATCGCTATAGAATCGACATGTAGTGTTTGTCACTTTTTAGGGGGGATGATTGTAGCATCGGGATTGGTCAATCGAAGTGGCCAGCGGTATCACACCGCAGCGCATCACCAGTCGCCTCGTCTCGGTAGCTAGCATTACAGATACGGAAAGTGATATTTACGACACACTTGCCGTTTGATTAGCGTTTTTTGCGTCTGATTTTAATCGGACTATTTAACAGTGCTCAAAATGCTTTTTTGTCTCCGCAAAAGGTAGTACTTTCATTAAGTATGGCAGTTCTATTTTTATCGTAACGGTAATTTACAACATGTTTGGATTATTTTTCAGTTCAGTTTTGTCTAAAACATGTGCTTCCTCTATATATTATTATACCTACTTGTTTTGCATATGACATCTATAATATGCAAAACGAGCTTATTATTTATAATTCACTTCATAGTGAGCAATGTGTATAGAAGACCGATGATACTTCGTAACTGATTTCCTCAAGGTTCTGAAAAAAACCTTATAGAATAACGGAAACTGCTTTCTAATATTGATAGTCAGTGAGTTAAATGGCAGTGACATACATACAGGTGGGCTGTCTTCTGGTTTATTATAGAACTCAATTAAGTACCTACTACATAATTTAAAGAGGTACTACAAATAGACAGAGGACTGCTTTTGCGGTCCTCATTGCCTACTCTCTGACTAACCCTTCGGGGATAATAGTCGTGATTATATAATTATGTATAATATACCAAAAATGGCCTGTTAGGTAAGAATATCTATCGTATTTAATTGTTTATTTCAAATTGACTCTTAGCAATCTGGCATCACAACTCCACTTTGAAATATATCGAGTAGAACATTTCTCATCGCACATACAGATAACTCAGAAACAAATGAAAGGCAACCATTTACAAAAGTTATTGTCTCACGCGAAAGCATATTTTTATCAATGCCGCGTAAAGACCGTTATCATCCGGCCGCTCATAATTGGCGGAGAGCGAGAGTGGTCGTACTTACGGGTGAATTATTAATCGTCTCAGATTGGAATCAATTAAGCGGCGGCGCAGTGCTCCCGCGGCCTTCGCGCCACCTGCCCGCCGCCCCACTGGCAGACGGCCACCTTAACTAGAGCCCCCACACCCCCCTCTCTCGCCACGAACGCAGACCAACCAGACGTAAGCACACGCAAACGCAAGTGTCCAACTAACCGAGATCCCTAAGGATTGGAAAGAACGTGATTGCAAATTATCTGAGTGAAGAATCATGGCACCTTTGTTCCTTAATTACCCACTGTAACCCAAATATTAAGTCAATTGTGTGGTGGGTTGCTCAACCCGAGCGAAATTTAATTAAGTTTCTTTTAAAAATAATTTCAAATTATTACTTGAAAAGTATTCTGCAATGAATTGTTCATGGAAAACCTCCTATTAATTAAATCTTAAAATAATCATGTTATGATTTAATGAAGGGAAAGTCACACAATTTGACACCAGGTGTTTATTTTCTTAAAAAAAACACCTTTCTTTTCTTCTTCTTTTTTTTTCTTTTCTGGCTTGATGCGGTAAGTAAATTTAGCCAGTGTCAAGTAAATACATGAGATAGGTAATAGTAAATATTGACTTGAACACTTAGGGGAGGTCAGCTTAGAGCAGCCAACTTAACTTTGACTTTAAAAACTACCACTATAGAATCAATTTAAAAAAAGATTTTATATCAAAAGAAAGGGAATTTAATATGCTTTCATAACGTGTAGGCACATTTTGCAAAAACTTAAACGGTTTATTTTAATTTGTAAATTACGAAAACTAGTCAAAAAACCGCTTTGCCCGTGTTGGCCGCATAAAACGGCCATAGGGGTAAGGGCAAAGTGGTCATGCCTAAATATAACAAGAAATTAATTTTCAAAAACAAAACACCGAAAATTAAATTAAATACCTTTATTTAAGATAAAATCAAAAAGTTATTAATAAAGTTTCAAATGGTACAATAATTTCAGTCTTCATACTTTCTTACTAAAATCTATGTACCAAAAGTTCCCCCTGCGTAGTTTTTCTTTTGTAGTTGTGGTCAACCACTAACTAATACTCGTACTTAAATCAAAAAATATATTAAACATTCTAACATAAGTACTCGTAATACACAAAAACAAATTATTAAAGCGGCCAACTTTGCCCTTATTAATTGGCCACTTTGCCCGGACCGCTTTACCTTTTTCTACCATTTTGTTTAAAAAATAAACTCAGCTCACATTATTTATCCCATGTCGGAAGAAATGTTACACATTCAAAGCCAAATAGGTAAGTAACAATAGACGTGTAATAAAAAGATAGAATTCTGAAGAGGTTTGATCAAAACAGGTTGAACTTTCCCTGGATTTTTTTAACAAAATGCACATATCTTTGCACATGTCGCCGCGCCAACGCGTTTACTCCAATCGGCACCGAACAACTGCTTGGTGCGGGGCGGGAGGTTGGCTATAATGGCACAAAGGCAACGTCGCGCAATCGTTTTTAGTTACCGAATAATTGGGTGTGGCCGCTTTGCCTTCTATGGCCGCATTGAGCTGACTTCCCCTAAAGGTTAATAATCCACAATTTTTTTTAGGTTTATATTCGACAAAACACAAATTTTAGAAAATAAAACAAAACTGCATAAATGACGCTACACTTTTCCGCCAAGAAGACCCTACCGGGCGTTTAAAATGTTAGAAAACATTCGGTTTTCAAAAACTTAGATTACCTCCTTCCATTTTTCCCTTTCAATAGCAATCTAGGCCCATTCATAAGAACGAAGTCCTTGTCGAAGACAAGGACTTCTTTCTCATCCCGCCATCTTTGGTTTATACCCTGCAGTGAGACACGAAAAGGCTTATTATAATAATAATATATTACATCAAACAAAATCCACTATGTTTAATCTCAATGTCATAAAATAAGCTTTGAAATTCCACGCGGCTCTCCAGCGCGCAGCGTAAATAAACAGAGATTCGCCTTTAATGCCGTTAAAAAAGGACAGAGACCAGTGCCACAGTATAAATATAAGCTAATATTTATACTGTGCCAGTGCGCTTGAAACCGCAGCTGAGTGGGAGCCGCGTATGATTTACCAACAGTAGTTAAAACTCTCATTAAGCAGGCGAAGGCCTCAACCGCAGCCGCGGGGCGCGCGTTAAGCCGCGCGCGGGCAGCCTCGGAACGCCCCGGAGGACACAGAATAAGACGTTTTTAATTCAGCCCATCATAAATGCCTCGCTGTTATGTAGAAAAACCGTAACCGCTCGCATCTGCGTACGAGACACGCATTACCGGCGATTATTCGTATCAGCAAGATTTGCGACAAACTTGAAATGTTCCAGAGCTTAATAAAAGTCATTATATGAGTTTTTGTAGTTTGTGTTCGTACATGTATATACATTTTATATACCTTTTTCTTCTCTCTTCTGTTAGTCTTCGGCACAGGTCTCCCACATGGACAATAACCACGTTTTTTTTGTAACTAAGTACATATCTACTTACTGCTTGACGTTTTCAGTCTGAGCTTGCTCATGTTCAGGAGGTACTAAAACGTAACGGATACAGGGTGTCACAGAAGAGGAAAAAGCAGAATGGAAAGAAAAATCGTCCAGAAGTGAGTCGCCAGGCAGCGTTTTTACCTTACATAAAAGGCGTAACGGACAAAATTGGAACAGTACTAAGAAATTTCTCCATTAAGTCTGTATATACTCCGTTATGCCAAATATCGAACAAAGTGCGGTCGCCTAAAGACGTCATACCTTTCCAAACACCGGAAGTTTATAAATTCGATTGTAGCTGTGGTAGTTCGTATATTGGACAGACTAAGCGGACTATCGCAGAACGTGTCTAGGAACATATCGCAGCTGTAAAAAATCGACAAATAGTCAAATCGGCGGTACGAGTAGCTGAACATCTGCTGGAAACTGGAGTTAATCCCTGGATAGAGTTACATGATCACAGGTCTCCCACATGGACAATGACCACGCTGGCCCAATGCGGGTTGGTGGATCTTAATGACTGCCATCTTACCACAAGCACCGGGACCAACGGCCTTCCGAAGCAAAAAAAAATTTCTTGATAATAAACAATAAATAAAGAATAAAGTATGTCTCAAGAAAGCACACATGACTGTTTCCAATACGTATACAAAAATATGAATATAATTGTGAATATGCTTCTGCACATTTACAATTTTCGCCACCAACTCGAAACAAATCATAAAAGAAACAATGGCAACAAACTAATCGTAAAACAAAAACCTCCGTTTCCTATTAATATGTATGTATACTTGCAGAATTCCATTGACAGTGAAGCTCTAAAAGTAGGTTTCTGATGGACGTTAACGAAGAAAATATCAATCGCTGGCAATTGTTTAGGCAAATAGGTAAATAACGTCTTATTCTATTACAATGTAGCAACGACAGTTATGAATTTCTATGATGCATCGCAAACATCCGTACGAAAGCGTAAATCCAAGTATGGAAGCGTTATAAAAACGCAAGTAAACGGCTGAGCGCACCTTTTCAATCAATTACCAATAAATAGCGTATAAGATAGGCTAGGATAGGAGGCGACGGCAGCGACGAATTCCCCGCTCCTGCGCCTGAAGCGTGCGCCTACTTTTTGCAGCGGCAGGTGCATGCGCATATGCTATTAAATTGTCAAAGTATACACGTACGCATGCCAGCGTATGCCTCCGATAGCTACCAACAATCAAAAGCCAAGTATGCACTTACGTTCTTTCAAAGGCTCGAAGGCTGCGCACACAACCACATGTGCACCTAAAAGGCCACCGCAAAACCGTAACTGCTGTGTGTTTAATTATTAATAAAAAGCTATAAAATAAGATATTCACCATGGAAACGTTGAACGTGAACGTGGTGTTTTTTGCCGCTGCGATTGTACGTAGCCATTACACAATTACAGATGCAGTGATCAGAAAACCGCAACATAGCAGAAGTCTGCGGCCTCGGCGGAACATGTGCGGGGTGCGAGAGCAATGGATCGCAATTAGCGCTCCGGCTCCTGTAATGAGCCGCACAATGCGCGGCACGCGCGCGCCTTTGTGCCCCGTTGTGCCCGTGCCCCATGCGCACTTTTACCAAGGAACATACTATACATATATATGTTTTCGTATGTACAATTCAGAATTCCCAAACTTGGATTTATTTAATAACAATGTAAAAAGACTTAAGTCGCAAATCTTTGAAATTACAAATTGTTCAGATTTATAATTCGCACCTAACTATCTGATATTAATTTTCTTATTTTTAATTTAACGCATTTTGAACTTTTTGATATTTGCTTTTGTTATAAGTAGGCGCTTGGACAACTGGTTCAAGGGCGCTGTTAGTTTTATTTTTAATTTACCAACATTTTTTCTTTCTTTTTAAATAACTGTGTTTATGTTAGTATAAATTAAATATAAAAAATAAAATAAAAAAAAAAACATTTGAGATGTGAATAACTTGCAACCATCCCACATCAGGCTTGATTATTTTATATTATAATTGGTATATATTTTTGGGCACTCGTTGTCTTTTTTGTATTATGTTTTTTTATAATATTTCTCTGTAAATGACTGTTTGTGCCAGAATATATAAAATAAAATAAATATACATATGTAGGAAGGGAGTCGGCCATGCCGAATAAGTAGTCAGGAATGTCAAGATAATATTCAGATTTATTAACTTTTAGACAGTATCCCTAATTACTATAATTAAAGCCTAATTATCACTTGTGGCAAATACCTAGGGTTTTACCACAAGTGAAGATAATTTTTATTAATTATAAATTGCACCAAGGCATTTATAATCAATCAATAATAATTAATTTTAAATTAATTATCCGAGAGCGTCTAGGATAAGCTAGCTGGGTACAACCAGTGCACCGAGTCAAGCCAGAGCCAAGACTGCCCGCTCCGCCCGCTATGCGGCTGTTTTATACCCGTTGCGAAACAAGTCGAGTAGTGGGGGCGGTGGGGGAAATCGAGTGGCGCGCTGAGTGGCGTGATCGGTGCACGTGCTGTTTACAATTTCTGCTGTCAGACGTATGACGATTCCGCCGTCATGCCGTCACGGCCATGCTGACATGCGGACGTCCTCGTACGCAGCAACAGAATCAATAAGGTTCTGAAACAATAATTATTGCTCGGTTATCCTGACAAAATTCGTAAAATCTTCATACACTCAACAATATAGTCTGGTCCGGTCTACATCGACCCTTCAGATAGATAACAATCAGCTCAGGTCCGGTCTATATAGACCCTTCAGGCAATTAGTATTGGACCGGTTTCTTTGAACCCTGCAACACTAATCAGTTTTGGTCCGGCAATATGCCCTTCAAAACTTCTCCTCCCTTTTTTTTTTTACTATCATCATTGGACCGGATAAGCCCTACAATGATGATTTACAAGACACATGTTAATCACTATCATTAGCTCTATGGATATCAGCTTGTGTTACTATAAGTGTAGGTTGAGATTGAACAGACATGGCATTTTCAGAATCTAGGCAAGGAGAAGCAATTTTAGATAACCCTAAGGAATTACCTTGAGTTCCGAACATCAGTTCAATAGGTGTAAATCTGGTTACTCTACCCCGTGTGCTATTGAGGGCTAATTGAATGTTACCCAACTGATCCTGCCATGAGCTATCGCAATCGCATTCTATTATCGTGAGCAGATTTTTAAGAGTTTGCATAACTCTTTCGACCTGACCGTTAGTCCTACTGGAACCTGTGGCAATAAGATGTAATTCAATTTTATGATCATTACAAAAAATTTTAAACTCTGAATTATCATATGAGCGTCCATGATCAGCAATTATTCTTTTAGGAGTACCTAAAAGATTTACTAAATTTTTTAGTGCTTTATTAGCGTGGCAAGAATTTAAGGAAGTAGTATGTTCAAGAATTACAAACTTAGTAAAGGAATCTATAGCAACCGAACAATATTCTTTCAAGTCGCTTTTACCACTTAGTTTGCCAGACAAATCTAGATGAATAGTATGCCATGGAATACTTGGTTTTGGAATTGGGTGTAATTGTACTTGTTGAGCACCCAAAGAACCCTTAGATGCTTTGCATATTACGCAGGAATCGACATATTTTTTAACAAATTTTGCCATATTCGGGAACCAGTAGAGGTCATACAGTTTATCGAGCGTTTTTTCATAAGCAAGATGTTTTATTTCATTGTGAACATGACCGATAAGGGTTCATGTGAACGATTTGAGAATAATGGATAACCATTTAGAAATTTTACCACGTTCAATTTTTCGAAAGAGAATGCCCTGTCTAATATCGTATGTGTGTGATATTTCAGTCGGATAATCATTAGACCTTAATTTTGAAAGAGTATCAGCGATCTCAGAATCACGCTGTTGTTCAACTAAAAGCCATCCCTTTTCCAACTCAGTAAGATTAACGAGCTTTGGTTTTTGATTAGTTTTTAGAGACAGATCGTCATGAGCAAAATTACGTGAAAGGAAATCGGCATGAGCCATATTCCTACCTTCTCTATAGACTATATCGAAATCATAGGACTGTAGTATGGCTCACCATCTATGTACTCTGGGTGTCAAGTCTTTCTTTGAGTAAGAAGCTTTTAGGGAACTGCAGTCAGTAAGAACTGTAAATTTACGACCGTACAAATAATGCCGAAAGTGTTCTACGGCCTTAACTACCGCTAAAGTTTCGAGCTCGTATGAATGATAACGACTTTCTGCGTCAGTTGTTCGATGACTGAAGTAGGCAACTACGTGAGGTAAATTATTTATTTTTTGTATCAGAACTGCGCCATAACCCTCGCTACTCGCGTCCGTGTGAAGTTCTATGGGTAGATTAGCATCAAATATTTTAAGAACAGGCTCGGTTGTCAAATAAGTGATTATAGTTTTTAGGACCTTATCGTGTTCGGGGGTCCATGATATTTTCGATCAGTTGCCATAGACGCAAGCCTGCCTCAGCGGGACTATCTTTATTACTAAGGCGAAAATTAATTATTTGATCGAAATGATCTTGCATCATTATGTTTTAGAATAATTTGAGATAAGCATGTCCTTTATGGTGGGCCAAGAAATTTTGTCAGGTTGTTTATTTGTTAGACAGGTAGCAGCACGCCCCTTAAGGGAATGATTTAGTGCAATAATTAGGTCAACTCATTCTAATTTACTTTTTTCAATAATTATTTCGCTTAACGCGCACCAATTGGTGATATCAGACTCAGGGACATCGGGATCAAAAGCTATCAACATTGTAGAAGAGGAGTTCTGTCGTGAGCTCATGCTATCAGCCATTTTTTTAAACATGGCTTCCATTCCAGAGAAGAATGACATTTGTGGTTGTGCCAAGACATTAAGGGGTGGGGGTGGATCCGATCCCACTTCTGATGTAGGAAGGGAGTCGGCCATGCCGAATAAGTAGTCAGGAATGTCAAGATAATATTCAGATTTATTAACTTTTAGACAGTATCCCTAATTACTATAATTAAAGCCTAATTATCACTTGTGGCAAATACCTAGGGTTTTACCACAAGTGAAGATAATTTTTATTAATTATAAATTGCACCAAGGCATTTATAATCAATCAATAATAATTAATTTTAAATTAATTATCCGAGAGCGTCTAGGATAAGCTAGCTGGGTACAACCAGTGCACCGAGTCAAGCCAGAGCCAAGACTGCCCGCTCCGCCCGCTATGCGGCTGTTTTATACCCGTTGCGAAACAAGTCGAGTAGTGGGGGCGGTGGGGGAAATCGAGTGGCGCGCTGAGTGGCGTGATCGGTGCACGTGCTGTTTACAATTTCTGCTGTCAGACGTATGACGATTCCGCCGTCATGCCGTCACATACATATAATCACGACTTTTATCCCCAAAGGGTTAGTCAGAGACTAGGCAATGAGGACCGCAAATTACAGTCTACTTTTCATCTAAATGGCGACTTTAGTCCGTTAGTCGCCTTTTACGACATACAAGGGAATAAAGAGAGGGGGTGGTACATTCTATTAATAAGCCGCTACACGACGCGGCTCTACCAAGGAACCCTTTCTAAATTCCATATTACGTACAGTGGCATATGAGACCGCAAGAATGTTTTTTAACGACCTCCAAACTTTATTATGTAGATGACAACCCAATAATCATGATACAAACCTCTTAGATCCGTATTTCATCAAAAATCACAATATTTTTATTTAAAAAACATGTAAACATACTTACAAAAAATTAATAAAAACTTATGAGTTGTTTTATTTTTACCATTTTTTTTTAATTTTAAAATAATTTTTTGTTTATTTTTAATGCATTGTAAATGTTTGTGTTATTACAATAAAAATATTATCTATCTATCTATCAATAAAGAAAAATATAAGAGAACGTTAAACTTTTAAGTAATATCTATATAAATAAAAATCAATTGCCACGAGTTTGTGTTCGAGCATCATTTCAGAACGACTGCACCTATTTGGACAATTCTTGGTTTGTATGAAAAAAAATCTTGGAAATTGGTCACGACTAACGAGGTACTTACTGGGTTCACACGGACAAAGTCGCGGGCGGGCACCTAATTACATATATTTTATTGAAGCCCAAACATATAAAATCGTTCTTGCGTCGTAGTTTCTGGTCGTTATTTATGTCATCCGATGATGCGTAATGACGGCACGATAGTTAAATTACGTAGGTATATGTTTATGTAGAGCTCGATACCCTACCGAAGCTTTTACGGTTTCCGACGCACACCATATGACTCGAGGCTCGCTGCCAAGCCCATATAACTCTTCAAGGGGTGACTATTACAGTAATGTGGATATCAACGTGTATGTATCGGTTCACATTATTACTGAATAACTGCAAACATAAATTATAAAAAAGTCTACACACAAATCAGTGGACTCATCTAGACACAGTTCTCTTTAACCTGATTAAATTTTTTAAAACACTGTCTCATCCAAATTTTATAAATGCGAAAGCGAATTTGTTTGCCGTAGGTACCCCGAAAACCGTGTGAGGTTTTCGTGGTACGGCACAATATATTTGTAACAATATTATGTAAAATTGAATAAATAAATAAATAAATAATAAATAAACTTTCCTAAACTCACACCAATATCTAGCCCAAAAGAAGCTTCATTATGAAACTCGTTAAATGGTTACTAGACAACGGATAAACATACTAAAAATACTTAAATACATACTTATTATACATAGAAAACACCCAGACCCGAGACAATTTAGGAAAACAATAATTTAAAAATTGACCCGACCGGGGATCGAACCCGGGACCTCAGAGATGGCGACACCATGAAAACCGGTGTACAAACCACTCAACCAAGGGGGTCGTCAAAATAAATGATTTAATATTGTTTGTTTTGAACAGAAAACAAAATCTTACATTACAAAAGACAGTGTGTTAACTCTTTTCAACAAAATATTTCCTTTTATCTCAAATGAAAAGTGAGTTCTTCTGTATGTACTTACGTTACAGTCTCCTTATAGAATTTAAAACCAACAAACCGAAACTCTGCCATCGCATGGCTAATTGCCGTTCACCTGACAAAAGGACATTACTCATTGAATAAATCGACAGAGCTAAGTACGCATTCACGATCCGAAATTAATCGCAGGACAAAAACGCCGCAGCGGTCACATGTACAAGTTATCTCATTCAGTTATCACAAGGAACAAAATAACTCCAGCATTTTGATTTATTTCATACAGATTTTTATCATCGATTAAGTTTAAATTATGGTCACTTTACCTTTTTGCTGGTAATAATTCTTGTCTCAATTGCGAAACTGTTTTACGGTGACTATACGCATAATTCAGTTATGATATATTGTACATTAAACTATTGTAGCGGCAAAAAAGAAGCTTTACAAGCATTTTGACATGATATTAATTCATTTATATTCGTACGTATTAAAATTCCATAATACTTACAACTAAAATACCTAAATCAAAATACCGAATGTATGAAATACCTATGCCCGATATACCGAAGCTCAATGTCGATTTTCAAATAACCGAAAGTTCAAAATCCCGAAGGTTCGAAATAGCGAAAGTTCAAAATCCCGAAAATTCAAAATACCGAATTCTATAAGACCTAATTTTAAGGTTATATTTTTTATTAGACAACAGAAATACTAGCTGCCCTACTCCTGGAAAAATAACAAATTAGATCGACATACCAGTGAAGACATTTGTATACTTGTAATAGCAACAGCTAGGCCCAGCATTCCTATATGTTTGCTGTTCAACCTGATGCCACACTTAAATTATCATTTTATGTGCTAGCAAGATTACGGTCGTGGCTAGAGGCACCGGCGTCCATTACCGTTCGCCAGGTAATGCGGCAAGTATTCCTGTACTAACTACTTAACTATCGTCCTGATGTGCAATCATAAATGCGTATCACGGTTTAAGGAAAGTAAAATTGTGCCATTTAAATGTGTAACGTTATAATCGAGCGGACCGGACACCGGGAATTTTAAATGAGGTTGCAGTTATCTTTCGCGTTGCAAGTCTCTATTTTTTATGCACACACGACCAGTTTAAGAACATTTTATATGGATAGAAAAAGTAAACATTTTAGCTATCTATTTAAAATAGAGAATTGCTAATGGGTATTGCATCGGGTAAAGGCATTAACTTTGAAACTTTTTATGAGATAATACTTCATGAGGAAGCTTTTATTGGTTAATGGTGTTGTTGAAAAAGCTTAAGCATTTCTTGAATGGATTTGTTACGTTATTCTTATTTCATATCAACAATTTTCAATTCAACCTTTTAAAAATTTACAACTCAATAGGGTCCATACTAATGTTACCTTCTGAACTATTTCTACCTACTATCCAGAGACAAAACTCAGGTGCAACTGTGCGTGGGTAAGCTTACATCAGCTTTTAAAACAAAGGACAGTTGTATTCTTGTTTCGACTTATTGCAATATTGTTGTGCAAGCAAATGAGACAGTATAAGTACTTTTTTTAAAGCTGATATAGCCAATTCCGTTAAAAAATAAATCCGACAACGGTAATATTTACCCAAAACAATTGACGACGTAAGAAAACCTATGGCGGCTTATAGAGAGAGACACAAGGCGTGTGCCTTGTAATAAAAAAAAAAGTGTTGTGTGTTCTTGTAAATTAATAATTTAACGTTGTTACAAACAACATGATTTTGGTAATACTTTGTGTTTATTTATAATACAAAGTATTTACAAAATCTGAGTTTGGTCATAAAACTAACTCAAATCTGAGTTTGGTCATAAAACTTATCGATTAGTTTTCTCTAAAATTAATGTGCGTAAAACATTCACTCTCACTATCATTTTCATAGGAGCACAGGATCAGGATGACAATCCTTTGAATGTCAACCTGATACACTATGTTGTGTTGAGTTAAAAGATGAGTAGTCTTGTTAAGTTTTCAAGGATCGGACATGTGGTTTGATCTTTCTGCACCCAGCGAAGGTGAAGAAAGTTCAAAAACCACAATTGGCCAAAAATATCGACTCTGTTTCTGAACAAAAATTTGTGCATGGACTAGATATAGTCACAATAGCTTAATTTTTAAAGCTTCTTAAGTTTGATTCAATAAAGCTCATTCGCATTCTCAAAATTACACGGATAATTCGAATCTACACAATCGCCACGCTTGCTAAAGTGGCAGCGAGATGATCGAAACTGACCTAGATGGATTATCAGAACTGTCGACTAAGAATATCCAGCACACGATTTTTAGTTCAGAAGGAACTAAAATTTGTTCTCAGCAAAAGTTGTATAAATAAATAAAGGTTTAAAGTATCCTCTCAAGAGTATGAAGACAAAGCATGGCGAGTGCGCGGCGCGGGCGTGGCACGCGCAAACGTTTGAATAAATCGGTTAAGGGTGCAGATGCCGCGACGTGGGCGACGCGTCTGGAGAAACGTAGGCCAAGGCTGGGCTACAGCCAAAGATTTATCGATACTTCTTTATCTGCAAGAAAGAACTTCTGGTGGGACTGTGATTTATACAAGTCTCATGTAACAACAAACGAAAATTTTAACTGTCACAAAAAACGGCGAGCAATGCGTCTGTAGAAACGTGGGCTAAAGCTGTACAAAGCAAAGATTTATCGATACTTCTATTCTAGATTGTTAGACGAAAATTAGATCTATTGATTAGCACCTCCCTAATGTCACCGTATCCCAGCACTAGTTGCTGAAGTTTGACAGTTGACATACCGCGCTTTTGCTAAGTGTTTGTGGTAAAATACTTTTTTGTAAATATAATTTATGATTATTGTGATGAATTAAGTTTATTCCTATCAATGTCAACCAAGATAGAGCTTCTGGGAGGACCGTGATTTATACAAGTCATATGTGTAAGCAAAAGAAGATAGCTACTTTACTGTCACAGAAGACGATGAAGTGGGCCACGTGTTAAGCAAAGCATGAGCCAATTCTCGGTCACTGTAAAAGATTTTTCGATATTTCTGCAGCTGCTTCAGCTGAGAGAGCTTTTGATAGGATTGTGATTTAAATTACGTAAAAACAAAAGAATACGATAACTTTACTGTCACAGAAGATGGATCACGATATGTTTATAGAAGCTGATGTTGATTCTTGGTGACTGTTAAAGATTTAACTATACTTCGTTTATTATCCAAGATAGAATTTTTGGTGGGACTGTGATTTGTACAAGTTTTATGTGAAAACAAAAGAAGACAACAACATCACTGTCACTGAATACGTTACAAATATAATATCTTCATTGTGTTGCGTATTTGTTATAAGAATTAAAAAATGTAGACAGAACTCCAACAAGCCATGTTAGAGTGTAAGCTAACATAAATAACATAAATAACATAAAATTTTTGCTTTGCTAAAAATTTCTATTGCACTATGCAGTTTATATTAGTAATGGTCATTTCTTAAAGTGACACTAGCACCTCGAAAGCCTCCCCGAAATCGATATCGACGGTCGGCCGCGCATCCCTACGTCAGAGCCACCTGCCGCCCGCACCCCTACGCTATATTTTATTCCACTTAATCGTCCTTTCCGTTATATTACCTGTTTTTATCCCTACTTAAAGCAAATATTCCTGTTTCTATAAACGCTACTATGTCTGATCGTCCTATTAACTATAATAGACACTTTTAATTGAGAATCTATAAAAGGTTTCGCGAACTGTTGCCCGTATAAGGATTAAGCATTCATCATGGAAACCGCGGCTCTCATCTGCCCAATTAATAAAAGTTGACTGCGAGGAATGGCGGGCGGCGACAGCCTGCGCGGGTACCGGTTCTGCGCAGCTGAACCGCAGCCCGCCTAACCTTCTACTGTTTTATTTTGATTTACTTATCTATCCAGCAGGTTTCGCGTTTTTATTAGAAGCAGTAATCACTGATCACAGACTTTTAAAGCGAACGGGCGGCTAGTTACTGCGCTCATGAATTTGAATTTAAATGTCAGCCATTTTCTACAAGACCCGCCGGCCGATCCAATAAGAAATGCATTGAGATTTAGAAACCGCTTTATCGGATTTGATCGCGATTCGAACTGACCGTTACGTAAATTATTCGAAGCCAGTTCATTCAGCGACAAAAAAAAAGAAGACGGAATTACATGCGTGCGGCCGCGATATCTACAAATCCTGCTTCATTAAATCCCTCAGGAATCGGGAAGGAGGCTTTAATTCAAAATTCGAACAAAGGGACAAAACAAAAACGAAAACAGAAAAAAAAGGATGATAAAAAGTGGCTTGGGCGCGTGCCAGGGCGACATGTGCACGCGCCGAGGATCCGCGCTAACGGGCCGTGACGCCCGCGCCCCGCGCCCGCGCCACGGGCCCCCGCGCCCCCGCCACGCGCCCCCGCCGCCGACACGCGCTCGCCGTTAGGTCCCGCGCCCCCGGCCCCGACCCCGCTGCAAGCGCCGCTACCCCGTGCCAAAGCGCTGCCTGCCCCCTGAAATGAAACCATACACATTTCCCCGTACGTAACAGAACACGCTGTAACCAAAGCAGATTAGCCGCTTAATTGAATTTCCCGAGATTGTTATTACAATGGGTTAATCAAGCGACAAACGTAATTAATGACTCCGCACCAATACCTCGCCGGTAGGTGGTTGCGGTCTGGTAATGTTTCTTATGAAAAGTTTAATATGAAAACCTAATATAATTTTCAATCTTCCTGAAACTTATAAACACTGTAGGTATTGTCATAAACTATTGTCATATAATACACTTAAGTACCTACTTCAAATCTAAGTTTTACATGGAGTATTTGATTACCCATTTAAGTAAGCTTGCAGTACTGTCAGTCTGATAATTCCTAGTTATTTGCAGGTGCGTTTCGCATTGCATGGAACAACAGATAAAACATTGACAAACGTTAAGTGATGTCGCTTGGCAATTTCATCTACAAAGGCATTAATAATCGATGTAACCTTATCTACACTTAATAAAGTTTTATCAGTTCTTTGTCAATGTTCTCAAAGTAACGTCGAGTGAAGCAGCAAAAACATTTTAACGAATTCATTAAGATAGGAGGCGAGCGCGTCATTAACCTAGTTTCGTTTGTACTACACACAATATGGCGTCCTTGTGGCTCGGCATACGCTTAATCAATGTAAGCTCTATATTTTCCACGTTAATAAAATATGCTACCTACTAAATAAAGTGGAAAAACCAACAAAATTATGAAATGTTCAATTCGAAGAAGTATCGTCGTTGTTGGAAGTTAGTCGTTAATTTGGAAGAAATTCCCTAAATGTTTGGGGTCAAACTGGGCCCCGATTCTGTATCGCAATCTATAGATTCCACACCTAAACCTTACCGCACACAAACGTCAAACGCATACGTTTTTGGGAAGATATCGTAACTTTTTAAGGAATTAACGTGGTTTTGAAATAAGGAATCGTTACAGAATAAGGGCTCTGTTAATCATGGCCTCAATTTGTAGGTGACTATAGAGTACATGTAAGGTAATGCGATAAAGTTATCATCATTTCTTTAATTAACATTTATTCCATTTTTATCTACCCTAAAAAAATGTCAAGAAATCTGAATCAATTCAGCTTGTGAACGTCGTCGTCCGGTCACACGTTAATTAAGTAATCGTCTTACTATCAAATGAAATCTTAGTTCCATTTATAAGGATTCCCCTTTATAACACGTGTAAGTGGGTACCTACGTATTGTGTCATTATAATATGTAAGCCAATTATTTGATCCGTCGGTAATTACATTTAGTTTGCACCTTTTTGACTAAGATTTATTTATTTTATAGGGCAACGTTTGTAATATAACACTTTCCCAAATAATTCGCAGTTGAAAACCTATGATCTCAGCTCTTATCGAAACTACCACGGTGAGTGGTTCAAAGGTGGTTTTTCCCAATATCCCTTCTTCTTCCTTTTTCATTCCTATTAACGCGTCTCGTCACGTGACGTCTATCTATGGGTCTCAATTTATTTGCTACTTCGCTTTCACTTAACATTAGGTGAAGCAGAGTCATTTGATTACATTACATATACACGACTATTATCCCCGAAGGGCTAGTCAGAGACAAGGCAATGAGGACAGCAAAAGTAGTCCTCTACCATAATCCACTTTTCACCAAATAGCGACCTAAGCATAAGTTTTTTTCTAAGACTTTGTCTCCTAATGTATTGTAGTTATAAAAACAATTTGCCATTTATAGTAGATACTTTGATTTGGTATACTTAGAGATTCGTATTTCAGCTTTATATACCTACATACATATAATGACGACTATCATCCCCGAAGGGTTAGTCAGAGACAAGGCAATGAGGACAGCTAAAGCAGTCCTCTACCATAGTCCACTTTTCACCAAATAGCGACTGCATAATGTACTCAGTGTGACAGGAGGTGAGCCCATCGCCGCTCTAAGCTGTTGGATGTATGTGCAGTCTTTAGTCCGTTAGTCGCCTTTTACGACACCCAAGAGAAGAGAGAGGGTGGTAATATTCTTTCAACGCTACGCGGCACGGTAAAATAAATATAAAGAAAAATTGACAAAACAAACTCTTTCAAAGGTAGTAAGTAATAATGGACGAACTGCGTATTGAACCAAATGCGTGTAGGACGAACGGCTACCAAATCGTAGGTACTCGTAGTTAGAACAGGATGATATCTGAATACTTGTACTCAAGTCATGTCAATATTTTAAATTAAATTGTTTCATAACATATTAGCGCTATGTGGTCAATGGCAATGGACCGCTTATATGAAGATGGTTAAAGTTACTTTCATCCTAATTAACGGTCACTCGTTCACTCGAATAAAACTGAAATTAATCCTCTCATAACTAAAAGTTCGCAGAATTAAATTCTTCTCTATGTAGGCGCAAAATCACATGACTTATTTAATTATGATCCTTAAATTTGTTTATTCAGACATGGCTGTAACAGGCCATAGTTATACATGTTTGCACAATAACAAATTTAATTGTAAATGTATAAAAATAGAATTAGTGGATAATTTTAAATACTTAGGGATAATTGTTGATTGTAATTTTAACTGGAAAATGCAGGTCGAGGAAGTATGTACAAGGCTTAGAGCAGTATTAAGTAAATTTTATCATTTAAATTATGTATTAAATAAAAAGACTATGTATTTGGTTTATTATGCCTTAGCTGACTGCCTCATAACTTATGGACTTAGTATATATGGCCGTACATTTGCTTCTTATTTAAAAGACATAAAAAATTTGCAAGTTAGGTTGCTTAAATACCTTGTTAGTAAAAAAGTTAAAAAGAAATGTAACAAAGACTATGATAAATTGTTCCCTATTTGTAAAGTACTACCAATAGAGGATAAAGTAAAATATATGATAGCCATAGATCAGTACTATTCTGAAGAATATAAAATTAAAGTGATAAATAAATACAACACAAGAAGGGTGAGAGAGGATAAATTAATTGTACCTATTACAAAAAACTATTACGGTAAAAGATGTACATGGTATTTAGTTCCGGAAATATGTAACGATATAGAGTTATTAAGAGAAAATCCAAAAGTGTGTAAGCCGATCATAAAAAGAAAGTTAAAAGAACATTTTTTAGATAAGTATATAGATTAAGATAATGCATATTAAGATATATAATAAGATATATTGTGATAGTTAAACCCGATGGGTAAGTGAGTACACAAAATCATTGTATACACGAGTGCTTATCTCGCCAACAAACTGCCTAACAGTTTGGCGAATAGTATTGTTAGTTAGAATGTTTTTGTACAATATTTGAGTATAAATAAATAAATAAATAAATATAAATTAGCATTTGTTAAATCCCTTTGTGAGTTAAACTTTACTTAGTAAAATTTTTGCTTTATTCTTTCTTTTACGATACTTGTTATAAAGTTAGCCGTGTCGCGTGGCGGTGAAAGATATTACCACCCCCTCTCTTCCCTTAGGTGTCGAAAAAGTCGACTAACCGACTAAAGACTACACATACATCTAACAGCATAGAGCGGCGATGGGCTCACCACCTGTCACGCTGAGCACATGTGCAGTCGATATTTGGTGAAAAGTGGACTATGATAGAGGACTCCTTTGCTGTCCTCATTGCCTGACTAACCCTTCGGGGATTATAGTCGTCATTATATGTATGTAGGTATATAAAGCTAAAATACGAATCTCTAAGTATACCAAATCAAAGTATCTACTATAATTGGCACATTATTTTAATTATTACAATACAATAATACACAAAGTTTTAGAAAAAAACTTATGCTTAACATTAAAATGTATGAGATACCCTGTATAAAATAAAATCAGTCACATTATTCAATGGATTTTGTAATCAAAAAAAGGTAGTTTAGAAAGGGTTTAAGATTTTAATTAGTGTAAGTAATGATTTTTCGGTACCTACTGTCCTAGTTAATCCCTACACCAGTCACTATTATATAAATAATCTAAGTCCTAAGTGTTGAATACATTAGTAATCACATCGTAAACAAAGTTAGTTTCCATCAAATCGTTTCTAAGCCGTCTAAGCGCGCCCCGCCCCGCGCCGCTCCGCCAATGGCGCGCGAGGGCGGGGCCGCGCGCCACAAATCTAAGCTTATGTACCCGGCTCTGATTTCAATACCAACCGACACATAACCAAATCACTTCACATTTCACAATGCCATAACTAACCTAGTCACCGCGCTAACCGACCGGTCTATCCGCAACTAACAGTCGCTATGCATAATAATACGATCTTAATGTCACGCGGCAAGCAACCGCTTATTTGTGGGCATTAATACTTAAAAGCAATTTTTCAGTGCGTCGTCTGCGCCGTCGACGTAAGTGCAACCAACAATTAAAGGGTACATGCGAGGATGCGACGCGAGTCACCTGTCAAGCGGCCGTTTCATCAAATCATTTCTTTATTGCGCAGCCTCCGTTCGAGTCCGACCTGCCCTTTTTATGAGCAGAGTTTTGAAAAAAGAACGCTCGTGAGGATGAGTCGGGTAGGTCGGGGCGCGCGAAAGCCTCAGTCAGGTGGCCGGCGCCTACCGCGACGCACGTCAGCCATCGACGCTCCCCCAAAGTCTTTCAGGCGCTGACACATCGCGGCTTACGATTTTAGTCCGCCTAAAAAGTTTTCTTAATAAAATACAATGATTTCAAGTGACAATTAAACTAAGTTTTCGTGGAAATTTCAACATTATTTTCAAACTATTTCAAGTTTAGTGGCGTTAGGCAGTGAGTGAACT
This sequence comes from Scoparia ambigualis, assembly GCA_963921215.1. Classification (NCBI taxonomy): domain Eukaryota; kingdom Metazoa; phylum Arthropoda; class Insecta; order Lepidoptera; family Crambidae; genus Scoparia; species Scoparia ambigualis. The sequence goes on from OY992505.1 coordinate 14,832,957, forward strand.
TACCTACAGCTCGCAGTTTTCCCGCCCAAGGTGAGTAAACACAGACTTTATTTGTTGTTTGTTTGCATTTGTGATTTATTTTTTTACGTATTCGCATATATATCTTTATTTTAATTAAATATTTTGTTCTTTGTCATTGAAAACAGTTTAAAGATTTCTATATTTTTCTTGTTTTGCTATCTTTTACTTAGTTCTGTTTTTTGACAAGGTTTATTAAGATAATAAATATACTAACCTAGTGGAAAAACATTTTAAATAAATGGAGCTGCCTTTTTTTACCTTTTAAATATTTTAACTCTTTGTGTCTACATATTCAGTAAAATATAAAAGTTTCGCAAGATTTTACCTTTACCTATATACTCTCAAATCTATTTGAAACTATTTAGCTCTACATTGGCTTACTGAAACAGGTTATAAAAATAAGTTTGTTGGGACAAAAATAGTAATACCTTTTGTGACAGACAGACCATTGCACAGTTATTCTTAGTGAAACCTGATTTAACAGAAAGGTTTAATGTATTTGCGATGACTACTTCCATTCATGGGCAGAAGCGATCCCCCCAACCCTTTACCCTTTTGGACCATGCGGAGTCAAATGGGATTCCTTATATGGACATAAAAATGCTCACAACTACATGGTTATTTTAGTTTTAGACAACGGAGGGAGCACTGAGGTTTTATGTTGTCTGTATTTTGTTTTTTTGTACTTATTTTTCGATCGTAGAGTCTTCAGAGATTGTAGAGTCTTCGATCATACAAACAAGAGTATAAAAGTTGGTGACATAATGTAACATGTAGTTGTTAAAAACACCAAATAAGTAAATTTACTTTTGATACTCTACCAATTCCGTCAGATTAAAATAAAAATGTACGATTAGAGTAATCTGTATCTTTTGGCAATCACTATCATCTATTTATTAGCTTTTGATGTTCTTTCAATTTTGCGTGAATCTAATTTCGGCGTAATTTACCAAACTTTTATTTCAGCATCTATGATAAAGTAATAATAACTAATTACGTTATAAATTGTCACTTCACAGTTTCACACCGCCCGGTTGGGATTTTATATTTTTTTTAAATCTGACAATATCGAAAGCCCGAATGGTTAAGCGCTTAGTCCGATATCCGGAGGTCCCGGGTTCGTAAAGGGAGTTTGGTTGGCCAATATCATAGACAAATAAGATAATCCTTGCCAATACACTTGACAGTTGACAGTTGTAACAATTAAATATGAAATATGTCTGAAATGGTAGTTTATGATTTAACGATAGTTATCCAGTAGTTTTTTTTTTGATAAGATAATTAGTACTTAAATATTTTATTTTTACAAAATAAATTTGTTTTTTATCTGTGGATTACAAAACCCGAAACACGGGTGGCAAGGGGCGGCCATGTTTGAGCTTTATGTGACGTCACATTTCACAAAATTATCAAAAAGTATCTGTCAGGTTTCAAGATAAGTTTCTATAATTATTTAAAATTGACGTCACAAAGCAAAATGTCACGTGACCAACCGTTTTCGCACAAAATTTGAAATCAATAAAGAAAAATATGTTTTTTTTTTGTTAAATAATGGTTTTTTCGAGAAAGAAAATATTGTACGGGGTATAACAAGCGTTTGTAACTTTTTAAATACTTTTTCGAAAACTTTCAAGTAGCCAATTGTAGCGATGGCAGATGGAGGCCTTTTCCCAGCAGTGCTACAGTTTATAGGCTGTGCTTTACAACAGCGAAGCTTGCCTTTATGTCACTTGATAATAAATGATAAGTCAGAAGTCCACCTGCCTAACTTCTGATTTAACTTAATTGTTGTTTTGGCGACAGATTTGGGTAAGATGGTGGTGGTAACTTATAAGTGGATTGAACAAACATCCCCTCAGTTATCTCTTTATCTCACTCTTAAACTTAGTTCCATTTACTGAAACCTACCGAGAGCTGCCATTTAAAGCAGCTCTCACGTAAAGAAGGGATGCACTGGGTTCGGACACTTTAGGATCCTAAAGTGTCCGAACCCAGTGCATCCCTTCTTTACGTGAGAGCTGCTTTGCAATGCAATGCCACGTTTTTTTGGGCCAGGAACACACGAACTCCTCAGAACACCCCACCAAAGTTTCATCACAATCTGAATGGTTTACAAAAATATGTATATACAAAAACATTTTTTTTTATTTATGCCTTTGTCTGTCACGAGGACTCATAGAGGTTACTAATAATTAAATGCACTGGCTTTATGTCAGCTGAGCTCTTACATAGATAAAAATAGTAATAATTTTATACACATACACATAGGCATCCTATGTGCCGTTACTAAATAAAATTAAATACTTAGTACTTTCAACATGAATTAAATGTAAAATCTGTTAAGAATCAATTTGTGAGTGTGACAAATTTTGTTAAGACAGTTAAGACGAACTCAGACAGACTGCATGTATGCACAAGTGTTTTCAAATCGTTTTGAACGACCACTTGAAAACGTTCGAAATGTTTTGGTGTATTTTAATACTTACTACTTACAGAATAGGTTTAGCTCATTCCAGTACCTGCATCTCCAAATAATATTACATTAATGTCGTTCAGTTGTTTTTTTAAGAATTATCGTGACAAAGTTTCTGAGACAATACTAAGTAGGGCCAAATTCAATAAAGAATGTTTGTAAACTAATTATTGATAATTATTTGTGAAAATATCTTGTGTCACTCGGAATGTAATTGTTTTTTGAAAGAAAGATACAATTATTATCTACTGGTTTTCTCATCAACTCTCGTCTATCCGATTTAGATGAAACAAGTCTATATTAACATTAAAGTATGCTATAAGTTTTCTGTTCATATTTTTTAATATGTAATCTACACAAGATATATGAAATGTAGATGTCCAGTATAATTAAATGAAATGACAGTAATTTATGACCGCGCATTATACGGGTATGCTCATGACAGTTATATTATTAAATAAAAAAGATTATAACGGTACTAATTTCTGCGGTGATTGATTTTACTCAACACTTGTACCGGTTCCCACCGAGTGTGGAAAAAATATGTGGCATCGGCGCTTCCATAATTACCGGTGTGCGGCTAATGTGACTGCTTTATTGGAACAAGACTTCGCAAGACGCTACCTCCTTGTTACTTGACTTTGAGTGACGCATAGATAAGACAAAAGACTTTAGACGAAAGTGCTTTGTTACAAATTTTAAGACTCTTAATCTTTTGTCAAATTAATTAAGGTTAGTATTTATATCGTGCATTATATAAAATAAGTTGGTTGTAAAGATTGCATTCATTAAAAGAGTTTTATAATATAAATTTTGGGCGAATGGATTCAGTATTTTAATTAATCACAAAAAGTAAATACAAAGAAACTTTATGATGATCTTGCAACTTATGCAATTTCAGCAATTCTGGGTCAACCACCCGGTGTCTAAATCCTACACTAAATCAAAAGTATTACGGTCTAACTAAGTATTCTAAAGACACATTCAACCTTTGATCCCGGTTGTTGTCAAAGATGGCAGTCGTTAAATAAAACCAATTAAAACCTGTGATTATATACAATATATATTGAGTTATAATAAACCATGATTTAGAGCTTATCATTTCTTCCGTGTCCTTAATGTTAATTCAATCATATTTTAAGTAAAGTATTACTAAAATCGTTTAACGCTTTTCCTGCTGATGGTACTTTAAAGCATTTATGACTTTTAATCGACATTATCAAGAAAACTAGAAATCGGGGGCCAAGGAGACGGGTGACAACGAGATCGGGGGCCAAAGGGAATAACCAGAGCCAACGTGGTGGGTTATGCCCCCATATTCTTATTTCATATTGTTTAAGTTACTAATTAGAAGGCCTGTTAGGCATTAAAAGTTAGAAGGCCTGTGCCCAGCAATAGGATGCTTACAGTCAAATACTGTATGATATTCGACAAACTTAAGCTATCTTACGAAAAATAAGGGCTTTAAATCACAACTCATGTTAGTTAAGGCTGCACATTCATTGTGATCAAGCAATATTTGATATTAAAAGCTTACATATAATCAGCTTACACCGCCCTTCGCTTAATAGAACATTACTATACTTAATTAGATTTTTTTGCGTTTCGTTTTGATATATTTTATTATTCAATTATTGAGAGACCAATACCATTTTAATACGGAACTATTCGATTATAATTTGTTATTCATTTCGTTATACTTTTTTTGTGATTGGTACCTAGGACAACTTTTACTAATATTTTAATCAAAATATAAATCCTGCCTAAAACATACATAATTGAATTGCATGTAACGCGTGTTTTAAATGTGTAATAAGTTTTTGCTGTAAGTGTGCCTATCTGAATAAATAAATAAATAAATAAATAAATAAATAAATAAAACTATTCTCTCTCTAATCAACATCTAAAATTATGCCAAAAACCATCAAATGTAGCGATAACGTGATTTCAATGATGATTGCCGTTGTACCTACCTATCAAAGTCAAAGTCAAATTATTTATTCAATGTAAACCTTTACAGGCACATATTGACGTCAATACTAATAATAATAAAAAACAGTTAACTTACTTGTAGTTAAGACTTGACAACTAATCTAACGAGCTATAGTCTAACGAGCTATAGTCTGTGCCAGACTATAGCTCGTTAGATCAACTTCAAACAAGAAAAGCAATCAACTATGCTTACATGCGAAGTATTTTGGTTCAACCCATCCCAAAGATACATAAGTATACTTACATTATACATAATAATCACGGCTATTATCCCCGAAGGGTTAATCAGCGACTAGGCAATGAGGACAGCAAAAGCAGCCCTCTACCATAGTCCACTTTTCACTAATTGCAATTGCACAAGTGCTCAGCGTAATAGGTGGTGAGCCCATCGCCGCTCGATGCTGTTGGAAGTATAAATCTTAGTCCGTTAGTCGCCTTTTACGACACTCAAGGGAAGAGAGGGGTGGTAGTATTCTTTTACCGCTACGCGACATGGTTATGTGCCTATATAGGTAAACTTGAACGCACCCTGTTAAATATAAAAATGATTGACGGTAGGCAAATAACTTCTAACTATGAGACGACCAACACCTCAGTCTCCCTGTGACCACGGACCCTGTAAAGGGTTCGAAACGTCAGGATAATATAAAAAAATATGTAAATAGTAAATTAAACGCGAGTTAATCCGTAAAAAAGTGTTTCATTTCAATGTGTGGTGCTCGCTTAAACCTCAGAAGACAATATCTATATAGGTATCAAATATTATTGAGATCAAGAAATCAGTAAGAACACATTTACATGATAGAGTTTTATATGTCATAACGACTGCAATCTTATGACAACAAACGGGACCAAAAGCTGAATGTGCCTTTCAAAGCACTGAAGAGCTCTAGATATTTTAATTTGGGCACCCATCCGCTGACCGGGCAACTTTAATCCGTTGTACCATTACATCGAATTTTTAAACTAACTGAAGCTATCGATTGCTTTAAAAAAGTATAAAGTTACTCATAAAGCAATGGTAAAAAATATGTTCCAAAACCAGGGTAACGATAAGGAATAAGTATGGATATTTCCTACGTTAAATACGTTGTTCCACGGGGCGAAATAAAGATTTTTCTGATTACGAAACTGTAAGCGAAGCGGAAACTAATAATAATTTAAACTAAAAACCTAATAAAGCACCGTACAAAAAGGTTTTCCCTGATCCCTAAAACCTAACCCAATTGGGTACGATTTATTAATCGTACTAATACAATATTGTCCGCGTACAAAAACACCAACAATCCATCCTTATCAAAACCACTTAGATTGGATTGACAACTATTTGTGTGAGCGTCATCACACGTAAATATCTAATGTGTTAATGTAATGAAGATTGTTTTAGCGGGCGTGCATTATTAATGCTCTTGCGCAACGGCGGGCGCTTCCATTATTCTGATTCCTCATTTGCTTGATTGAGCTTTTAATACGATTCGCTGTCAACTCGGGGCGAGAGCTGTCAACAAATAGCGGAGCGAACTAATGACATCAGTCACGTGAAAACAATGATAATTCCATACGAATTGATCAAAGTTACTGCCAACGGACGACGCCTTGATATAGTTTTAACAGTTATTTGTTTACTTTGCTAATGAAATATATCAAGTCGAAAATACTATGTTGTATATTATAGTATCTATGTGTTATAAGCCTAAAAAGCCTTCGTGTTTCTATACATTTCTTTACATCTTTAAAAAGTTTCTCTTAAAATATGTGATTGTAGAATTAAAACCGTGAGAGCAGTTTTGCCTCTACCTTTAGTTTGTTTTCATATTTTTTATAAGACATGTAACTATTCGGTATGTTTGCCATTTTCACATTGCCAAAGCTTCTGTATTATTTCAAATTAAACTTTTCATAACTGCTGACAACAGCTGCTGGAACCCAATCTTCTGCTCTATTAATAAAATGTAAATATCAATGTTATAAATACGTATTTTAACTTGTGGGCTTTAATGAATCGAAAAAACAATGCAATACAATGTAACAACGACTATGACCGCCACTATTGAGAACAACATAATGCTCGTAAAACGGAGCTACACATCACGCCCTTTGCCCGGCTGGGGTAGGCAGAGAAGATCACAGCACCGACACTTCTTTTGCTCTATTACGTCTCATAACAATCTATATCATACACGTACTTCGATTTAGAGAACCCTTGACTTGATATCTGAACACTTTTTTATCCAATTTATACCTTCCTTAAAAGCCTCCATCATCAGCCTATAACGTCTGACCTTGAACGACTGCCATCTTACGACAACAACCGGGACCAACGGCTTTACCGTCCTAAGCACAGATAAAAACCTACGGTTATAAGTCCTAGCTAAGCAAATGCATAAAGCGGCGATGAGCTCACCACATATTATTGAGCACATGTGCAAAAGTTGTGTGGAGTTGTTGACTGTCCTGGTTGTCGCGGAAGTCAGCTATGGAGGCTTTGAACTGGCTGAAGTACTGACAGCGTCCTGCTGAGGCTTAACAGGAGATCACTGCGTCCGTGGCTCGGAAGGGAGCATAGGCATCGCACTAATTTTACGGTCCTCATTGCCTAGTCTCCGACTAACATAAGAGTCGTAAGTCTTTATTAACTTCTCTATGGTTTCACAGCATGTCCCGGCACGTGCTGCTGTCGCGGTTGGCGGAGCAGTTCCTGCCGTCGTCCCCGCCGCCCGCGCACCGCTTCCCCTCCCCGGAGCGCAGCGTGTCCCCGCACTCCCCGCCCCCACACTCGCCCGACACGCTGCCGCACCACCGGGACCTGCTGCAGCTGGGAGACATCGACATTGCCGGGAGAGCGCTCAAGCAGTACGCACGTGCTACCGGTTAGTTTCATGAGCGATGCACTTGAGGAAGTAGGGTATTCTACCGAAAAGGTAGAGGTGAAGATAGCATTTTGAAAAAGTGAGGGCCTCTCCCTCCGTCTCTTGGATTATTTTAAGTTCTTCCTTCAAAGTGCGTCAGTAGCAGTTGTTTCTTATCCGATTGAATTTTTACGTTTCCCCATTTGTGTTCAGAGCTGGGAGCGCTGATGTACTGCAGCGGGCTCGGTGCGCTGTACGGAGGCGCTGGTGTGTGGCCACTGTTGCTGCCTCGGTCGGCGCCTCACTACGTGCACGGGCCGATCGACACCGCGCGCCACACGCCACCCAGAGACGGTAAACAACTCATTACATAATATTATGAAGGGTACGCAGGCTTTATAGCAACGTGGGAGTGTGGTTACTGCTGTTGCGTCGGCGCCTCACTACGTGCACGGCCCTGCGCATCACACACCGCACAAAAATGGCAAACTCCTCATAACGGATGAAGGGTAAAGCAGAAAATAGCATGGCACGCAGGCTTCATGGAGGCGTGGGAGTGTAGCCACTGCTGCTATTACGTCGATCAGCGCCTCACTACATACAACGGGTCTTGACCCAGCGCGCCACACAGAGGTGGTAAACACCTCATTACTAATTAAGGATACAGCAGAAACTAACATTATTCGCAGTTGCTTGGCACTTTTATATCAGATGCCAAAAGATGAAGAAAACACAGAATCCTCAAATAATAATGAGTCCCGTCAATATGCAATTTTGCTGTTGACTCTACCAAATTTATTTTGGAGTCAAGTGGAATTCGTACATATTCCTACATGTAAATTAAATGCCTAAAATCATTTTGGAGTCGAAGTGGAAACAATGTATGGACGGTGAAATTTTGAGAACAATAGCTTTGGAGTCAAGTGGTCATTACATGAAGATGCCGCAAAAAGTAGCCTAATTCGCTGTTGGCTAAACACTTTATTATTAAGCGTACGTGTTTGGTAGGTATAGCTGCCACGGTCAACTTCGCAATACATGTGCATGTCTCAATCGATCCTGCATGTAATACGCCACTCACCGACGTCAGCAGATCAACCTACCACAAAATGTAAAAATGTGAAAATTCTTCAATTAATTTTGAACTTTACTTACAGCAAAACTTTACAGCTAAGGATCAATTTCGATTAGTGGAATTTGACGACCTGCTAGCGTGTTTACGTCATATAGGAACAATGACAGTTTTGGATAGATAGGCTTACTGGCGTTGTTACGTCATGTAGGAACAATAACAGTTTTAAATAGGTTGACCTGCTGGCGTGTGTTTACGTCATATAGGAGCAATGACAGTTTTGAATAGGTTGACCTGCTGGTGTGTTTACGTCATACGGGAACAATGACAGTTTTGGATAGATTGACCTGCTGGCGTGTTTACGCCATATAGAAACAATGACAGTTTTGGAAAGATTGACCTGCTGGGGTGTTTACGTCATATAGGAACAATGAAAGTTTTGGATAGGTTGGCCTGCTCGCGTGTTTACGTCATATAGGAACAATGAGATACATACGTATGAACAATGACATTCTAATGTCACTGTTTATGAATGACAGATGTGTACTACAGAAAGTTGTCGACTTAAACTTGAGCAGCTGGACTGAAAGCTACATGATCAACTCCTCTCGTAAAAGTATAACAGGTAGCACCATGTTATATTGGTCACTGAAACCTATGCAAATAAATATACAGGATTTTATTTGTGCAAATTTCTTTTAACGTTAATAGACATCACTTTATTTTTTTGAAATTTAGTTTTTTTTTGTCAGGCACAATAATAAAATCACAGATATCGCAGTCCTCGCAAGAATCGGAGCATTGAAAATGAATACAAAAATTTAGAAAAAAAAATATTTATTTTGAATAACACATTACAAGTTGAATAATTAGAAATTTTTATTGAGATATACTTCCCTAAAATTACACAACTACATTACTTACAAGTCGAATTATTAAAAAATAAAGAAACTAAAATTGATCAAACATATCCACAAAAATACCGCTAATCGTAGTCAATCGACCGGAACCGCGCAATTGAACTCTGACACAATTTACGATACCACGGATACCAAATGATACCACGGATACCTAGGTTAGGTTACCTTTACGTTACACGTGACCTTTCGTTCGCCCGGTATCCACGATTTATTTTTTATTGTTCCGAACAAATTAAATAAATAATGAATAATAAATAAATTAAAATAAAATGAAAATGATGTATATTAA